>SSNR01000030.1:3018383-3132377 GCA_006937965.1 Callopanchax toddi | reverse complement strand
CCCCCCATCTGCTCTACATACAGAAAATGCAATGGCCTGACTCCAGGAGTTCCTGAGTGGCTCACAGATTGCATGTTTCTCCAACAGTCTGAGATTTTAGGGATTTCTAGAGGTCCTAACTTACAATGTTTTTGACTGCTCGTCAAGTGAGGTCCAGTTGGACCTCAGCAAGTGCTTGTGAGAGCCGTCCAGGGCCGCTGATATCCAGAACGATGTCAGAACTGGTGCTACGGTTGCACTGATCTGCTGGGAAATAGACATGATTTTAACCGTGACTTGAGCCGTAGCCCTGAACATCTACAGCTAAATTTAGTCCAAGCTGTTTAGCCCTTTTAACTGCATTTATATAATGTAAAAATAAAGTCTGTAAGTCTTTTAATTAAAAGTTGGAATCATGATCTGAATATCTAAGATCTGTTTTTCACCTGTCAGTCACAATATTGTGATTTAAACATTAAAATCATCATTATAAAACACAATCACTGTGTTAGAGAGGTCGTTAGTATGAAGACATGTTCAGATTTCTCAGACCTCTACCTCTTTTACGGGATTAGTGCTTTCCTAAAAAACATTCTGAATCAAATCCTTTACATATATTGTGCCCTCTGCTGGAGGATATAAGTACTGTAGGTGGCAAGTGCCAATTTAATTTATTTTTAATATTATTGTTACATGTTAACAGAATAAAATATGATGATTATTTTACTATGATGATATTAGCTGATGTGAAAACATACACTGTAAAAAGAAAACAGGGGTCTAACTTTAAAAAAATGAAGTAATCGGTCACAAGTAATTAAATTAAGTTCTTTCAAAGTTAATTTTTTAGGTTTGTTCAAAGTAAACTTAAAAAGATTAACTTGGATAAACCTAACTTGTGACCGATTACTTCAATTTTTTTAAGTTAGACCCCTGTTTTTTTAGGTTAGACCAATGTTTTCTTTTTTCAGTGTATATTAGACATTTCATGTTTGAGGCTTTAAAAGGTTAAAAGCTATTTAAAAATGTAATTTTTTGACTTTATGAACAAAATGACCCAAGATTTCCAAATTGACCAATTATCACAAAACAAACATTAAATACCATAAAAAGTATGATTATAGTTTTAAGCAATATGTTCCTTCTTATAATGAAAATTAAATACTTTTGATATGAATGTACTAATATTTGTCTTAGTTATTTATCTTACATCTGCAATACTCTGTCAACTGATGAGACAAAAGTAGAACTTTTGTAAGCTGTGTGTCTTGTTACATGTGGAGTAAAGCTAACTGTATTTCAGAAAAAAACATACCAACAGTCAGACATGGTGGTGGTAGTGTGATGGTCTGGGGCTGCTTTGCTGCTTCAACATCTGGACAACTTACTGTAATGGATGGAACCATAAATTCAACCAGAAAATCCTGAAAGGAGAAGTCTGACCTTTGACTTTTAACAGGCTGTTCCTGTTGGAAAACCCTCCAATGTGGCTGAAATGAAACAGTTCTATAAAGAAGAGAGGGACAACAGTCCTCCACAGCAACGATGACTCATTAGTTATCACTAACACTGATTGGATTGTAGGTGTTGCCAACAGGAGTTACAACGAGGGGACAATGACATCTTCACAGGGTCCAGTTGTTTTGGATAGCTTTTTTCCCCATAAACAATTAGATCATAATTTGAAAAATGCTCTTTACTGTATAATTGATCAGGTTATCTTTGTCTGACACTGAAATTTGTTTGCTGATCTGAAACATTTAAGTGTGACGAGTCAGCAAAAACAGAAGAAATCTGTAAGAGGACAAATATTGTCTCACAGCACTGTATTTGCTTAATATGCTGATGGTGATGGCTTCTCGGGCGAAGCCTTGTGAGGTTTATCCGTGATGACGTTGTTGCTGTGTGAGCACTGAGCAATGCATGCCCTTTTGCACATGCACTACACAAAGGTCAAGTTTGTGTGCGGTGGTGGCTGCCTGACGGATGCATCGCCCGGCTGGGCATGGCTTCACAGCAGTCATGATAAAAACGGTCAGCAGGGGTTCAATTACAGTGGAGAGGCCCTTATGGAAGAGGAGGAAAATAAAATATTTCCTCACCTTTTAGAGCACAAAACTTTCGTTGTGGTTTCGGAAAACAAAACAACACAATTTTAATGTAGTTTTTGATTTAAAAAAAATCTATTAAAAGATAATTAAATGTAGTTTTCTGCCTAAAATCTTGAATGTTTAAGATGTAAGTGTAATAAAACAGCACTGGTTGGGATGAACTTGTAAATAGCATTTGTACATAAACAACCCTAATTTTAAATATTAATTTAATCACATTTTTTTTACTTAAAATTTATTTTTTAAATATATATTTTCCACCTAATTGTTATTATTAAAGTTCAGATTAGATCAGGACTTCCTCACATAAAGAAGGCACTGCTGTTGCTAATCTTACCTAAGTCACGAAGCTCCATTTGATGATTTGGAAACTGCTATATAACTACCTAAAGCATTCTTCATATTGTCTAATGCATATATCATTTTCTCTCCAGGTCATCAAGTCTGACACCTTCAAGCACTTGAGGCACCTTGAAATCCTCCAGCTTTCCAAAAATCAGATACGACAGATCGAGGTTGGAGCATTCAATGGCCTCCCCAACCTCAACACGCTGGAACTCTTTGATAACCGCCTCACACTGGTGCCATCACATGCCTTTGAGTACCTCAGCAAACTGCGGGAGCTATGGTTGCGCAACAACCCAATTGAGACTCTGCCAGGCTATGCCTTCCATCGTGTTCCCTCGCTACGACGACTGGACCTGGGTGAGCTCAAGAAGTTGGATTTCATCTCCGATGCAGCCTTCGTGGGCCTCATCAATCTGCGGTACTTGAACCTGGGCATGTGTGGGCTGAAGGACATTCCCAAACTGACGCCCCTTGTGCGTTTGGAGGAGCTGGAGTTATCTGGGAATCGTTTGGAAATTATTCGTCCTGGATCCTTCCAAGGATTGGTGTCTCTTCGGAAGCTCTGGCTAATGCATTCACAGGTGTCTGTTATAGAGCGGAATGCCTTTGATGACCTAAAAAACCTGGAGGAGCTCAACTTGTCCCATAATTCCCTGCACTCCCTGCCTCATGATCTTTTCACACCTCTTCACCAGCTGGAGAGGGTACACCTTAACCACAACCCCTGGGTCTGCAACTGTGATGTGCTTTGGCTTAGTTGGTGGTTGAAGGAGACGGTCCCCAGCAACACCACCTGCTGCGCCCGTTGCCATGCCCCTCCAGTTTTGAAGGGCAAGTACATCGGAGAACTCGATCAAAGCCACTTTACTTGTTTTGCTCCTGTCATTGTGGAGCCACCCACGGATCTGAATGTCACTGAAGGAATGGCTGCTGAGCTGAAATGCCGCACAAGCACGTCAACAACATCTGTCAACTGGATCACCCCAAACGGCACGCTAATGACCCATGGGTCTTACCGTGTGCGGATATCCGTCCTGCACGA
Source organism: Callopanchax toddi (assembly GCA_006937965.1). NCBI lineage: Eukaryota > Metazoa > Chordata > Actinopteri > Cyprinodontiformes > Nothobranchiidae > Callopanchax > Callopanchax toddi. Next base: position 3,128,897 of record SSNR01000030.1, on the reverse strand, counting down.
TGGCACGCTAAACTTCACAAATGTCACCCTGCGAGATACGGGTCAGTACACCTGCATGGTTACTAATGCTGCTGGAAATACCACTGCTACTGCTGTTCTCAATGTTACTGCTGCTGATGCCAGTGTCAACTACACCTACTTTACAACAGTTACTGTGGAAACAGAGGGGGGAGGAGGAGGTAACGATTATGCATTGGTTGCTATTAATGAGACCTTCATTCACGTTCAGTCTGGCTCCACCCCTTCAGACCAGTGGCATGAGGGCATTCCTACTACAGACTCCTCTCTGCCTACTGGCTGGTCCTCCTCCTCTCCTCATACAACTCGACCCACTTTCACTGTGCCAATCACTGATCCAGGCTTCTCGGGTCTGGACGATGTGATGAAGACCACCAAGATCATCATTGGCTGCTTTGTAGCCATTACATTTATGGCAGCGGTGATGCTGGTGGTGTTCTACAAGCTGAGGAAGCAGCACCAGCTGCATAAACACCATGGTCCTGCTCGTGCTATTGAGATCATCAATGTGGAGGACGAGCTGGGCGCTGGCGCCGGCGGTCGGGGCAGTGGGATCTCTGGAGGCTCCACTGTGACGCAAAGTGGAGGCAGTGGAATAGGTGGAGGTCAGAGCCTCAGGCTGCACCACCCAGAGATAGTCAACTTACCCAACCTGGCTCGATCGGAGCACCTCAACCACTACTACAAAACCCATCACTTCAACAACAACATGATGGGCCTGGGAATGGGCCTCAACAACAACAACAACCCCTCACCATGCTTGCAATCACAGAACTTATCCTGCTCCCAGGTGCCATCCTCTGGTGGGTTAACGCCCACATGTGGCACCCTGCCCTCACCCGTACCCCTGCCCCAGTTGGGCCTTCACAGTTCTCTGAAAGGCCTGATGGGAAAAGGCCAGAATGAGCCACTACTTTTTAAGAGTGGCTCAAAGGAAAATGTGCAAGAAACTCAGATTTAAATCAAACTTGAGAGTATAAGTATGAGGCAAAAAGAAGATTTTGATAGAAAATATTTGCGGAGCTGAGACTGATTGCAGCTCACCATCCCTATGGGTAGATTTCACTAAAGATGAAGCTTCATGTGACCCTTGTTTTGTGGCTGACAGATAGGAAGACAAAGGAGACAGTACACTAGTACTGTGCATTTGCACATAGCTTGTGTTTAAACCACAAACATTAAAACCCCTCATTGTGTTCGACCTGCTTTGGTCTTTGCCAAAGCTCAAAATCAAGCCAAGCCTTTTTCATTCAGCGGACAGATACAAACAATGCACACATGCAACGAGCCCCATGAGGTCGTATACAGATTGCTTCATACATTTCCAGATGCATTCAGTGTATATATTTGGAGGGAGACATAATATTGGCCATCGAACATGTTGTCAGATTAGTGTTTGGCAGAGGCAGTGAATAACAAACAATGATCTGTGAGCAGTATGTTCCCAGGTTTCCAGGAAGCACTAAAACACAGAGGAAACAAATTTAGAGCAGGGCAGCAGTGCTGCTCGGAATATAAGAACAGCAAAACGAGTATTTGGGAGGAAGTTTTACTCTCACCAGAGCAACCCCCCCTTCACACTTTACTGGGTACTGTCTTTTTTGAAAGAAGAAACAGAATGACGTGTCACGGGGAAAGAATATACCGAGAATTAAAGGACAAAAAGAGATCTAAAAAGAACTGAACATGCATATTATATATACGTAAATATATTTTCATTCAAAGAAATAAATTATAAAGATTCTTTATCAAGCTTCTGACTGAAAATCACAATGTCTGAAGAATATATATCAAAAAAGACAAAGTCAAAACCACGTGCAGCTGTTTTGGTGGCCCTCCCTCTTTTAACCTTTCTGAACTGGAAACAGAACGGCCACCCTGACGGCTCTTCCTGAGGACACGCGTGGAAGAGTGGCACCCGTGGAGCTAAAACACAAACATGGCAAAGTGCTGAGTCAGTTTATTTTGGTCTTGACTTTTTTTGTAGCCACAAACCACCGAATCCTCTCTCATTCACAGAAACAGGGTCATTTGAGAGGGAGGATCTTTATGCTCCAAAATTTTGACACAGTGGCACTTTGGTATTAATAATAAAAATCACTATGGTAATAATGATAACAAGCTTTGTTTGCCCTGATTGACGTTTATCGATCAACATCATGTCATGATATGTTGCATTTTTAACTCTGGTGAAATTTAACCTGGGTTTTGTAAAACAGTTTTACTGAAATTCTTAAAGAAGACAAATGAATGTTACTCATTATTAGTCATGTGGTTATTATTCTTGATACTAGTGCCTACAGATGAGTGAGGCGTGGGCTTTTATTTTATTTTTTCATTTGTATTTGAGACTGAAGTTGCAATCGATCCTGTTGGACTAACTTACAGCAGCGGGACGACTCGATGTGCCACTAAATGGACTTCACAAGCATCAGCAGGAAATGACCCGGCCCTTAAAATGGCTTCCTCACGTCCAGCCCTCATCGACTCCTCTGATGTCTCAAGTAGTCAGGGACCCTCGTGTTATCAGGCATTAAAGGCAGGGCATGAACCTTTGACGAAGACTGCACCTTTGCAGAGGATTATTTCACAACTGTATCTGAGTGTTATCGCGTGAGAGTGGATTTGATGGCAGCAGGGAGCTAAATGGACACCAGGCACTGCTGAGCATTTTTTTAAAGGTAAGAGATGCTTGTTCTGTGAAGGAGAAGGTGGCAAACAGTTCAGTAAACGGTGGTGGGTGGATTTTTTCTAAAGAAAAGAGACAATTAAATGGAAAAAAAATAGAATCTTATAGATCTCTTTTAAAAAAATACAAAACTATTAAGATAAGTGTTTTTTCATTTTTGGTTTTTATCTAGTTTGATTATTTTTTTTTAAATCACGTGCTATCTTTATTGTAATACTGTTATTGTTATTATTATTAGCTGATTACACCTGTTATAATTATGAGAGATGTTCTGTTAGCAGAGGTCACTTTGAAAATTAAAAAAAAAAACACCTGGCACATAAAAAGGCAGTTGAAGTTTGTGAAATTTGGTGGCTATTTTTGATTTAGATTTTTTTTTCTCCCCCATCTATGTTTGGATCTACTTTAATTGTAGTATCACTTCTTGTAACCCTTCGGCTCCTCCAGAGATGAGTCATAGCGAATGTGAAACCGTCGGCTCTGGGTTTGATTTTAGTTTACTTATTTTTTTTCCTGCACAGAGGGACAGGAAAGGTTCGGCTCCAGTTTACAAGCTCACTCACACTCACTGTGTACTTTTGTGAATGTCATCGCCATCACAGTGCTCGGAGTGCGATTGTGCTATGTCAACGCCTCGTTGCTAAGGCAACGCGCTCAGACTAATGCGCCAAGCAGCGTCACCATCAGCGCCCTCGCGAGGCGCCCCCTCTCTGCCCCCTGTCAGTTGCGTCCCTCTGAGGTGCTGCATCTCGAGGAGTCAGCTGGCGTTCCTTCAGCAGTAGCAAATCAACCTGAGCATTAGAACCATGTCCTCACATAAAACACCCCCCCCCCTCTCTCTCTCTCTTCTGCCTCCTCTACACCCCCAACCCTCATCATCCTGCCATCCGGTTTCCCTGGCAACTGTTGCTGCTGCGACAGCTCTTATTTGAATGCTAAACAGTTGCGAGCAGACAATATAGAACTTCATGTTTTCCCTCTTTATGTCAGGTAATTTGGCCCCATTTCATCTTTGTTTATTTTACACACTAGAAGCGACATTTTCGACAAGCCGAACTTTCCGCGAGTCATGCCTTTTTTTTTTTACATGCCACTATCATTTTAGTGTTTAATTTGCATCGACCCTGCACCATTGCTAAACAAATTTATGCACCTTAGACTTGTGATTAACACTCATCCCCTGCACCAGCCATTAACATATTCCTCTCCCAGCACAAGAGATCCATATTCCCCCTCAAAGTTATTTCCATATTCATCTGCCTCTGTGTGCAAATAACAGAAATTATCATGCGAGCACGCTTGTGGATAGGAGTACAATATGTGTGTGTGTGGTTCTGTGTCAATTTTGTGTACATCAGTGGCTAAAAGCAAGGACTGTTACAAAAGCTATTTACCCCTAATTCCTCCGATACTGCACACCCGTAGTTGCTCATCACTCCTGAAAGCGCCGGGTAGCCCCATAGGCACCTTTGAAGTGGCACAAACCAGAGGCCATGTTATTGAGGCTCGGCGTTCGAGAGACTCGCAGCAACACTGCTGCAGTGTCTGAGTCACAGAGCTGTGAACACGTTCCCCACAATCTAATGGAAATGCTGTGTTTACTGTGCAGGAAGGGACCCACTCATTCACCCATTCAGGAAATAGGTGAAGAATCACCAGATTATGTGTGTGTGTGTGTGAGAGAGAGTGTGTGTGAGTATGTTGCAGCTTTGGGTGAAAAAAACAACCTTGTCGTTCTGCTGTAGGAGGCTAAGAAATTGGAGCGTTTGAAGCAGTTCGGATGTTTTATTATTGTTGATGCATCCCAGCTTACTGTTTGGGAGTTTTCAGGTGGATTTCTGCTCTCTGGGTTGTGGAGGGAGAGGAAGGAGGGGCGGTCAGACCTCCATTTTAAATCCCCGGTTTAAACCAGCTCTGTTGGTCTTCTCCTGCTTCAGGCTACTTTTATGATCCTCTCACTGACACTTTTAAGTAAAAATAGGACTTTTTTTCCCTCTTAAGCAGCTCCCTTCTTCCTGCCCTCTTCTCTGCATATATTGTGAGAAGCGATGAAAGGTTTTCTCCATCCAACCAAACCCTGCTTTGACTAAACATTCAGGTCTTTTCTTTGCAACAAGCTGAAGGGTCAAAGGACAAGTCGAGTGTCAACTTTTGTTTACCCCACACAGTTTATTTGCGGTTTTTAGCTGTATTATATAAATGTTCAAGTAATCTTTAGTGCACTTTTTCAGTGGCTGATTTGAGGTTAATCACCTTGACTGTGGTGTGACTTTTAGTCCTAACTGCACATAAAATCTCTGATGTGAGAGCACTCCAGGTTCATTGTGCAGCTCGCTGTGGCCGGCAGCGTTACAAACCACGGCCAGATTTGTGCCCATCCCAGAGGGCCGCGCTGCACACGTGTTAACCTCGGCTCTACAAGCCCTGTGCGAGCTCTGCACAACTTAATTTCTTTTCTGTCACCCTCCCCTTTAAAAATAGCAGTGAAGCGATAGCACGGCTTAATGCATTATTGATACATACGGTGTCAATGATGCATGTGCTGAGGCACCAGTGCTAATTTTCTCCACATTGCATGGGCCAAGAGTCTCAAACCGGTTGTGATTTATACGCGTCGTTATTGCTATTATTTTTCACACAGCCATCAGGACGCTCTATGGGAGCCAAATGTTGCAGCTTGTCTTCTCACATGACGGCGGCCGTGATTCTAAGTGCAGCAGTGTTTTCTGTGCCACTGTGTCACTGAGCACCCCACCACCTCCCAGCAGCAGCAGCCCGGCCTCATCCTGCTTCGTTAAAGCTTCGACCGTGTGGCGCTTGGCAGGCAGGGGCCGCTTTTATCACCATCACGCTGCTTTAATGCTGACTGGTTCTTTCTGTTGCTCCGGTCATCCTGTTCAGTCACATTATGGTTTTGTTTGTCAGATGTTCAGAGTTTTTCCGTGTCATCGCTGTGAAAGCGACAACTCTGATGCAGGCTCCAACATGTAGGAGCTGCAAACGGACACGCTCCGTGACGGTGAGTGACGGAGGGATTTATTGATTGAGGAGCAGCTTTCTTTAACAATTTGCAGCAGTGCAGTGGAGGTTAATGCAAACATCTCAGCTGCTGCCATTGTGCTTCAGTTCACGCCTTTATACCATGTGAAGGTGTCCTTAATTTGCAAACGGCCAGGACATTAGAGCATGGCTTATTTCCTTGTTGCCTTGGAAACCATGTCTCTGGTTACAAGATGTCAATTTTGTTGGCTTTGTGAGCTTTTCGCGTTGTGGAGTCAGGGAGGGTTTCTTGATGCGTCCGGGTTGTGATGGTTGGTGCTTAGTCCCTCAGCTGTGGGTCAGAGGGCCTCAGAGCTGAAGTTCTGACAAAAATATAAAAATATCCAGACTGAAACATTCAAATGGGATGTGTTCACAACCCATGAACTTGTAAAATACTGCCTATTGGAGCGCTGCTTATTACAGACCTTCATGAATGCTTTATAAAGGAGAATGTCGCTGTTGCCATGTGAAAAACTTAGAAATCCAGTTTTTCCAACTTTCACTGAGACTCTGCTGCTTTTTGTGCTGGAAAAACACTTTCAGAATTCCACTGGGGTGGAAAAAAAAAATCTTGACATGACAACTTCAAAAGAAGTCTGCATTTCTTAGATCCTGAAAGTTGACATTTGGAGATGTGCAGCATTTTTATCCAAAACACCCAAACTGTATCACGCCTTCAAATACGGATTTGTGTTTGGAAAGCAGGCTGAGATGTTGCAGCTTGTGTTAGGATGCACAAACACGAGCTTCCAGTTGCTTTTGTGATATTTGTGGACATTGGGATGTTCTGAACCAGCCTTAAAGATGTGCTCATCCAGCAGCTCATAGTTACATTCCTCACTTTCCATCTGGACGGTTTAAATGGTACCTTGTTATGATTGATGCCTGATAGAAAGTGGGCTGAGGTTATACGTTTCACTGTTTATAGGTATCATGCCTATCCCTTTACGACCACAGTGGATGCAGCAGGATGATGCTCCATGTCTCAGAGCTCAGATCATGTCTAACTGGTTTGTAGAGCATGGAAATGAGTTGACTGGACTCCAGTGACCTCCACAGTCACCAGATCTCAGTCCAGTCCAGAAACTTTAGGATGCGGTGTAACAGGAGATTCACATCCTGGACAAATCTGCAGCAACTGTTTGATGCTGTCATGTCAATCTGGACCAGAACTCCTGAGGAATCTTTCCAACACCTTGTTGAATCAATGACATGAAGAATGAAGACAGGGGGCGTGTACTTAATAAAGTGGCCAGTGAGTCTATATACAGCATAGGAGCTGGTGGTTTGGTGATGGAGAAGTCTGATCTTTATCTGTCTGTTTAGGTGGCAGAGGCCTCTGAGGACATAAGCCCCCCCAATGGGTCAGAGGCTGTTTAGTCTCAAAAAGGTGAAACTAGAGCAGAAATCAGCCCTGACCCAGATAATCTCCCCAGCTGAGCTCCGAACCAGAGCTGCAGCCTCCTCACAGTGAAACAAGTTTTGGAAATGCAGGAACAAACAGTCATCAATATGAAATAAACTTTTACTGGCAGTATTGATTTCTCTTTACCCTTTTTTTTTTGGTCTCCACCCCCACATTTCAACCAGCGAGGCCAGCAGCTTTTCTCATTGGTGCTGATTTATTTATCCAGTCTGGCCCTCAGAATCCTCATTTCATGCTTATTCTCACTTCTGTCTGTATGACAACAACTTTGCTGGATGCATTCTTGCCCTGTGCATTCGTGAATTGAATCGGCGTTGAGCCGAGCTGCAGTGTTTACGTGCAGCCCATCATGGCCGCGCCACATTTACCAGGAGCCTGCTTACTACGCAACAGCTTCTGATGCCTCCGGCTCCCCCCTCCTCCTCCCTCTGAGCCCAGAGGAAGAAGAGTGGCAGGGGAGGACAGGGCAGGCAGAAATAGAGAAGCAGGAAAGATAGACTGAGACTAGACAGGGATGACAGGAGGAATGAAAGATGACACTGAGAGACATCCTGTCACTGCATATCTTTATAAATTGTAGTCTACGTGTGTGTGTGTGTGTGTGCATGAAACCCAGACAGTGTTTTTGAGTTGGGTCCTTTTGAATGGCATAAGTTTGCATATTTACATACAGTAGTGGGTTCTGTGTGTGCAGTATCCATGTTTGTGTGTCTGATATGAAGACGTGAAGGAGGAAGGGCTGCCATGGTGCTTATATGTCACCCGGCGCCAGAAGGGAAATTACTCCTCTCTGTCCCCCGACCCAGGGGAGGTAGAGGAGGAGCACGGTTGACTACTCCGGCTTCTCTGCTTTTTCCTCACCCCTCAAAAATGTAGCTGAATAGCCTCTATTTGAGTCTCTCTCACACTCTTATGCTCGCAGGAGTCTCACGATATCCCCGCTTCCTCCTTCCCTGTCCTCCGCTCTTCTCTATCTACCTCATACTTTGTGGTTAACCCCTCCTACCTCCTCCTTAATTCCATTTTTCACCCCTCCCCTGCAGCTAGATGTCAAGTTATGATTTTCATCCACACGAACACACACGTGCTCCCGTTCACCCCCTGCCCCACTGCGATCGTCTCTCAGGAAAATAGGAAACAAACCCACAGCAAACCAAGGCCTCTGATATTTCCTTCCCTCTGTTCAATTAAACATGGCCTCCATCTGCTTTGTTTCGCTTCGGCTTTTCTTCTGCAATACTGACTATTGTTGTTTTTGTGATTGTTTCTTTAAGACTGTGTTTTAACCTGTTATAACCACAGATGTGCATATTAACACTGGAGGAACGAGTTACAGGGCTGTATGTCTGTCTGTGTGTGCGTGTGTGTGTGTGTGTGTTTGGAGAAAAGGACTGAGGGGGCGGGATTTGTTCTGCTTTAAGGTTCTGTGCCAAATCTTATATCCAGAACACTCAAATCTCTGTTCATGTGCCATACTGAGAAATTTATGAAATAAAAATAACGTTTTTTCACAAATTTCAAAGTGGGATTGTCTTGTTTTTTCTTGACTGCATGAAATCACTGAGCAGGAAATCGACTTTTACTTTATGTGAATTCATGTTCACCTCATTGTCAGAATGTCCTCTTATTTCTTAGGGTGCTACCACATTGTGTGTGTGTGTTTTATAGGAACTGTGTCAGTGTGTTACAGTCTGCTTTGACACCGAAGGTGGAGACCGGCTGGCTGCAGGATGTGATTGCGACCCAAGCCGCTGACCTCCGCCTGCACCCTGCGTCTGCCTGTGTCTTTGTGTTCACGTGGGTGCGTGTCTGTGTGTGTTGTTTTGTGGGATGTTGTTTAGCCTGCGGTGAACACTTAGCTTGTGCAGGCTGGGGCTTTGCCAAGAGGTCAGTTTCTGAATGCTTCTGACTCAGGGTTACAGTTATTGACTTACAATGTGTGTGTGAGACTATAGTTGTATGCTTGTATAGATGGAGAGATGGCGGTGCAGGGCAGAGATGTTTTAATGTGTTAAAGTTGTTGCTCTTTGAACATGAATTCTTTCCCAAATTTGAGTAATGAATAATACACAGGACTTGTTTAACTAGTTAGACTAGATGATAGGTATCTGCAGACCAAGTGGGTTGAGATTCAGACTCAGCAAAGGCTAAAATTTGCATTTGGAGGACTGATTTTTGGTCCTTTTAGAAGATATTCTAGTAAATCATCAGATACCTCAGGCAGAGGAAGCTTCTCTGTTTCCTCTGAACATGTAGTATAACTGACTTGAACAAAAGTTTGGCAGTGGAAGAAGTATTTTCAAAATGCAGAGGTCAAGTGACTTCAAGAAGAGCCTGTCTATCATTGGGTAAAGGAGGAGGTTAAATATCTCTGCAGCTGCGCGGCCCTGCAGATGAATAGGACTCACCTTGACTTCCTTTAGGGCCATTGTTGCTGTTACACATCTGTGCAACTCTTAATGGAGTTTAGAGGCATTTCTTCTCGATTGACCAGGTTGGCGGTCTGTTCTTTTATCAAAGAGAAACCTGAGGGTTTGTTTGGGATACAGAGGGATTACACGTCTCAACCTTTTAGGAAACGCTTACAACAACATGCTGGAGAATCTAGTAAATAGTCCAATTCTGGACTCATGGGGTGCAAAAAGGTTCATGTCCCAGATCAATTTCAGAATAATCAAAATGCTTTGGTCTGTTCTGTTGACTTGGTGGGTACTTAAGTCTCATGTTTTGGGCTGCTTGCAAGTGGTGAGTTAGTTTTCGTGCAACCAGAGCAAAGAGCTTGGTTTGGCTAAGTTAGACTTGTTTCTAGTGGGTGTTGGAGCCCCACCATGGCTGTCCAAGTATTGGTAAATTAATATTCCACACAAAAAAAAAGAAAAAAAAAGAAAGAAATTAAACCAGTTCAAAAACTAGATAAGACAAAAAATATCTTAGGTCTGCCTTGGATAAATGAGAATCTACACCAACAGGCTGCTTGAAATAAAATGTCAAAAGATCTTTTAGAAAATCAATCTTTTCTAAGTGGTCTGTTATGTGTCGACACAACTCTGGTTCACCTCTTGAGTTTAGAAACCTTTTAATGCTTGAATGATTAAAAAGTCAGAATTAGGTGGATTAGCAAACAAAAACAACATACCTCTTAAAACTGTTGGGTGCAAAGACTGTAACTGGATGAAAAAGTCCAAATTAAACATTTTCTGAGAATCAGGAGAATTTTGACCATGGAAGCAATTATGTTCATTTGTTCATGAGCTACAGTAACGCCCTGCCACATTCCAGAAGATCTTCCTTCTCAACTTTGACAACCTTCTTCAAAAGTTCTGAGGTACATGAATTTAATTGTAAGCATACAGTCAAACCTTTAACTTCTTCCTAAAAGCTCATGTAAAAGTCTTCTTACACAAAGCAGCTTGTAGTCAGGGTCAAACTTTCAGGGAACTTTAGACTTTAACATATAAGGTTTGAATGGCTGAATAAAATGAAAAAAGACTGAAAACATTTTGTAGGTTTTTGCTTTTCTTTTTGTCCTCTTATAAATCACCTGACTTTGAATGAATGAAAGCCTGCAGGAACCAGACTTTTACTTTCATTTTCATAATTTTACATTTTGCTTTATTGAGCTTAGATGTTTCTTGAAATCGTATAAGTTTTTGTGAGGTTTTTGTGTATTTTCTTTGTCACCACATTCTAAGTGAAGAACATTCATGTTGCAGCACAACTCATTTAGCAACAGCTAAAAAATTCTGTAAATTTACGGCAGAGTTCTAGCAGTAACATACCGTTTTTCCAAATTAAATTATTATTATTATCATTTCAAAAATAATAAAAAGCTTATTGTTATGATTGTGGATTGACTTTTAATCCTAACTCAAGTTATCGCATTGAGACAACCCAAAATGTTGGATTTTACCACTCAGACCAACTTGTTTCCCCTCAAACAGCTTCTAAATGTAAACTAGGAGTAATTTATTCTGTTTTCCAAAGCTGGTAATCTCACAGTTTAGCCTTTTCTGCAGTTTTTCCTTTTTTCAAAAATTTTGTAAATTCTATAATCAGATTATTGTAATCCAGTTACAAATTATGTACTACTCCTCAAGCCTTTGTGTGGGTGTGTGCATCAGAAGCAGCAGGGAAAAAAAGTGAAAATGCAAACAAGCCCTGTCCTGTTTTGCATGATATCTGTGCAGAGTCCACGTTAAAGCATACAGATTTAAACTGCCTAAACATCATGAAAGTGCATGAGTTTTAGTAGAAGGTTATCTGTAAATGCAAGTGCTCTTTTTGCAGGAGTGATTTGTTGGAAATGCTGATGCGACACCGCCCCCGTTGCATACGTGATACCAAGAGTGCAGTCCACGGTCTCGCTGAATAGATTATGCAAAACCTTCTTACAATTCTCATTTTCACCTCACCGACACCAGTTTCTGCATGACTCAAGGCTAGAGAGGCAAGCACATATAAGTTAAGAACTGACTTCATGAAATCCAGGGCAATTTAAATGTGACAAAACAGTGAGGTTGAAGCAAGCAACTCAATCAGAGGGTTCTATTTCTCTCTCAGCTCTGGTTAAGTCAAAATAGTTGTGACAGGAGGGAGAGGGAACCGTGTGGGGGGTAAAAAACTAATGGAATGACAGAGATGGAGATTTGATCAAAAGAGGGAGAAAGGGGAGGAGGGGAGTCCTAACGAGAAGTGCTGGGCACTTCTCATCAAACTTCTCAGGAAACTTCTCATCAAAAGGCCATTTCTGGCAGTAAGCTGAGATCTAAGTGATCCCCCCTCCTCTCCTCCCCTCGGGGCGTTTTGCATGTCACTCTTCTCACTGTCATTTGTCTCTGGTTTTCTGCTCTAGTGTGCATGCTGCATTGACATCCGATGGCATGGTTACTTTGTCTGGAGGTCAAGGCTGCCATTAGTCCTGGATGTGAAGGTCAGAGGCAGAAAAAGGTGCTTCTGTCTTCTTTAATCCAGTCTCAGGTGATGAACCGTCCATGTCGTCCTCCCTCCACCATCAACGCTGTCCCGCTCTGCACTGATACAGCTGTAAAGTGTGACCTTGGAGACGGGTTAATCATCCATCCCATTGCTACCATTTTAATCTGTCTCCCTCCACCTCTCTGACTCTTTACTTTGACTCTTTACATTTCACCTTTCTCCAGCACTTTCCTGCAACAGGCTCTTTATGTATTTATACAGTAATTCTTGCCTCTTAACCTTCCCTTTTCTTCCCCCCACACCGCCCTCCACTCTTTTTGTTTGTCCTGTGGAAGGACATTTGTTTTCCTGTGGGGGTCGAGGGGGATCGACATCGAGAGATGAGTTATTGATTAGAAAGCAGGTTGCAGGAGTGAGCTAATGCGACTCAGAGAGAGTATGAAGACGGGATGACACGCACAACCCATGACACATCCTGCATACTGGATCGAGCTGCTGCACAGGCCAAACGGGAACATATCTCTACACATGCATGCATAATTATTAGTGACACCGATTTGAATTTTTTGAGGGAAAAACAATATTTACCAAAAATTAAAGGGTGTTTAGTTGTTTGTGAGCAGATTGATCAACTCTGTTGAATTGTTGAATCCATTCCTAGAGAAATTTACAATGAATCTCAAACTAAACCATTTAGTTCTGTCAGAATAAGATGATTAAAGCATCTGTTCTTGTAATATTCAGCCATGTTTATCTTAGTTCTGTAAAGACTGAGTGGTGCTGTGCCAGCTTGGGGACGGTGTAACCCAGGTCAGAGCAAAAATTTACATATGTCCCCTAATCGCCACACACGTGCAGCAAAGGCAGATACCACAATTTACATATGTTCCCCAGACAGCGGCTGTTTGTGTAAGCATTAAAGACACAAGCGCATGGATAGTTGTAGCGTTTAATCCGATTTTCCATAATTTGCTGATGTTTTAAATAGAACTAAACTATAGAGGATGACCAGGGGAGTGAGTCACTGCAAAATAAACACAAAACATGTGAAGTGAGCCAGAGGAGTGTCGCTAATGCTAACTGAAGTGGGTGCTCGAGAGTTAAACAGAAACTTGCATCAATTGTTTGCTGTTTTAAAATGATCACAGTGAGCTGAGATGCAGCAACAGTTTGTTCATGTTGTCTTTGTTTATAGTAAAATGATAGAACAAATTATTCAAAAACCCTTAAATTTGCCACCCCAAGTCCTCTGATTCTCCTTAGAACATTACAAGTGTGACATGGAATAAATGTGTCGAGTCAAATTAATCAAAACACTCTCGGGTATCAGTAGAGTATGCATGCCCTTTTAGCTGGCATCCAACTTTACTTAAAAATTTTAATGCAGCATCCATTCATTTTTCACCACTTATCCAAAGTCAGGTTGTGAAGGTCCAGGAGGAAGGCCCAGACATACCTCTCCCCAGCGACACTCTCCAAAACCTCCAGAGGAAAGGCAAACAGGCTGCATCCTGACAAGGTACCTGAATCACCTCAGTGGACTCCTTTTGGTGAAGAGGAGCAGCAGCTCAATCTCAAAGTCCTCCTTTGATAAGAAAACTCCTCACCTCATCTATAAGACTTCAAAGATCTTGAGGAAGGACAAGCAAGTAACCTCCTGTGTAGGGAAAACAGGACACCGTTCTGGATCAGGTCTGAAAGGGGAGACTTTCAGCTAGTGCTTGGTGGTTGAGCCTCTGCTCCTGGGAGCCACCTCCATGGGCCCGTCTGCAGGGAGAAGAGTCACAATTGGGTGCAGATTTGTTTTGCTTATTGCAGTCATCCAGACTCAGTAGATCTCCACATAGTGGAGGTGGATGTTTCCCAGACCACTTGTTGCAAAATGTAAAATCATTTATTCATCTTAGTTTCACAACATTCTTGGCCACATTCAACACAAGGCAATTATTGTTTCACTATTCTTGAAAAGCAAGAAAAACAACAACAGGAAAACATTTTCACCTGACTTTCCCATATGTTACTTTCATTATTAAACACTTTAACACAATTAAAAGCATTTACACTTTGGTTCATGTGGCTCACATAGCAGAGCAGGTATGACAGCAAACAGCAGTTTGCGGTTAGACAGAGCAGAGAATATGTTCTCCCAGGAGAAGGTCAAAAAAATCAGCGAAGAACACAAGATGTAATTTATATCAAGGATCCACCTAGGGACAGTATTTCATGCACAGCTATCCATGAAGAGATGTTTTTCTCCCCCTGGAGAGCGAGCATATGTTCTGTCAGACACTGGCGGAAGCATCAAGTTTGCCAGCCGCTGTGTGTGACTGTGTGTGCATAAAAACAGCTCTTTAAAGAGGTGGTAAAACCGCCTCTGTGGTGAGCCGCGTTCTGCAGCATGTTGACATGTGATGTGATACCATCACAGGCTCCAGTTTGGGCTCTTGTCCACGCTTTAGTTTCCACGGAGATCCTCAAATCCAAACACAACTCGACAAAGGAGATGACAGATTTCCAGCCTGCTGGATCACAAGCTTGGATAATTATTTGTCAGATTCACAATTTCCGACTAAAGTAGAACAAGTGGGAGACCATCTAAACATGATGCAATTAAGAATGCATTACCATCCAGCAGATAGGCAATCAACATGATATGCCTTGTTGCCCAACTCTGCAGAACTATGAGTACTCTTGGGTTTTTTGCTCTTTAGAAATGACTGACAGGCACACAGCCTCTCCTCACCTACAAGTTGCTCTCTCTGTTCTCTGTTCTACATAAAGGTGCTGTGTTTGTTTGCTCAACAAGTGTCTTTATAGTGCACCCAAATGTGCACTTGTAGCTATGTTTTGCAATTTGCACAATCCACTTTGCTCCATCAAAATGCTGCTGAATGATTCACATTTGCGACTTAAAGCAAGGAGACATTAGATAAGGTGAATCTCTGTCCGAGGATCAGGAAGAGTCCTGACAGGCAGCAGCCACTGCAGTCCTGGATCACCTGATGGAACAGACATCGGACTTGATGGCAGAGCCTGCAGACGTGACACCTACGTGACGGAGTGCACCATCTTTATTTACTCCACTATCTGGTTTATGAAGTCAGCCCCCTCCGTCAGGCTCTGATGCACCTTTCTGTTTGGTTCAGCAGCCTCAAAGTCACCAGCTTTTCTTTTTTTTTTGTGCTTTGTTTTTTGTTTTACCCCAAAGGCAAAAACTTGTGCATATTCAAGGGATATTGACCATGCAAGGGCGCGCCATTTCTGTTCCTGCACTGCACACACCGGACCTGTTTACGCATGGACCCGTGGCGGCAGCCGAGGTGCCTAATGAGACAACATTATTTATAGTCTGGTGTGACAGCAACGGCCTCACCATTAGACTGATAATGAGTCACTGGGATATTGATGGATGCTTGTCTATATTGGTATTCACCAAGGAACCAGTGGCACTTCAGCGGGTTGCTGTGGATACCAGCGCTGCCTGTTAAATGACCCAATAATAATAATGATAACAATGACAGCACTATGTGGAGATTGAGTTTTAAAACCGCGGGGAAAAGGACACCACGTAATGAGGAAGGAACCGGAGTGATACAAATGAAAACGGGAATAAACGTGGGATGGAGGTGTGAGAGTGTGTGTCAGAGGTTTGGCTTGGGTGAAGCAGGGGGCACAATCGATGATCAGTGAAGTAGAATTAGCATTGTTCACACATCCCCAGTCTAACCCGCTCCACCCTAACACCTCCTCACCACCACTTCCCTCTTTCTTGCTGCAGCGTTGCCATGGTGACCGAGAAATGTGGGAATACCTCTGTCCTTCAGAGAGAGACAAATAGAGTCAAAGTAAAAAGGTAAAGATGGAATGAGACAAAGGGCAGGAGGAAGGATGCAAGGGGGGGGACAGAAGATGCGGGGGCGTGAGCAGGAAGAGGAGCAGACGCCGCTCACCAGCCGGGCGAGCATCAAAACTCATTGTTCAGACCTCAGGAGGAGCAGCTGAAGTCTGAAGCACCATGATCTTCCTCACACATAAACAAATGTGCATCAAAGTCTAATAAAGCATTCAGCATCCATCACCGACTCCATTTCCCTGAAACAGAGTTAGAGGAAAACGTTTTCAGTGCACTTTCTCACACGCAGGCTCTCGACGTGATTGTGAGCACACACGTGTTAATCAGTGGCAAGTCAGGCTCACATGTATTTACTCTGCTTTCTGAGGCAATGGTTACTATGACAACTCATCAGCCTGAAATAGTAGTCTCAGTGCCTTTTGCTTTGCGTGGCATGCCCCCCTCCACACACACCTTGTTTACCTAAAATTCTCCCCGTGACCCTCTCACCTGAGTTACTGCTGCAGCAGGAAAACAGAGAAGTGTCCTCGCTGCTTCTGCTCCTTCCCCCTTTCCTCCACCCCCACTTTGCGTTGCCCCCTTCTCCCACATCACTCTCACCTTCTTGCCAACCTGCTGCAGAGATCCTCCTCGAATTCGTTTTATTGGCAGCTAGCATTTCCATGGAAACATCTCGAAACCATGGCAACTATTTCAACCGAGCCAAACGCTTTCAGAGCGGCTGCAACTCGTCCGCTCGCAGTGCTTCTTCTACTTTCGCTCGTGCTATTTTTACCTTCTCCCTTTTCTCCACTTCAATATACCTGTGCTCATATATCTACATTATGAGTGTGTTTGCTGGGAACAGTGTCCTGCCTGGACTTTGATGGGTTTTATCTGTGTTTGTGTCCTAACACATGTATGTGTGTGTGTGTTTGCATCCTGTCCTCATCTGCAACAACCTAACATGATTATAGGCCTGGTGCCTGGACCTGCTCTCGTCCTCCATCACTTACCTTCAGCTCGTCCTCTGAGTCTCTGAACAGCGCGCCTGTCTGTCAAACTGCTGACTCCTCCTCTGGGATGCAGCCTGATGATGTGAACTGTTGTAAGACCGAACTGACAGGAGTCCAGTCACAGCAGTCCACACAGGACTTCTGTGACAGACACCGTAAACATCCTGACTGAAAAAATCTGCTTTGATTTTAAAGCTGCTGAGGTGGAATTAAATCCTAAATAAAAAAAGTTCACTTACTATTTATGTTAAAAAATACTGTGCAAATAAAGCCTTTTTCAGCATTATTTATGCTGTCCTTTTAAAAACACTGAGGGACAACATTGTTATACAGGCATTTCAAAGTGAAACAATCACACAAAATGCACACAAAAGAAAAAAAACCTGATAAAGTTTATGAAGGAAAAGAAAAACAATGAAACCTATGGAAGTCAGTGCCTTAAACCATTAGCTGTTTTGAATTTGCAAAAAATTTCCTTGCAGCATATCTGTTATTATCATTCAAAAAAACTGGCAACATACTTCTGTTGTAAACATGAAGCTCAAATCTCACATTCCATGTCCCTGTTCCCCCTCACACAAAGTCACGGTGCTTTAGTAACAGCTAAACATAGAAAAATGAGCATTTGAAAGTAAGTTAGCTGGAAAGAAATACCTGAGTAGTATTTTTTTTATTCAGGAAAATGTTATGCTTACATGATGGGGGTGGGCCTTAAATGTTACACTGCAGCCAACCACTAGGGGGTGCTCATTTAGACCCAAGAGTATAACTGAAAATATTTGTCATTTTTAGCAATGTGATTTTTGACCCCTCCTACCACACACCTGATTAGTCGTTTACTTCATCAGAGTGTCAGTGATAAGGATGCTGCTCACTTTTCTATTAAAACTCAATAAAAGCATGAAGGACAAATGGAAGCAATGTTGAACCAAAACAATTCTGTGTTCAGATTAACGATATTTAGTTAGATCATATGTTTCTTAGCCTACTAGATAATTTTCTTAATCTCTAAATAATCAGAATCCAACATGAGCTGTGTTGATTTTTTGAAAAACTTTGAGAAAACTTAAAACAAAAGTAGGTTATTTTAAACTAACATTAGTACTTTTTTCCATTATCCACCACTGAACCTGTGAGCTGATCATTTATTTTACACCTATCAAAACTTTTTAAGCTCCCATTTTATTGTGTCTAACATTTACCACTTAAATGAATAGTGGTAGAAAATCATTTTAATGCTAAGGCTGTTGCACAATAAACCTATACATCTTTCAAAGTGTGAAAATACAATGCAGAAATGAAGAAAAACATTTTGGATCCCCTTTAAAATAAAACTGTTCTATTTTAATTATAAGAAAAAAGACAATTAGACACATAAAACACATCTGTCCTCTTTTCCACCTCTTTCTGTGGGTACGTTCTCTTTTATTTTTTGTTTATAGAATAGTAAAATTAGTGTAAAAGTAATGAAAAACCTTGAGGCATTTTTACTTCTTCGCCCGTTGATTAAAGATGTGCCCTGGACCTCTTAGACTGCCTCAGAATTCAGTGAGTAAGGAGAAAAAAAAGCACAGCAACAGCAGAAATCTAACAAATAGTACATGAAATGATATTCTAAAATAATAACACTATTACTAAACACAATGCAGATGAAAGCACAGTTATATACACGAGTCTATTCCCCAAAGACCTCAGGATTTGCTCAATGAAAAAACACAAAAAAACAATTACTGTGCCATGAAATGAATAAAAGGTATATTCAGTTATCTGAGTCCTTTGAAGATGGTTGAGGACGAGTAAGCAAATCTAATTCAGCAGCAAGGGTTTGCTTTTGCAGAGGGGAGAAAAAACTCCCAAAGTGTAGAGATTAGCAGGGTTAGGGTTAGCAGGGTTACTAGGGTTACCTAACCCTAGCAGGTGGTACTGCCAGTTTCTTCTTTTAGAGAACGGTGTGTGTGTGTGTGTGTGTGTGTGTGTGTGTGTGTGTGTGTGTGTGTGTGTGTGTGTGTGTGTGTGTGTGAGGGAGAGAGCAGTCTGCCCTATGTGACAATCAGAGGACAAGCGTCCATGTTTGCAGGATTTCAGGGGAGCTAATGATGAGGAGCCAGCAGAGGTGAGGACATCATGATCAGACACATGCAGAGAGAACAAAGTGAACATACTCAGGGGGGGTTAGAAAATAACAGAAGCACCCTGTCAATACGAGAATATCAAGCAGCTAATAAGAAGAGCGACCACCTGTTTGCTTTCATCAAAACAGTCCTTCCTGTGATAGTTACGTTTCTCAAACCACATGTAGAACGATCACGAGTCTCAAAAGCCTGATGTGTGTAAAAGGATGAACACAGCTTGTAGTACTTTGAGTAGTAAAACCACTAGAAATGTGTTTGTTCAAAAATGCAGAAACAGAGAATTCCTTAAAATACAGAAAAGTCATTTAAACTTTCTTTTTTTATTATGTTTCTGCTCATAAATTAGATTTAGGTCAATAAAACACAATACATGGTGTGGTTAAATGTTTTTAATTTTTACGTTAGTCAATTTTATTTCTTCTTTACTGATTGATACTTTGTGATATTCTCATTTATTGTTGTTTTTTAAATATTATTATATCATAGTGGTGCTCATTGTGTGTTTTGCGTATGTTTTTATGATTTTTTTTGAGGGGCTGTTATTTCTTTCACACCATGCAGATGGATTTACATACACAATATGTGACTCATTTGTGTGTGCCAACACATTTAACACCTACACACACATGCATGTGTGTGTGCACAGTACACCCACACACGTTACTTATGCGAACCTTCTGTTGGATTTATTTTTAAACCAAAACCTGAAACTGTCACCGCAACACCAAATTTTTTAATTCCTAATCCTTTCAGCTTTCATGTTCTTCTCCTGCTTTTTTCATCTGAGCAAAGTTTCTAAAACAGCAGCGAGGTTCATTAGAAATGACAGCAATCAGTCTGTGGGAGAAGGTTTTGATAGCAGGACTAAAGCGGTGAGCTGGAACCAGAAGCTGGTGAAGAGCAGTCACCAGAATGTCAGATCCTTCTCAATGCAGCTCACTTGAATTATTTTCTTTTCTTTTTTTTTTCTGGTGGTTTTGGTTTAGTTTTACCTTTTGGTTACATGGAGCTTCCCTGCAGAGGATGCTTGTGTTTGAAGCTAAGCTTGGATATAATATTTAGTTTGCTGGCTGCAGTATTCAAGTTGAATTTATCAGACAGCTTTAGTTACATTTTAAGAATAGGGTTTTGTAAATTTATTGCAATGTTTGTCTAATAGCAGTAATATCTGAATATTGTTTTAAACTCCTGAGACCTGAGCTGATATTTAGTGTACATTCACTTCTAAGATTATTAGGACCTCATGAATATGAAAATATAATAGTAGCTCAAAAAGTAAAATGAACTGATTCTTTTTCCTAATTAAAACTTTTTTTAACTTCTTATTTTAAATTAGCACAATTTGTCCCCCAACGTTTAAACACAAAGAAAAAATAGTGTTCCCTAATAGTAATAGCAGGTCTGAGTTGCACAAAATAAAACAATAAAACTCAATAATGACAAAATAATAAAGCTCCCTGCATCCTCATATCAATTGCTTCTCACTTAGAAGTCTCTTACAAATTCTTGTGCAGGTTTCAAGGAATTTTCAACAAGAGAAAGACACACACACACACACACACACACACACACACAATGAGATTATAAATACACAACCCTTCTGACCTGGGAATACCCTGGGAACACAAGATTCAGAGGGTGAGTTGTGAGAGAGGAAAAGGACATCTCTGTTCCCCTGCATCTCCAGTGACCTGGACCCTGTTGAGTGCTGGAAAATGGATGACGGCACTAAAATAAAGGAGCTCCTATAATATGATAAAAAAACTGGCTGCATTTTGGTTCCTACTGGACTATATTGAGTCTTCAGAAACAAAAATATGGTCTGAGTGGTCAATCAAATACAGCTGAATCCATCAGATGTTACATTGATTTTTATCTAACTTAAAATAGATCATTTAGGTTACAAATAAAGTTTTAATTATTGAAAAAAAAAAAAGGAATTACAATTTTTACCTACACTCACCGGCCACATTATTGGGTACACTTGTTTAACTGCTTATTGACAGAAATACCTTATCAGTCAATCACATGGCAGCATCCTAAATCATGTAGACATGGTGAAGACGACTTGTGGTAACCTACAGCAGCAGAAGCACAGAAACAGTTCACACAGAATCACCAGATCTGTACCAGAAGAGACTGGAAAAACATTTCTATGTCTGATGAGTCTCTATATCAGCTCAGTAGGGTCAGAATTTGGTGTCAACAAAATTAAAGCATGGACTTTTTGTACCACTTTGAGTCTCTTAGTACCAACTGAGCATCATTTAAACTTCACAGCCTACCTGAGTATTGTTGACCACAGTGGACCCATCTTCTGATGCTACTTCTAGCAGGATAATGCTCCATGTCACAAAGATCAGATCTTCTCTAATTGGTTTCCTGAACATGACTGGACTCTAACAGCCTCTACAGCCCCCAGATCTCAATCCAGTCCAGAACCAGGGGTGAGGTGAAACGGAGGATTCACATCACGAATGAACAGCTGATACATCCAGAACCTCCGAGGAATGTTTCTTCCACCTTGTTGAATTAAGGTTGTTTTTAATGTGAAATGAGGTCCAACATGGTGCTATCAACGTGCCCCTAGTAAAGTAAGGATTGGATTCACGCTTTAAAAATGTTTTCTAACCAAAAATAAAGTTAATTTAATCATATTTGACATCCAAGTCTAGTCAAACTTGTGTTCTTTGGTTGAAATCTGCACAATTTCACAAATAACATTTTTTGATTTCCAGCCAGCAAAAATGTGACAGATTAACCTGCACTTGACCCTCAGGTTTAAAGTCTGAATTACACGGCACAATTCCTCTTCCTCACTTCCACTGGACCCCGGCCAAGTCTAAGAAAAGCATTTGTTCTGCTGTGTTGACTTTGGAAATAGAGTAAGTAGAAATGTGGACATCATCTTAATTTAGGGGACAAGGAAGGAAAACCTGGTCCCACACAGAGGAGACGGCGAGTCGTCTGAACCGAAGTAGTTTGTTGAAACAAATTCTCTTTTCCTGAGAAACACCAATTTCCCAGTTAGCACAGACAAAGCAGTCGTGAAGCTGTCATTGTGAAATGTGAGGGCAGCTCTCTCCTTTAAGACCTCCACCAACCCTCTGATACATTGAGCTCATTATGTGGGTCATGAGCCCAGGGAGGGTTTAAGCTCTTTAAACAATGAGGATGATAAAACGGGGTATAATTCTCACTGGCTTTCAATAGTGCGACCGAAAAAAGAGAGATTAAATTAAAATATTCATGCATGTGTGTGTGTGTGTGTGTGAGAGGGAGATACACTGTACAGTTCATGCAGTGGTCTGGATTAAAAGGAACTGGAGGTTTATTTAATGGAAACAGGTGAACGCTCCTCCTTGATACGTGTGCGTCTGTTTCGTTTAGTTTCTATACTGTAATTACCCAGATGAGACTGACTGCGAGGCTCTTTCCCTCCAGTGCTCTCTTTTTCACTCCAAGTCTGTGATTTCATGTATAATTACTTGCATAATTATAGTTCCCTCAATCCCACTGTTTCAGGAGGTCTGTTTCTGTCTCTCTGGTTTCTCTTTTTTCTCTCTCTCTCACTCACAACAATGCTGATAAATGTGCCCCTCCTTCCTGCTTTCTCTCTGCCTGGTGGTGAGACTTGTCACTTTTTTCTTGTCTCAGATAGGCCTGTTCTAATATTGGAAAAACAGCGGAGCAGATACAGTTTACTTCTGAGCTGCCATGTTTTCTTTTTAATTATTCAAGCAGGCATCACAAACTTTAAGAGCCTTGAGGTATGTCACAGGGAATAAGAGGAAAACAAAATGCTCTTTTAACATTTTTTTTATATTTTAGGATGAAAAAAAAAAGAAGTGCACATGCCTAACTAAACACTAAAAGCTGCAAACCCTACACCGTCTCATGTTGTTTAAAGTTTCTGAAGGCTTGTGCATGATGCCCGTAGATACACTTATTATGATTGCTTAGCAACTGAGCATCACTTCTGAGAGCCGAGGTGGAATATCGAGGTTACTCGCTGTCTTTCTGAAAGATCTGCTTTCCCCAAAACTTCCATGCAAAGCGGCTCACGATGCATCTTCAGCACCGCTTTCATGTGTCAATCAGCAGAGGAGCATGCCACGCTGCGTCTCGGGTTAACTGACAAAAATATTATATCCACATCCACACGCACAAACACGCTTGCAGAGTCATTTATTGCTCGACAGGGTTCAAATTTTGGGGCTTTGTACTGCACTGCAGGTTCACTGTGCAGCCAATCGTGGCCTAGTTTCAGGTATCTAGAGGATTTCCCTGCTGTATCTGGCCATGCATGCCCTCAGCCCCTTCTTAACTCCTCTTTTAAAATGTGCTGCAAAAAGGGAACGCAGAGCGTTTGAGTGTGAGGATGCTGGGACATTTTGAAGAACTTGAGGTCTGGAGTTTTAAGTCAGTGGTGCATGTGGATGACCTGCCACTCAGTTTCAGCACAGACCTCAGTGATGGTCAGTTGTGGACTTTGTCACTGTGCTCTTACCCCCTCTACTGGAGAGACAAGGGAGACCCGATGCAGTCAGAGGTGGGACACAGCAGGCAGGTCATCTCCTGTGTTCAGTCACACCTCCTTTGCTTTAGTTTTTTTAATCATCATTCTCAATCTGGATGTTGAGGTGTGTGAGGGAGCTCAGGGTCACCTGGGACGCCCGTCTGGGCTGCAGCACATCGGTGAGGCTTTAATTTGGTGTGCGAGCCGCGGCGGACTCTCCCAGCAGAGACGGTGCTGTGTTTGTTTTGCGGGTGTGTAAATTAAAGGTAATTAGTTTGCTCAGTAATGACGTGGGAGAGCTAATTAGGGCAGTGTTGATGGGTGCATTAATTAGTCTCTAGTGTGTGATGCTAATGAGACCCTGATTTGGAGTGTGTGTTTGTGTTTGCATGAGTGTAAGCCATGTATCTGTGAAGGCCTACCACTATGGGTCATGCCACGAGGAATGTAGCATTAGAGCATGTGGGAATGCAATATAAAGAGAGATTCTGTGTGTGTGTGTGTGTGTGTGTGCATGTGGATGACGGACGCAGCAGGGCCATATCTGTGTATAAGAACCTCTTTAATCCCTGTTATTCCACGATGTCTTCCATGCCTGGCTGAATATTGATCCCTCCACTGAACCATCACAGACAGGCTCCCCAGCTCACACATCACACTTGTAACACCACGTTGAGGAAGCGGAGGTGTATACAGCGGGTCAGTCACACTGCTGTGGTTTCAGCGCTACAACTGCATCACAATCATAAATTCACACCGAGCCATAAAAACGTCCCGGACACACACACACACACACACAAAAAACAGACAACACGGGGAGCCGTAATGGATGAGAGGCTGCTTTATAAGTGTGTTCGGTGACAGGTCCACTTTACAGATAAGACGGATCCGTCTGTGTGTGGTCACAGCAGGGGAGTCTGACTACATGCAGTAAGGATGTGACAAGGTGGCAGCTTGCTCTAAAAATTTATGGCACATTACTGATTCGTCAAGCATATGTGGAGCCTCAGCAGTGATCTATTCTGATCATATTTATTCATGACTATCCCGTTATACATAATCCATTACTATTCCTGTTCAACTGTGTCCTCTGCTGCTTCACTCATTTCTTCAGCTCCTCTCCTTTCTCTTGTAGGACTGTGGAGGAGAAAATATAAATAGAATCCTTTGAGGGGTCAGCAAATCATTCAAGTTAAAGATCCTAAGCTTCAATTGACATGCACTGAGATTTAGTGCATTTCCAAAATTCAAAAACACATTTTCTGGCCTAAACGGTCAAAATTCATGACAATTTTTAGGATTTGCGCACCTCGAACTTCCAGCTTGCACTCCACCTCATCCTCCCCGAGCTCGTTGACTGCCTTGCAGGAATATCTGCCCCCGTCGAACAGGCCTGGCTTACGGATATTCAAAGTCAACACGCCCTGGTTGTTCTGCATCAAGAACTTTGGGTCACCTTCGATTGCCATATTGTTCTTCATCCAAATGATCTTTGGCTGAAGCACAGCGGGTTTGGAGGAGGAGGTAAAATTGGTGGAATGGGAGGAAAGGAGGCAGGAGAGGAGGAAGTGTGAGTATAAAAACAGAGAGAGGGGTGTGGGAAGGGAGGAGGGAGAGGTGAAATTAGGTCAACATATGAGTTTTTGCTGATTTGATGAGAAAGAAGTGTTCAAAAATCATTCTAGGTTCAGACATTTAAAAAGAATTCTGCTGCAGAAACATCACAATCAACTCACTGCTTTACACTCACAGTTTGACACTCTCAAATCTTGCATTCAAAAACACAAAGCATGAAATCTGACCACTGCAGCACAGCGATCAGCAGCCAGAGCAGGTTAAAGTATGCAGGAGGTTGTTTTACTGCTGCAGCCTACTGAAAAAATGGGCCTTTTGTTGACCATTCAACAGGTATTTTGCATATTGTCATCATTTTTCTCCATGTTTAGCAAACAAAAACAAGGATCTTCAACATTTAAATCTGCATCAAACATTTGCATTTGTTTGTCCTAAACTCAACATTCTGCAGAATTTCTGCAAATTTTAGATATTTTAGTAGTGAAACTCAAAACTAAAGCGTAGATGAAGTGAAATACCTTTGGGTAGCCACGGACTGCACAGCTGATGGCTGTGGTGTACCCTGCAATCACGCTCCTGTCCAGCAGAGGAGCTGTGAATTTAGGGGAACTGTTCATGTCCGTCTCTCTGAAAGGTTTTGGGTTATACATCAAACCTAAACAGAAAAAAAAGATTTGAGTGCAAAGCAATGCAGAGCAAAAAACATTAAAACAACTTCTTCCTCCTCCTCGTTCTCCCTCCTCGTTCTCTCTGCAACATCCAGGTTTCCCAGTCTTTTATAGTCCTTTAAATACACATGACGAGGACTAAGAGGAGAAAAATGCTCTTTCTGCATCCTCACATCTTTTTCTCACATCTCTCTTCCTCACATCCTCAGTGGGAGGAGCTGAGACGTGAAGAAGTAAACACAGTGAGGGGAGCAACGACGCACAACATTTGAGATCTGAGGAATGTAAGAGAGGAAGAATACAGAATGTGCTGTTTCTGTTTCACTTATTCAGAGAAAATATATTTGCTGGAAAATATTATGAATAGAAAAGCTAATAATGAATGAGTTACTGGAGAAAAAATAAAGCAGTGTTCCCGTTTCAGTTAAGAAGATGATTATTTTTAACTGATGTCTGATAGAAACAGAGACATTTTAAAGCTTGATGTAGGTTGTTGGCATTAGAAAGAGTTTTTATTCCATTTGACACGCTTCAAATTAGCCAAACTATACCTTTAGAAAAACATTTTCTGCTCAGATCCTATTTTTTGTACTTGAGTAAATATAGCAAATGTTTGCAGTCTGACCCATGAGTCAACAACAAATCAGCAGGAATGTGATATAATGTCAAAAAGATCTGAAATAAACAGACGCATCAACAAACAAACTTCAATGCACCAGTTCCAGTCCTTCATTTAGCAAATTTGAGTGGTTTTCATGCTACAACATGCCTGATTTAAACACATAAATAAGAAATAGGCTTCTGCAGAACTCATCGTGGTAAGGCGGTGATTAAAACCATCAGATTCAGGTGTGCTGGAGCAGGAAACGTTTCAAAGCTGCAGGATGGTCGCCCACCATGACTGGAGTTGGTGGTCCAGGCTCTAGTATTTGTTTCCTTTAAGAAGTTCTGAGTGTTTTTTATCTGGTCAGAATTATTTTTGTGTGTGTTTTTATATTATTTAGGCCATAATGATATATTTAACATGTCATGATGACCTCCTGTCATTTCCTACAACATCCTTGTCACAACAGACACTCTGATCTTTTGCCTTAATTAGCAGATTTCCTTAGAAAGTAAAGATTTTAAACATGTTTAATTTTAGACTGATATTTGGAACACAACAGAAGCCGACTAGTGAGCTGGAAAAAGGTCTGGTAGTGTAAGCAAGAGCAGCAGTACAAAAATAATGACAGCATTTGGCTGGTGGAAAGTGTTACTTAGTCATCCGGGTTATTTTCATAATTTGCACATCTAATATTAAACCCAATAAAGACATTGCTGTGGATTATTTTCTTTGTTTAATCAATATGGAAGGATTTTTACGTATGTGTTTAGGTCATTAATCAAAATTTCTCAGGTGCATCTGATATGATAATCAGAACCTGACACATTTTAATGTTTTACCAAACCATCTTGAGTTTCTAACTTTAGCTTCTATTCACTGTGGTGATATTTTCAGAGCATTATGCAACATCACAGCTTTTATTCTCTATATTTTTAACTCTTTTCACAAAGAAAAGGATGTCTCAAACACCTCAAATCAGGATTTATCAATTTAAACCAGATTAATCCTGATTTATTCCTGGAATTGATGGGCATTACTCCTCTATTTAACCCTCCTAATAAATCATATTTAATCAAACTATGTAGCTGTCTTTTTTTAGGTGAAATAACTTGTCAGAGGAAACATGTTGATTACAGTGAGAAGCTTTCACCTATTAGCTTGGTTAAATATAAGCAGTGTGTTATGTTAGTGTTCTGCTGGGATTTCATCACCTGTTTTCGTAATGACAGCGGTGTTCTTGCTGATGCCGGGATCGTTACTGAGGCCGCAGATGTTTTCGCTGAACACTCGAAAGGAATAGTTGTTCCCCATGACCAGGTCGGACACGGTGCAGCTGGGCCTGCGGTTGTGCTCGTAGACCGTGAACCACTCCTGATGTCATGGAGACAAAGAGGAGGAGGACAGGTTCAAAGAGGTTTAGAGACTTAGATTGATGACTAACTTTGTCCCCCCAGCAGCCATGTTCCTCTACGTCTCTTTAGTCTCATTGTTCAGCATTTAAAATAAATAAATAAAAGATGTCTTTAGCTGATAAATGATTTCAACTTCAACAGCAAGTGTGATAAAAGTGTCTACTTAAAATTCAGCACAGAACCTGTTGTATAAATTAGTTTTCTGTGCAAAAGTTTTAAAATTCCCATAATGTTGTTATACTTTAAATAAGCCTGGCTGTCCTATAATCGTTTTTTTATGTGGAAGTAATAAGCTGAAAAATAGTGAGCCCCCTGTGGGTTCATTTTTTGTATAAAGTGATAAATCAGTTTCAGCCTTTTTATCCAAACAAAAGATAATATATAGTAAACATTACACTATATTATTAATTATTAGTAGTAATTATACTGTTATTATTATTATTAAGTCAGTGGTTTGATTCCTGGCTCTGGCAGACAATGTGTCTAATCATTCTTGATCAAAATACCAAACCCCAAGTTGAATGCAGCTCTAAAAAAATCTGTTGTGTCATAAATTCAATCAAGTTAACTACACAGCAGGAGGAGTATCTTAGATTTGAAGTCTACATCTCACCCACATTGAGGGCGGTTTAAATGATGGAGTTAAATGATGTAGTTAATCCAAGGAGTAAGATGAAGATCATTAAGATTTTGCACTTCTTTATGAAGAATACCACCACCAGTTTGATCAGCTTATTGTCACATGATGAAGTCGATCACAAGAAGGAAGAGGAAAGGTGATAGCAAGCAGCCACGGCGACTGGCTGATGGTAACAAGGTAAGTAGGAAGGATGTCAACTTTGAGGAAGAGGAGGGAGCAGAAAGCTAAACAGAAACCACTTTTAATTCTCTGGATCTGCTGGTGTCACCTCACTAATCCCGCCCACCACACACCTTCGTCTTCGTGTCACATTTCTGGATGGTGTAGCCGATAATCTCCGAGTTGCCATCATCCTTGGGTGGCTTCCACTCCAGCGCTGCATTGAAGCCCCAGATGTCTGTGACGCACACGTTGATGGGCGGACCGGGCTTTTCTACAAGGATTATAAAAAGGGACAGAGTTGGGATACAGCTTTGGGTAATTAGTTTTGTTAGACTGAACAGTCGCTGTATGTTATTTAAAAAATGCTCCACACGTGCAAAGCTGAGGTTCCTGTTTCTTTCCTGGTTGACGTTCTAGGAAAAAGAGGGAATTAGAAGGAATCAGATCTGGAGGAGGGAAATCCCATCGAGAGGAGATCAACATTTTCAGCAGGAGAGATTCGACAGATTAGACAGATTAGAGAGATTGACAGATTAGCGGAGCAAGAGACAAAGGATCAAGGGAAGATGGCGATGGCTGAATACATCACTAGAGAAACTGTTGGCACCAAACTGACAAAGCAACAGCGCTTTGCATCACAAAGGAGAAGAATGCAGTCTGTTTATCAATCATACTTGTGTGTGGCCTGCAGGAAAACTGCACAACGTGGATGAGAATTTGTCATCTCTTACAGAAAGCAGCACAGCTGTTTTTTCCTTATTCCTCCTGCTCAAACAGCATGGTGACAGATCAACTGAGGGAGGGGGCGCCATCAGCCTCTCATTAGCTCAACCTTCTCAGCAGGGTAAGTGACAGAGTAGCCCTTAAAATCCAAACCTAATCCAAGTCTACACGCAAATAATCTCAGTAGAGCCGCGCCAAATAATCCACCCGGAACCCCGACCCACGGAGACGAGCTCCAAGACACGGAGCGAGCTGGAGGCAGCGCAGGAGCCAGGATTATGTGAAGGAGAGGAATGAGCTCTTTGATGATTTGCTACTTTGAGTCACAGATTTCCTGGGATCATGAAATGAGGAATTATCATCAAATTTCAAAAGGAAATCTTGGCATGTCTCAAAGACTTGCGCTCAAACCATCATCTCCTTCAAAACAGGTTATTAATCATGTACCTTGTGAAGTTTGAACATGTGTGATATTTTAATGAGAGAACACACAACTTTCCTAAAAGGCCAATTTATGATTTCTGCAGCCAGAGCTCAAACGTGAAGTCAGCGTTTTGCACACATGGGGTTTAGTTAAGAAAACTTCAGGACAGCAAGAGAAGGACTTCTAAATAACAGAACTTTAAAAATTGTATTCAAAATTTGGATTGTTTATCCTCAAAGCATGACTGAAATATGATGCAGTTCGATCCAAACTCACCTACAACCTGGATGTGTATGTCAGCTCTGTCGGACGTGTCCTCAATCTGAACGGAGAGGGTGAATTTTCCAGAGTGTCTTCTCTCTGCAGAGCGGATGAAGAGGATGGTGTCCACCTCGCTGGTACGGGTCCCCACAGTTTTATCCTCCAGCAGAACGTCGTCTTTAAACCAGGTAACAACAGGCCGAGGTTTTCCCTGCAGAAGGAGATAAAACAGCATTGTGTAAAAGTCTTGATTCATCTCACTTTTGTTTCTTTCCTTCCAAGCAGCAGGCGTTCCTGTAATCTTTCAAAGTGGTCTCAACAGTTCTTCAGGCTTCCTGAAGGTCTTTGAACATTTTGTAAACTTTTGCAGAGTACTGAAACTGTCAAAAAACATAATAATTTTGTAAAGAAACACAAAAGATTCCAAAAACTTTACTCATGAAACATTTTATGATGGCAGAATAGTTGGTTTGATAAAAACGAACCACAGATTTTACTGGAGTGGAAACAGCTGCAGGAACAAAATGTGCAGCTCTTATAGAAAACATGTTGAGGTCATCGTGCATCTATTTCAGACCAAATTAAGTATTAAACTCTTCATAATTGAGACATACTAGGACCGTACTTTCTTCTTGTTTATTTTTATTCACAACAAGGAGTTTCCCATTACTTCTAGTGCTTTTTTTAAAAACCAGTGTCATCATTTGCAAGTTGTTGTGTTAGATGTTGTAGTTCTCCCTGTAGCCTTTAAGCGTTCGCTCTCTCTGTTGTGAGCAGTATTTATTTGCATTCTAGGAGAAGAAAAGAAGATCTGTCAGATTAAATCCACAGGGGTTTTTTTAGTTTGTGGTTCTCTCAGTATCCAGAACACACAGAGTAAATGTCTCTGGATGTGTTGTACCAACATGAGCAAAAAAAAAAAAAAAAAAAAACGGTTATTCGGCGTTGTATAAACCAAAGTTATGCTTGTTACCATAAATAAAAAAGCCAAACTAACCTGAAAGGGGATGAATAAGTTCACCTTCTCGCCCACAAGTTTGATGAGTTTTGTTCTCAGGTTGCGCGGCAGACGAATCTTTGGGTTCTCTGGGCGGTGGATGAAGAAAAGATGCATCAGATTCAAGAAAAAGGGGCAGTGTGTAGGAGTAAAAGTAGAAAGGTGAATTCACTGGACACTTTATTAGGTACACCTGTTCAGTCGCTTGTTAACTCAGCTAATCACATGGCGGAGAAGAACGAGAATTTGAACTCCTCATGCCAGATTAGCTGGTCAGAGTGTTTTAGAAACTGCTGATCTACTGGGATTTTCACCCACAACCATCTCTAGGGTTTATAGAGAGTGGTCTGAATAAAAGAGAAAATATTAAGTTGAGTGGATGAAAATGTCCTGATGTCAGAGGAATGTTTTTGAGTCTTTGACATTAAGAATTAAGGTGGTTCTGAAGGTAAAATACTAGCGAGGTGTACTTAATAAAGTACATTTTAAAATGTATTTCTTTGCTGTTCAGGTTTGTCTCTGACCCATGATCTCCTTGATGGTGACGGCCTGGGACAGAGTGGCGGGGCGGCTGCGTCCAGCGATGTTGACAGCGACCACTCTGAACAGCATCTTCTCCCCCACTGGGAGACCTTTGACCCTGAACTGGTTATTTCCCACTAGTTCCTCATTAGCCTGCATCCACTGATCATCTAAGACAGAACAGACAACAGGTTAAAGACACTTAGCAGCAACAGTTGTTCTGATTGTGGTCACAGATCAACAAAGCGTCTACTGTCTACATGTGATGTATTTAGAATCCATACCTCCTTCTTTGCAGTACTCGATGATGTAGCCATCAATGCCGCCAGCTCCGATTTTTTCTGGAGGTCGCCACTTGAGAGCACAGGTAGTGTCTGTCACATCTTCCACCACCAGACGAGTGGGCTCGCTTGTGGGGGCTGAGAGAGACAAGAGCTAATTAATACGTTAATACCCAGCATAAATGGGATGGGAAGGCAGGTTAAGCTGCATCAAAATGAGCATTGTGTGAAAAGCCTCTGTTAATTAACCCTTCTGCTAATGACATGTGGCAACGCACCAATGGGCATGAAGGGCTGTGAGTTCGCGCTGGGCTGAGAGATGCCGATGCCGTTGACTGCAAACACTCTCATCTCATAAAGAACGCCTTCAATCATCTTCTTAGCCTCGTAGGTGGTGGACTCGTAGACATCAAAGTTCAGTTTCGTCCATCTAGGTGAGCCAACCTTCTTCCTCTCTATCAGATACCCTGCAGGAGGCAGAGGATTTATGTCACTCTCCTTTGAATAGGAATAAAAGACAAAAACATTACAAAGCAGTAAACAGAGCCTGAACGGCTGTTTTCTCCTGGGAGGACGACATCAGATGTGAGCATTAGTTGACGCCTGTTTCGATGGTACCTTTAACAGGAACTCCGCCGTCAAACGAAGGAGGGTCCCATGTGATCGTGGCAGAGTCCTCGCCGACTGATGCGCATTTGACATTCTCAGGAGAGTTGGGCACATCTGGAGAGTCGGGTTACAGTTGGAAATGAAACATAGAGAGAAATGAGAGAAGATGTGAGGGAGCCTGAAGACGGGATTCAAAGAGCCAACACAACAAAACATTACAACCTCATCCTGCTTAAACACACAACATGTGGTGGTTATAAAAGGCAATCATACTTTAAATTAGGCAGCATAAACTGCACCTGAAAGGAGGGGAAAAACAAAAAGCCACCAACCTACAACCTTGACAAAGAGTTCAGCCTTGTCCTCGCCTACAGGGTTAGTCACAGCGATCGTGTAGAAACCCTCATCTTCTCTCACTGCCCCCTCTATCACGAAGCTGCTCAAGGTCTGATTCGTCTCCACGCGGACCCGTCCCTCTGCCTCAGATATCACCTGACGTAAAGGAAAAGAGGTTGTAGGAGAGGATTACGAAAGCTGCAACAATAACAGGTGATTCAGCTCTCCCACTTTACAGTTTCGTTTTTCCTTTGTGCTGCTCAGTGACTAACGTCGGGGTTCTCTGACTGACGCACAAATATGGACAGTATCTGACGTGTGTTTGAGTGTAAGAGGTGCTGGCTCTTCTCACCTGATCTCCTTTCATCCAGCAGGCGACCGGGGCCGGCTCTCCTGTGATCTCGACGTCCAGGCGAAGCTTGTTTCCAGCCACCACCGTGATGATGTTCTGATCGCCGCTGCTGCCGGTGTCGATGTGGATTTTAGGAGGATCTTTCATGTGATGATTCAAAGAGAAGAAAGGGATCATTTAGGTTTGAACTTGAATGGCTCTTCATATTATCGCTTTGTAGCATCTAAAATGATTTAAATTTAATATCTATTATTTTTGTGCAGGTATGTTTCATTTAACTTTTCATTCGAAACATCAAATAACACATTTGACATGATGCAAAGTTATCAAATTTGTACATGAAAAAATTACCTGTTTTGGGAACGTATTCAATCTTAACCTCTGAGGAGAAAAATAAACAAGTCAGCCAATGTGAGGAGGATGTGCTCAGTTTATGGTGCTTCGGATTTCTGTTTGTCTTCTTACCCAGGAAGTTAAGTTTAGCAGACAGAGTGAGTGCGTAACCGTCTGGGACAAAAGTATAATCTCCAGCATCTGAAGCTGTCACGTCATCAATCGTCAGCTTGTGGGTCCTGCAGGCATGGAATCAGGTGTTACTGAGGAGACAACGCTTACTATGACTTGCATTTCTGCAAACAACAGTTGCCCTGGTAACATGAGACAACGGAGCGAGGACCAGCTTTCACCTCGTCTGACTGCAGTCGATGGTGGGATTACTAGAGGAACCCCAAACCCTAGAGATGTGTGTGTTGTGTGTCAGTGTGTTGTGTGTTTAGAGGTTAAAGCCTTGCAGCCCATCTGAAAAATAGGTCAAACGACTAAGAAAACCCTCTGGTCATAGTTTGCCAAGCCATTTGGCCGACTGCAGTGGTGGATCTAGAAAAAAATTAGAGGGGGCCCAGGCAGGGGCCAGCTGCATTTTTAAAGGGGTACATTCTAGAACACTAAGCACTTAACATGGGGCCACATGGGGGCCAAGCTTGATGTCAGGGGGCCTGCCCCCCCCTAGATCTGCCCCTGGCCGACTGAGCTGTGAAACTCTGTGTGTGTGTGTGTTCAAATGTAACGTCGTGTAAGAAGTTAAAACAAAAACGCTTCCAAACCAAAAGTTGCACCCAGATCAGTCTGATGTTTTGGTAATACCTTCCGATGTGGGATATTTTGATCCGGTCGCTGGCCTGGATTTCCACTCCATCCTTGAACCATTTCCCAGTCACGTTTTCATCAGACACCTCGCACTTAAACACAGCCTGCTCAGACGCTTTCACAGTCAGGTCCGCAATGCTCTGCAGAATCTCCAGCTCCTTATCTGCAGAAAAAACACATGCAAGTTCGTGACAAAACTCATCTAAATTTGACCAATAATTGGCACTAAATGTTGAGTTTTGTAAATGATTATCATATTTTTTTTTAAATTTATCTAAATTAAGGTTCATTTCTCCATTTATTGCTGGCATCTCCTAACCAACCACACTCTGCTGGAAGATAAAATCTTCTAACAGTTTCAGTCCAACATTTAAATCAGATCCAACTGTCTGTTTCGTTCTCTGTAATCTTATCAATTAACCAAGGAGGACAGACAGACGTTCGCTCACGCTATAATCAATTACAAGCAGCGAATCAGACGGCTCGATGGCTGAAGCCAGATATCAGCGTTGAAGGTGTAAAAGCAAATCGGTGTGACGAATACTGTGAACTACTGATACAAGGGATTAATGTAGTGATATTAATTATGACATAAGTAATGAGGAATTTGCAGCCTTTCATGCTTGTCAGAATGCAAAACGTCAACACGTTCTGACTGAATTTTCCTTTAACTGGAGGAAATCTGAATTCTGCGTTGATAAACTTTAAATAGCTGCTGCCTCTCAGGCTTTAAAGCACAGATTTCTCTTTTTTCTTCAGATCACTTTCCAATACTCCTAGGGTGCATTTATAGTATAACATTCATATTAAACATCATTCTGATTCTTGTTTTGTTTACTTCCCAGCATATTTATATATTAAAGCTGGTCATGAAGAAAGTAGGTCAATCCTGAGAGCAGAGTACCTTCAACCTCCAGCTCTGCCTTCGACTCTCCGCCGTTGGTGAAGGCGTAGTACGTTCCAATATCCTCTTTAGTTGCTTCATTTATGATCAAAATGTGTCTCTTCCCATCCTTTTTGAACCTGTACTTCGATCCTGCTGTGTCCCTATTCAGCTCGACTCCATCTTTCATCCTGCAGAGAAAAACACACATGCACTAAACCCAAATATTCATAGAGAATGTCTGTTTTAAACTCAATGTCCTGCAAAAGGAATTCTGAATTTTGAGTTAAATCTGTTGTGCTTTCATACATTTTTTCCTAAAGTAAAGTTTTGCCACCTTTTATGTTTTTGTGTTTCTGACTTACTGTTTCAGGAATATAGATTAGGATTAGGATTACAACAGATTTTTTTACAGTGAGTTAAAACAATTTCACCCCAAACTGATCCCCACACATCCTCTCAGACCTTAATGAACTTCACTTTGATGGAGTCATTATTAAAGTTTAAGACCTCTAATGTGCAGGTATCACATTACAAACAAACGGCAGAATGTGAGAGAGCAAATAAACAGCCTGTATTGACTTCTACTAATGTACCCAATTAACACATTTTCTGCAATTGCCATTTTTCTGCAATTTATGCAGCTATAAAATTGATTTCTGCTTCTGTAATGTTTTAATTCTCTCATCTTCTG
Organism: Callopanchax toddi; assembly: GCA_006937965.1. Lineage (NCBI taxonomy): Eukaryota > Metazoa > Chordata > Actinopteri > Cyprinodontiformes > Nothobranchiidae > Callopanchax > Callopanchax toddi. The sequence continues at coordinate 3,092,996 of SSNR01000030.1, read as the reverse complement.
CACCTGATCAATGCAGTTTGTGCAAAAGAAAAATAAAAGTAGCATCAATGAATAATGATAAAACAGGAAATTGCTTTTACAGATGGTGCACGCATTTTAAATTAAAAAAGCTTTTCTCAATGGATTGCATGATTCCTGTTCTTTCAAGGCAGGGTTTAAAATAAGTTTTCATTCTATAATTTTCTGTTGAAAAATATGGAGTTATAGTTTTGGCCAAATCTTAAAGATCCTGAATCAGGTTGACCCCCAAAAAATGTAAGTTTCAGTCTTTTTACAGCCAATAATAACTTTCTGATAGTTTCAATAAAATCTGTTTAGTGGCATATGAGATATCATCTAAGAGATAAATACACAAACTCTCAATTTGCTTACATCACATTTTGCATTTTAGTGGTGAGGGACAATAAATCTCTTTTGACTGTAAATATGTTGCATTTTCACGATTTGTGACAATAAAACTCTACAATTTATCAAAACATCAGCCAAAACCCAAGATCTCTGACAGGAATTTAAGTTCTTATGAAGCAAACGAGGCGAACAATCAACCACCAGCTTCACATCCAAGGAATCTGTGAGATTTTTCACAGAAAAATGATGAGTTCACTAAGTAGAGATTTATTTAAACATGCTTTGGGCTCTGCGTTCTCAATAAAGGCAAATATATGAAGTAATCCAGTTTAGAGAAACCGTTTACAGTTGCATCAGTATTATGTGATGAGAAAGTGTTCTTCTAATAAACACATCCATAAGCAACTATAAGATTAGGTGTTGTCCTTTAATAAAAACAAAACATAAAACAATATTTTTGCATATTTGTGGAATGAAGGGTTGTTTTTGCAGCCATGCAAAGTGCTTCAAATGATTATTTGCCTGCAGGCTTTTATTTTTGCATTTTTTAAAGAAGATACATAAAAAGAGGTGTTTCATGAGCTTAGTATAAAACAGTGCAATTTATATTCCTGTAATTAAGAGAAGATCTGCTCACCATTTAACGCTGGCTCCTTCTTCTGACACTTCCACTTCAAACTCCACCTTCTCACCCACCACAGTATGGACGTCATCCAGCAGCTTGGTGATGGTAACTGGAGGCTCTGAGGACAAATGGATTGCTCCCAGTTATTTATGCAAGATGTGTGAGGCTGAAGCTGAAGCCATCACTGAAAGATGTTTCGCTAAATATTTGCTGCTTTAATGCTCACACCTTTGTGTCGGTTTCTTTTCTTTACATACAAGTATGGAAAAAAGCTGGAAATGTCATTTGCACTTGAATAATGTCACAATATGCTCCTAAAGTCTTTAACAATGCCCCCAAACACATCTGTCTTGCAGAGGTGGAAGGAACCTGGAGTCTCCTGAGGTGGTGGGAGTCACATTGTGTAACCACATGGTGTGATGCTTGATGCTCTGCTAGCCTCAGCTATTTGTCATAGTCTGCATCCAGTCCCCCTCCAGACATTTCTATTCTTTCAGCTGGTGAGGCCACAGACTGTCTGCACCACAGTTAGTGTGCAACAGAAGTATGAGCAGTTTTTACTGCAGGCGTCACAAAGGTTTTACTAAATGAGTCTTCAGTGTGAGTCCTGGTTTTTCCTTAAAAAAACTGACAAATATATTTCCCTTAGGGATACAGGCAGAGACAGGAAGGTAAACTTTTAGTAGCCAAGTGTTGAGAAGTGAGGTCTTTGAAACACTTTGAGTTTCCTTTATAATAAAACATAGACTTGATCTGCAGTTACAAAAACAGGCTACAAATTCTTAATATCGTTTCACCATAAAACAATGTCAGAGAATGAGTTTGTGTTTTTCTCTGAGTTATTTGACTAAAGTAGACACTAGTTAGCAGCAACAGTCACCAGTCATTTGATTAGACATCATGCCTCAATCCTTTTTGAGGGTCAAGTCCAAGTCAAACAAGCTTACAATTCAAGTCTCAGGTCTTTGAGGATCAAGTCAAATTCCAAGTCCTGAAAGGGCAATTTCAAGTCAGGTCTCAAGTATTTTAGGTGCAAATCCAAGTGTCAAGTCTTCAAGGTGCAAGTCCAATTCAAGTATGTGGAATTTGCATTCAAGTCCAATTCTAGTCTTTAAGATGCAAGTCTAATTCAAGTTGAATGTCTTAATGGTTTAGGTTCAAGTCAAGTCTCATGTGTTTGAGATGAAATTTAAAAATCAAGTCTTTAAGGTTCAAATCCAGGGCAAGTCTCAGGTCTCTGAGGTGAAAGTTCAATTCAAGCATTTAAGGTGCAAGTCTAATTCAAGTCTTGAGTCTTTGAGGGTCTGGTCTGAGTCTAGTTTCAATTGTTAAATGCGCAAGTCCAAGTCAAATTCCAAGTCATTGAATTGCAATTTTTAGACAAGTATGATGTATTTGATGTGCAAGTCCAAGTCAAGTCTCAAGTCTTCAGTTTGCAAGTCCAAGTCGAGTCACAACTTTTTTGATGGTGAGTCCAATTCAAGAGTTTGTTTTGCAACTCAAATGCAACTCGAGTTAGACTCGAGTCCAAGTCTCAGACTCGACTCTCCAACTCTGACTGCAACAATACCGTTCAGTCCCATTAATCAAAAATACTTTTACCTTTCATGTCCTATGAACAGCTTTTCCAAACAATTTCACAAAAAAACAAAGAAGAATCAGTTACGTTTCCACAAACGCCTCTGAGTCGAGAAGGTACACAAACACGTAAACAAACAAAAAATGAAATATTAAGTTTTTTCCAAAACACATGTTTCAGTCCACCTCTAATAAACACATTAAGACATGCACAGCAGTAAACAAAGCTTGAGCCTTCCACTCGCCGTGCAGCCATTAAATATGAGTGAGCAGACAACAAAATGCTGATGTTACTGTGTGACATAAAGCACTGAAGTAAACAGACGACAACACAGAGACGTAAAGTGAACAGAGCTGACAAGCCTCTCGATTTCAGATGACTACATTAGCTCAACAGAGCAGAAAAACTTCTCCCATCTGAGAGACGGATTCCTGCACAAACACTGACTCATCTACCTTTGACAAAAACCTCCGTGAAGCACTTCTCCTCCTCGACCACACACTCGTATGCTGCGTCATCCGACAGGCTGCACTTGTTGATAGTGAGTGACCGCTTGTTGCCCACGCTCTCAAACACATACCTGCAATGATGATGATGGGAAAGAATGCACCAAGAGGACAAAGCACAGCGAGAGAGAGAGAGAGAGAGAGAGAGAGAGAGAGAGGCAGAGAGTAGTGAATAAATTCATTCAGCAAATCAGGGACAATTAGACGCTCGCAGCCTGATGACAACAGAATGACTCAGTCTTCAACAATACACACATTTTTCTACAGACCTTAACAGCTTTGTTCAAACACACACAATACTACCCCACACACATACATTCATATTACTGTAAAATTTATCTGGTAAATATCAGAAGGAGTCATCATCTTCTTTCGCAATAGAAGAGACAATGAATCACCATGGTTACAAGCTGAGTGCTCGCATCACCCGGCAACTCAAAGCTCGTTACTGCTGTAGTAAATTTAACTTTAATAAATAAGGGTTGAGTTTAATCTGAGCAGTTTAGGAAGATGAAAATAGGAAAATATTAACATTATGTAAACAAATTTATTTGCTGTTATGTTTTGACGGTAAGAAATATAAATTACTTTAGCTAATTTACATCCTAATGACCTAAAATGGTTTTAAATACAGAAACCTTAAAATAATATGAATGTCAATGTGGTGATTTGTTTCCTAAACCTTTGATCCTGTCTCCACTTTAAAAGACTGATGATGAACAAATTCCATATTTTAAAGTTAGAATTTGGATGTTTGAGCTGCAGAAATGGGTTGTTTTGGTTGAAGTGTTTGTTGACTCAGTAATATTTGAAGTCCTTCATATAAGTCTGTAAAAGTGATAAAGTTTAAAATAAAGTTTATTGTGGAATAATTCTGTTGTTGTGTGCTGTTTAAATGTGGTAACTCTCTCTGAGAGAAAATATTTTTATCAATTTTTATAAATAAAACACGTGTTCCTTGTTATTTTTTATGTTGTTTTTTTAGTAGGACCAGCTGTTTCAGTGACACAATTGCCACAATTTGATTATTCATGGGTTCTTTTCATGTAAATTCTCAACTTAAATGAATTTTCTGCTATTTTGAAGTGTGTTTCAGTGCAAAAGATATACATAGCTATGTTCTTACACATTTTAGAGCACTTGAATGGGAATTGTTTGGAGAAATAGCTTTACTGATGAGACAACAGCATGTCTGAGTGCAGCCAAGACTAAATATTTTAAACAGGACTGAAGAAAGGAAGGAATTTTTTTTTTATTATTTCAATTATTTTATAAATAATAAGTTATTATCCAATTGCATGATTATTTTAGCAGAATAATTTTCTTTTATTTGTGCAAAATTTGACCCTGAATGCATTGGAGGTTGCTGCTGATATTTATGCTTGTAAATTCCAAACATGTAGTGTTAAACTGATGACAGTGTAAAGATTTATTAAATGAATTGATGTAAACTTTGAAGAATTGGAACTGTTTTCAGACAACAGCAACACACTTTTGTTTTGGTTGTGTTCAAACTATCTGTTAGCTAATCCGTCTTGTCGGTTGTCAGGTTTTTTCTCCAAAAAGACGTTCAGGAAAATGAATAAATAATTGTAGCTTTTACACAGAAACCCACTTTAAAAAGACTAAAATATCCCTTTAAGTTCTTTCCTCCTTTACGTATGTATTGTCTACAAATGCACTTTTGACTTAGCGTTTGATCTCTTGTTTAACATGATGTAAAGAGGACCAGGAGTGTTCAAGGGATCATGTAATCCCCGTCTTTCTAGAGCTTTATGGCTGCAGCGCGCAGCCTATAAAAGCCCCCAGGGAGGCTCAGTTAAAGGCAAAATAAAAGTCTCCTTTTCCTGGCTTCCTCACTTTCTATGAACAGCATGAAGATCTCAAAATAGCAGATGGCGGAGAGACACTGAAGAAATACCACTTGCAACAGCTGTACCCTCTTCAATAAAACACCAAAAGATGCCTTTGATGGAGGAAAGGAAAAGAGCATAACAGAAGGCGACACAGACGCTGGATAAAGCCCAACGGGCAAAAGGGGCTCCAAACTAACATCCTTACTATATGCATACTGTAAAACATGTCCCAGAGTCAAAGCTTGTCCAATAAAGTTCTGAATGAACATTTTACAAAAATGCACAAACACTTCCTGGAGCCGTTTCCAGAACAGTCACAGCTGTAAACAATGTGAACTGTTAAGAATGAACAAACCTAAAAAAAATAAGCAAAAGGTAAAAAAGAAAAAAGATAGGGTCCTTATTCAGGTAGGTGTTTGATTTAATATGTAATGAATGTGCACATTTTAAATGATTATTATTTACATGTTGTATCATTGCATCATTGAGGTCAGTGAAATGTAAAATAGTCAGAAGATCAGTCATCATGTTCAAATCTGTTACAAACTTTTACTTCCTCACACACACACACACACACACACACACTGAGAGGTCATCTAGCAGCTCACTTGGTTGATGGTTTGATTTCTTGCCCGTTTTTGAGCCACTTGACTGAAGCTGTGGGATTGGCCAGTTCCACCGTCAGCTTGATCTTCTTGCCTTTTTCCACTGAGTAGGCCGTGTCCAGCTTCTTCAGGAAAGCTGACAAGAAACGTATGATGTTAGCATAGTTCTACCAATGTTTAACAGCCATTAAGTCCACCTGAAGCAGACGTAGGCTAACACACATTCCACCTGTCGTCCAGCCTTTAAATCGTCTCTCCTGAGGCCTTTAAATGCTGCCAGTATTTACAGCCCGGAGCATTAAAGAGGTCTCGTTTCCTCTGTGCTGTCTCACTCCTTGTGCTCAGTCTGCTTTCGCCTCATAAAACCTCCCCTGACTCTTCCTCTTCTCCTCACCGTCACTCTTCTTGGGCTCCGCCTTCATCTTCTTCAGCCTTGACAGCATGCCCCTCAGGTCTGTGATGCCATACTGGAAGGCGATCTTCTCATAGTCACAGGGCTTGGCTGCCTTTAAGATTTCCCAGACATCCACCTCCTCCTTTGGCCCCTCTTTCTTCTCCTTCCTAAACGAAGGAATGAAACCTCACGGAAAATCCAACCTGGTGCACACGATGTTAAAGAGTGTATCTCTGGAAATAATCATACCTTTTCTTGAGAAGCACGCTGAAATCTAACTCACCAGCATCCTCATCTCCATCACCGCTGGAGGAAACAGGAGATATTTGGTGAATTATGTTAATTATTTAAATAAAAAAGTATTTTAAAAGCATTTTAAAATAATTAATTATACACCCTCTTTAAATCCTCATTACCACAAACTAGAAATAAGCACAAACACTCAAAGACACACACAAAAATCAGAAGAATAGAGGATTTATGATGAATTAGTGTCTTTATTTAAAGCTTATTCCATCCTGCACTCAATAAAAGTGTGAAAATAGAGCAGAAGTTGACAGAAACTACATAAACAACATGTAATCATAACGCATGACAGAAATCAGCTAAAAGCTTTAAAGAGTGGACTGAAGCATGGGATAAAGAAAGGACTTTGAAGGAAACAAATAGGACAGACAGTCATAAAAGCAGTTGATTAAACAAATAACATTTTATTACGCTGTGTAGCATTCCTCTGCCAGAATACCCATTTAGTCACTTTAATTATCCAGGTAATGTTGTCTTTAGATTAAATTAAATAGATGTAAAACTTAATAGATGTCAATAACTTTTTAAAAAGAGAGAATAACATCTATGGCTTTCCATCAGACCGACAGATGAGTTCTAATCGAACCACCTCAGTGTTTTGAAAACTTTAATAAAGTAAAACAGATGACTTGAAGACACAAACCATGTGCATGTGAGTGAGTGAGTGTGTCAAAAGCTTTCCTTTTACTCAAATGCAGCTAAAAATGAGATCACATGCACATTTGTGACAAAGACATCAGTGAATCTTTGCACACATTTAACCTTCAATAAAACCTTTTGCAGAGCATGTCCAGGAAGCTACTGCTCCACATCAAATCCCGTATTACCCCTCACACATGCAGGTATAAAATGATGGGAAAATGTCACATAGCGTTGACTCATCAGTCACTCAGCTAGATGACAAGTACTGCCCGTAACATGCATCAATAAGCATCCGCACAGCCCAGTGCTTGTTGTTTTCCACTGCGAATGATTTTGGCAGATCTTTCACGGCGCGGAGTGTGTTTTCCTCGTACGGTCGAGGTTCATTTAACTCATCTGAGGCCAAGATAAATGCCCATAAATTCAGCCATATCCTAGGCGATCATGCTCGTTCTATGGATGAACAGTTCATCCAAGGATAACATCCATCCTCTTTTTCTTGCTGTCCTGATGGGAGTAAATCCTCTCTGGGCAATAATGCCCTCATTCACAGGGCACACACAACAATGGTTGGATGAGCATAGAAATGATGGTAGCTGAATGCTGTATCCGCAGTGTTTGAAATGCTTCAGCCTAGTTTTGCACTTTTTAGACATTCTGAGGCACTTTGACGGGCAACTACTATCATTAGACACTGAACGATTGAAGCAGGGCAAAGGTTTGTTTAGAGATATGATTCAGCGTAAAATCAAAAGTTCATTCACGTGGGAAATGCTCCCTGAAAGTTCACTTTTAAATGAGGGTCAGGCCGTCACTGGGGTGAATTTGTCCAATGAGAGCAAAGCACAAAATCTATGAAGAAACTTTTAATGTGCAAAACGCCTGCCTTCTCTAAATGTGCAGTGATAGATGAATAAACAAGCGTAGAAATGTGAATTTTTATTTTTCAACTAAAGTCTTGCAGAAATTTGAGGGTTTCTCATTTTAAGTGGCACTTCTAAGGCTGCTTTTTACATTTTCTGAACTCTTCTCATGTCTTGATGCATCAGTGCAACTGTGCGATCATAATCCCTTCCTGGAAAAACAGAAATTAAATCAATAGTTTTTAATGCTTTGAAGCAGATTTGAGTGAAAGCTGTGTAGCTTACACAATAATAATAATAAATGAAAAGAAATTTCACAAAGTTCAAATGCATTATTTAAATGTTTTCCATAGAAGCTCAAACTTAAATAGATATATGGAACATATTGTTCCAAATGTGTTGTTTTAAATTCATTAACACTGTTCACATTTTATCACATGTAAACTAAATTAATTGACTACACATTCACTGTCTTATATTTTAACAAACACACTGATGAAGCCACTTTCTGGAACCAGATTGACCAAACTGTGAGCTAATGTAGTCAAGCTAAAGGCTGTAATCTTCTGTCTGCATTTTCAGCTCAGTGTGAGCCAACATCCACACTTTGTCTGCTGACTGTGTGGCTTCTTTCTGTGATGTCTTTGCACTTTCAAATGCACTCTCAGTGTGTGTTTTTCCCAGTAACACATGCAGAACAGCGACTCGGGAACTGGGTGTCGACACAAAGCTCGATGTGTCATAACAGCAAGTGGCTCAAGTGTTTAACTGTGTGACTGTGAGTGGAGCGAACAGCTCTAGACTTGTAGCTCCATCCACACACATCATGTGACTGTACAATTCAAACGATATGTTGGGGAGCCACAAAGTGAGAATAAAAGTACATATACTGTAGGCCAGGGGTTGTGTTAAGGGATTTTTTTTTTTTTTTTAATGGTGACAGAAAAGTCTGAAAGTCATTTCTCATTTTGACGGATTACAATTCACACCCCTGACCACTTGGTGGCAAGTGAGCACATTAGTTAGCTCTCTTGATGAATTTGTTGGCTTTACTTTCTTTAAAGTCAGGTTCAGACGTGTGATCCATCAGATCGGGTCAGGTTCGAGTTGAACTTTTGGGCAAGTTGAGAACACTAAAAAAATATGGAGTGTAAAATAACAACTAAACCTATAAGCTTTAACAAAGAGAAGCAAAATAATTTCTGTCTCTCAGGTGAAATTATGTTGATGTTTATAAAAACTAAGTTGAGACAAAAATATAACCAAATCTAACCCAAGCAGTGAAATAGAGTGATGCAGGCTCGCTGCTACGAGGGGGCCTCACCCCCCCTAAGTAAACTACACCGCCCCCTCAAGGTTTTTTTAAATGCTTCAACTATTTCTAACATTTTTATTTAAATTTCTTGCCATAAAATGGAAAAATAGAAAACTTTTAATGAACAAATGCACACATCTCAAACTGAACAAATCTCATACACTGGTACAAGCCAGCTACATCCTTACCGTCATCATGTATGCTTGTTAAAGCTGCACTCAGCAGGTTGGTAAACAATGTAGCTTTTAACGTTTCTTTTAATGCCTCTTAACAATGCTCTAACAAAGTACAGCTATAAATAGTTTGTGGAGATAAAAATGAAAAAAAAAACTAAAGAAATCAATAAAGTGGTTGTCCTGCAGTTCTCTAAAAACTTCAGCCATTGGACAATCCGGCTGTCTGTCTCGCTGAAGCGCAGCACTTCCGCACTGCTTGGATCCGCCATTAATCCGCTCGGGCGCATTGTGCAGCAGAACATCCCAGAAGTGAGAGAAGGACAAAAACAGCCAGCTGTTAGCGCTTCCATTTTAGGAAAAAATACCAGAGTCCCAAAAAGAAAAACATTTTTTCAGCTAGCAGAAAACTAAAAACGTTTGGACGTAGAAAGAGGAAAAACCTGGGGGAACGTTTCAACAGCTGGAGTTTTGCTCTGTATTGATTCTGAGACAATGAGCGGTGGCATGTCGAAGGAGGCTGGCCTACGGATTTTACCCGACGGGAGGCGAATATCCCTTTCGTAGGATAAGTGCGTAAGGCCCCGCCTTTCTCGCCTCTGATTGGCTGCAAGCGCTCTGCATGTGACGTCCCTCTCATAGACAGAACAAACAGCGTTTCATGGTGTTTTCTTATATGACATTAACACTACTTAAAATTATTTCCCCAGGTTTTGCATCAGTTCATGATAGTGTAATGGCTAAGATGCCAGTCTTTAAGCCTGCAGGTTGCAGGTTCTTCTCCTACAATGGAAATGCTGATAAATTTTGTTTTACTCTTGTTGATTTTTGAAACCCGTTTTGAAGGTTGTTATTAAACCAAAACCACATTGAGACTTTAAATAGGTTTAAGTCTTCTTTAATTAAACAGTATCAAAGTGTTTCATGACTGAGTCAAGTGTCCTCTTTCTCCAGTACTAACGCCATTTGCCAGTATCCTCAGTGTCCTCTTTCTCCAGTCATGGAGAAGTCATGAGAGGGACGTCACACGCAACACGGACTGCTTTATTCGCACCAGTTACTTTAAGTATGTGGCGTGCCTATTTGCAGTGAAAAGCGATAAAACCCGGACATTTTTATTGAAGGCGAAAAGGGCGAAAAGTCCTTCTTCCCACTGCCAATCGTAGGAGAGCGCTTGCAGCCAATCAGAGGCGAGAAAGGCGGGGCCTTACGCACTTATCCTACAAAAGGGATATTCGCCGATGGGACAGGTGAGTGCTCTGAGACATGTTTCTGTAAAATAGCTAGTGATACCTGGCTTGTTTACCAAACTGCTGAGTGCAGCTTTAAAGTTGAATCTTTAGCAGCTAGCATGTTGTCTGTTGTTGAACATTTTTGGACTGTGAGAAGGTGAAACCATTACTGGATTTAACAAAACAGAGATGAAAGAGTCGGAGTTCATCGTTGCTCATTGGTTTTTTGGATGTAGGTGAGCTGTCCATGGTGCTGAAACACCAACTGTTTCTCTCTTCTCTCTACCTGTACCGGTGTTCTGATACCAGCCTGTGGTTCATACTGATTTAAAACTTGCTTTGACATATGGGGCCACCATGGCTTTGTGTGAATGCTACTTTTCAACACTGAGGAAAGTGTATTCTGAACAAAGAAGCAAAACGCTGCACAGGCATAAAGGGAAAGATCTCCTTCTGAGGAGATTGAACTCATCAGCCGTGAGAAAACAGCAGCTCTACTGAATAAAGATAGGATGGATCAAAATTAAATATATAAGTTGATTTAAGGACTATTGTGTTCTTTTGATTGAATGTTTTTGTTAGCAGAAATCAAGTTAAGAGTAATAACTGTTGAAATTTCTTGTGAGCTGATGTTGCTGATTCTATTAGGTGGTTGTTGCTGCAAACTCGTGCACATTTAATGTCTGAAAACAGATCCTCTTAAATACTCAACCTCTGAGTATGACAATGCAGTAGTTTGTGAAGGGTGTGTTTATAAAGTTTCTTGATGCATCCTTTAGCCCAGAGGTCCCCACCCACCATAGTCACCGGACCAGTACCGGTCCGTGGGTCATTTGGTACCAGGCCGTCAGAACGGCAGAAATGAAAAATGTAATTGGTGTATTGATCGCATGTGAAAGATCCTGTAATAAGTGAACTGGAGTGAAGATTAAGAAGAAAACAGCCAGTCCTGTATTTTGTTTTAATCCTTTAACCTGAGAAATATGATCCTTCATACAGCAGTTACCTTCTTCTGGGGACAAACCTCCAAATAACGATATATTATCTCTCCAACAACCAAGTCAGCTTTTAACAAACATCTCACATTTATCACACCAACCTCCCTCCTGCACCCTATCACTCTCTCAGATCTCCACTCTGCAAATGAGCACGCTGACACCCTGTCTAAACCACAATGTGACTTCTTCGTTTTACCTGTGCATTTTTGCTCGAGCTCTAACAAAGGGCGAGGAATTATATTTTCAAACACAGATTACGAATATGGAGCTCCATGTGCCGGTGCCAAGGAAGGTGTTGGCTGATTCACAACCATGTGGCACACATACTTACAAGGTGTAGCTACAAGGTGAGAGAGTTTTAAAAAACCATGCAGTCCTGAGTTAAATACTAAACAGACTTCACACAGGCAGGGGCTGAGGCAGAAATAGACAGCGAGAGAAACTGTTACATATAAAAAAGTCTCCTAACAGGCTGTTGCTGAAACATGTAACAAAATACACGAGATGCTAACTGTGAGGGACTCCAGGTGAAGCAAAACAACAAGGCAGCAGAGACGCATTGAGACGTGACAGAAAGAGAGAGATGGCGAGCAGACTGACTGGAACAGAGTCTGCTACCAGCGAGGGATTGACACACACACGGGCAAAGACACTCGTCGAGACTGACAGATGCCCGGAGGCAGCGATCTACAGAGGAACACAGAGGGAGACACGGTGACGGGTGACATGTTGACTCGACACTCGCCGACACTGACACTCACGATCTCTTAAAAGCCTCCAAGATGTTGTCCTGCTGGTCCTCTTGTACCGCTGAAACCAGACAGAAGCAGAGAGGCTGGTGAGTGCTCTGCTAGGTTAATTCATTACACAGCAGGCTGGGGAATAATGGACTGATGACCTCGCGAGGCCACTAAATGATGGGACCTAATGCGTATCGCACTCACTGAGTTATTGGCTGACAAAGTCGCTTACATAGTAGTGGTGGACATGCTGAATGGAAGATGACAATAATGTGATTAAGTGTCTGCGTCCAGACCTACCCTGCACAGAGACTTCGAATGTGCAGCTGTCGCACTTGTCTTTGGAGGTGACCTCGCAGCGGTAGCCACCTGCGTCGGCATCCACCACTTTAATGAGGCTCATCTCGTACGTGTAGATCTGACGGAGAGATGGGATATGTTAAGAACACACAAAATTACATCACCGTCCAAACACGCCCCATTTACCTGGACTTCTCCCTGACTCTTGCTGTGTTTATCCTGACAATAACTCCAGCAAAACCATATTGTGCACAACAGCACTTGGAGGATGTGGTTCCTGCATTCATAATAACAATGACATGGCCACCACAAAGTCCAGACTGAGATCCAACAGAATCAAGAAAAGCTGGCAGGAGACTACTCTCACAGAGATATAAAGAATTAAACTGGGTTTTGTAAGAAATGTCTAAGAGATGTTTGCAGTGAAAGCAGGAAGGACAAATCCAGCCAGCTTCCCACGGATGTGAGAAGGGAAAATTTGACTTAATGATGCTATTTGAGAAAAGTTCAGGGGATTTTCAGACTCAATAACATTTCATCCAGCACTTCTTCCACCTGTTAACACAGTTCATGTTGAAACACAAAAGTCAAACTTACTTTTGCTCTAAATGGTCAAAAAGGCTTTTTGGGGGAATCTATGCATAAGAGCTCCTTTTTACTCTGACAGCATCCTAAACTGAAGTTTTATTGGCTAATTTTACACAGAAAATGCAACATCCTCAGCTCTTTTTACCTGAGATTCAGTTCAATGTTTCTCTAAGTTCAGATTTTCCTTCATCTCTCTTCCTACTGTCGTACGAGGGCTTAACAGTCCTGAATAAAGTTTGCTGTTTTTTATCTTATCTATTTCTGCAGGAGTTGCAGTGCACGGATGCCAAATGACGCCTCTTGGGTGTCTCAGAAAAGCCATGAACTTTGATAAAATGTCAGTAGATGATGTGGTGTGAATGACAACAGGTTGTGGGAAACTATCAGAACCCAAAACTAACACAAAACAGTGACATGCTGCATTCAAAGCACACATTTGTGAGTTTAAGTCTGGATTAAAAGCGACAGAAACATCCCCGGGGCTTCAAACGTAATAAACATGTACCTTGGTGTTTCTGTCATAAGACTCTTTAAACTTTATGTGCTTTCCAGCTTTGCTCGCCAGGTCGAGCCATTTTCCCTTCAGCCACTTCAGAGCTGGCTTCCTGGTCAGCTGTGAGGAGTCGACTTTAGCCACAAACGTAATGTCCTTTCCTGTGATGAATAAAACGTGTTTAAAACTGTTGGTGTTTCTGAACAAACTAGCCATAGTTTTCATGCTGTTTTTCACCTTTTATAGCTGTGACGCTCTCTGGTTTCAACACGAATATGCCGGACATCTCAGACATCTCCAATTCTTCTCCTGGTTCTGTGATTCACAGAGGACAAAATTCAAATTAAAAGCACATCATCCCCCCCCCCCCCTTTACGGTGATGAATAAGCCAATAACAGACACCAACAGGAGACAAAGAGACCAAGCAAACCACCAAAGTGTCCTTAATATTGTTCTCTCATTTGGGAGACATTTGTAGGCCTAATTTATAAGAAAAGAAGTGTCAAACTATTAAATTAGCTTCTCTAAGCTCGCAGTTTCTATTCCCATTAAATGTTCACAATCCCTACAGGGAATACAGGAACTCTTCAGATCACCTTTAAAAGAAATGAGACTTTATTTCTGCTAACATCTGCCACCTGACCCAGAATCAGCTGCTGTTCTTTTATCTGCCTGTTTTTGTTTCAAGCTGAGAGATAAAACCTTCATAAGGTGTTTGCTTGTCGATCGATACGCTTCACAGACACGCTAACACGTTCATTTCTCTTACCATCGAGAGGCAACTCTGCGCCGAAGGGAGGGAAAAGAAAGAGGGAGCACATCAGTGTTTGCAGAAACTTTTAAACACAAGTGTTAATTGGTTCAAAGACAACCTCGACTTCAGGTGTGGAGTCATTAAATCAACTCACACTCCAGAAAAAAACACCTTTCTGTCTGTCTAAAGCTTGAATTATTTACGTAACTGTAAAGTTTAAAAATCATTTTAACTGAACAGTTTGACCTGGTTTCTTTATCACAACCTGACTCAAACTGTAAAGAAAAGAAGCAAAGGGGATGAGTAAGGCCCTGTGTGAGCATCCATTGGACGAGTCCAGTTCTGACAGAGTGGATCCAGGGTCAAATGAGGTCATGCGTCTCCATAAATTCAGAGAGCCACGCTGTCGGCGCCTCTTCGCCCCCCCCCCCCCTCTCTGCTTTTATGGGCTCAGTTAATTTGATCTTTTAATCAAAAGTACCCCTGAGGACAGATCCAAGTTCAGATGTTCGGGATGATTTAAAGGGTTTCACTTAGAATGCTAAGTAGGAAAAACTGATCTTGGAATGGAACCCAGGGGACACTTTTGAATGTTTACACTTTTAGACTCTTACGTTGGATACTTACTGCACTCGCGATGGAGTTTCTCTGTTAAATTAACTCCAGATACTGTCGCTGGCATCAGAAACTGGGGATTTAAATTTTGGACAAGCGCCTGCAGGGACTTTATGGACTATTTATAATCAGAACGGCTCAGACTCCCAGAAACATTTGGAAATCATGTTTTACTGTAGTGATATTTTCAGATAAATGTGCTGCAGTTTAGGTCTCTGGTGTTATTTGGTTCCAAGGATGGAAAAACTTTTCTTCTAAAGAAGAAAAAAATCTCTAAATGCTTCAGAATTCAATGATTTCACATAAACAACACAAGCCAGTTTTCAATAACTCCCAAAAGCGACTGTTTGCAGCAACATAAATTACTTCCTGCAAGAAGGTAGAGGCCAAAAAGACTGAACTGAAAGTTTTTTTGCTCATGTATTCACCTGTTTTTATGTGTTTGTTAAAATTTTTTTTTTTTTTTTACTTTCAGAAAATAATCATTGGATCAAATGAGGAGTCAAACCAAAGACATGAGACTTAGAGTCCTACTCCATGGTGAACAATACTGGTAATTTTAAGGATCAGTAACTAATTACCATAGGAAAAAGTACCATACACTACAGCAAGGTAAGAGCTACTTGAATCAACACCTGGACAAAATTATTTTAGGCACATTTTTAAAACTTTACAGTCTTTAGTCTAGTAATTATACAATCTATGAGAGGAAGAACAACACTAAATAAGCAGAGGACTCTCCCAAACTCACAATGCAGCTTTAAACAACCCCATCATGATCTGCAATCAAAGTGTGAGATTACACATAACTTTATTTTGAAGATAAAACTTTGATTTTGGTGGTTTTATCTTTCATCTACTGAAACTTACTGTGGTTTTCTTGCTTTGATCTCATCTTGTCGGCCACTGTCTAGTTTATTACTTCATTTGATTTCATTATCTGCTCATCACTCACACCTGATTTCTGTTTTGTTGATCATAAATTCAGGTTCCTCTATTTTCTTGTTCAATCAGATCACTGAGTTTAGAATTTGTTCCTGTTCTTATCGGTTTGTTTACCTAACTCGCACCAAAAAAAATGGAAGCACCAACGTATGCTGTTTTGATTGTTTTGCATAAACTCAAAAAAATCCAAACAGGCATTTCACAAAGGGAAATTAGTAGACAATTGTTCAAATCTTCCCCCCGCTATCCTCTCACTGCAGAGGAATCTGTAATTATGAATGAAAAAGCTGTACAACAAAAATGAGATCAAAGACAAAACACTGTTTAATTCCATTCACTGAGACATCCAGAAAATCTTCAGTCAGGCTGCAGCTGCACAGACTCACACACACATTAATAATGAGCAAAGCAAAACAAGCTGGGTGTCTGTTAATGAAGAGTGAGCACAGGTAAAGCACATAAACAGGACCGAATGATGCAGGAATAATGAGCTGTAAGCGCTTCTTATTGTAGCACATGCAGAAAGTCTGAGCCCTACAAGCTCAAATCTCTGGATTATTAATTAAAGATATTCAAATGAACAAAACTTTAAAGTTCCAGAGGCTTTTATCTGAGATTTAATCATTTCTAAATGGTTCAAGATTGGACTCAAAAGGGAAATAAAAATCTAAATGTTCCTTCTGCTGCACCTGAGCTACAGTAAATACCATAAAGATACAGCGCCTCCTTCCTGATTATCTTTGTTGTATGTTAGTCACTCTGATTTGTTTCAGATCATTAAACACATGTGAATAATATTTATTATTATTATTATTTAGGGAAAATTATCCAAACCTATATAAGACCTATGTGTGAAAAAGTGATCCCCCCTATATCTAGCAGTGCAGACCAAAAGATCCTTAAAGGTCAGACGTCATGCTGCGATCCAAGGAAATTCAGGAACAAATGAGAAACAAGTTATTTCTGGGACTCCAGTGAACCACAGTAAGAGCCTGACCTAAATTACCCTATGACTCAACCAAGAGGTCACAAAAGACCCCAGAACAGCATCCAAATGCCTCATTTTCCTCAGCTTAGGTCAGAGGTCATGACTCCACCATATGATAGAGTGAAACTGGTCTTCATGGCAGAGTTTCAAGACAAAACCCCTTCTGAGCTGAAGGAATGTTACGTAAAGGCTCGTTTGACCAAAAAGCATCATTGGACTTTGGAAGGAGTGTATCATGTTACATAACGTAGCATTTCATAAAGGGAACATCATACAAACATTAAAAAATGGTCTTAATTTAGAAACTGAATTTTGTGTTTACTTACATTTTCTAGTATATCTAATATTTAAAGTTTTTCTTTTATCCTAAACAGCCTCCTATTGTTTTCCTTCTGCTTCCTTGTGCAGCTTTTTCCATGCATGCGCCCCCAAAACATAAATAAGGATGTGCAATATGAGCGAAATAACCCTTTAAATAGCCACTCATCAAGTTTTATCAACATCCTCTCCTGACTTGGGGCTACTTGAGTTGAACATCCTTCAAATCAGATCAAACGTTGCAACACTGGGAGCTGCAGCCGAACCCATCACCTGTAGAGTATCCCACGCTCGCTGACCCAGGAGTTCTTATCATCTGTAGCCAACGCTGACATTACATCATAAATGTTGAAGTCGGTTTCTTTGATCTACACCACGCTGGCAGCACAACACATTCCGGTCCAGATGGGAGGGGGGTGGGGGTGCAGTTCTTAAAACATGATGGACACGACAGAGTGAGAATATGAGGGGAGGAGATGTGAGCTGTGAAAACGCTACGTCAGGTTAAGACTACACCAAAGCTGCACCAGCCTCTCCATGGCCGTCACTTACAAAAACGTCTCCTCTCCAAACGCTGAGCCGTAGCATAAATAAGTTGTGTTTGTTTGAATTGCTGCTCTGTTTTATCATTGCAGTCTTGTTTAATTACTCTGTGAGCTGCAGAATGTTTATAGTGATAATTCATCTCCATCAGCTGCACACACACACACACACACAGGCAGAGAAACATCTTTCTTCCTGTTGCTCCATACGCTGAGCCGTTAAATCCACCAAAGTGAACTAAAACTGTACAAATTCAACACTCATAGGTCTACATGTTCAACAAAGACTCTCAGGGGGCTTATTATTTATTAACCATGATGTGCTGCTGGCACAGAAAACCACTTTTAAACATATGCCTGGAAAAAAGTTGCAGATCTTTACATGTTTCCATCTGATATATGCATATGTGCAAACATTAAATCCAGCTGCTGTGAGGCGATCCACCTACACACAATCACTTCACACTTTTAGCTAAACATATTATCCAAAGCAAGCAAAGAAAGGTCTGGATTTTTTGAGGAATCTGAGCTAAATTGAGAGTTATAATCATTCGTTCTCGATCTGTCTCCTGTCTCCATCACTTTGAAATCTGCAGCATGTTGAGGAAACACGCTGACACTCAGAGACAACTGATCTCAGCAGGAAGGAAATCAAACACAACGGAGCACATCCAGGCTCGGGAAATGGAAGTTTACTTGTTTAATCCCTGCAGTAAGGGATCGTCCCCTGGTCCTTCAGGGAATTCTTTATAGAAAGAACTGTTCTATTGAACCAAACTACAAGAAAATGTAGCTTAGCTGATTTTCATTTAAATTAAATATTGATCTCCTGATCATAAATTATTTGACTTTCTTTTAGCTGTACAGTGCTATCATGGCATATTTGTATCTGCACATAATTTAATATCATTGCCTGATCATCACATCTGAGTTAACTGAATAATTTAGATAAAAATAGGTTTAATAAATTAACAATGACTTGGTACTGCATGAAGATTAAATGCATCATCTGTTCTGATTAAAACATTGAACAGTCAGTTTATTTGGTGTCCAATTTTTTATGTATAAAACCATTTACAAAACATTGGCAAAGTTCAAACAATGTTGCTGCAGCTAGCCTCTTACTAGTTCACTTTTCTTAGGATGTCTGCATCCACAGCAAAGCAATGTCTGAGTCAGCTAAATGTCAAGGTCAAAGAAGCTAAATGGAATTATATAAAAATACAACAACAACAAAAGCAAAATGATACAAATTTAAACTAAATATAAAAGTTTGGGCCACTAATGTGAAGGTTTCAACAAATGATCCTTTACTAATAAAACAAAAGCGTTTCCTCAGTCTTCATTTTCCATTACCTTTCAATGACGAACACGTTTTTCTTCTGCCTTTTATTAGGTCTTCAGTTGTTTTCCACACTATTAAACATCCCTCATGAGAAACTTTTACAAAGATAGTTGAAGGGCAAACGTGATGCGTTAATTTGCATTCACCCTATGCATTAACAGAATGAGGTATTGCACAACTAAAATAGCACTCTTACAGTTCATGTATGCACACGTACAGTGAGAGGCTTTCTCCATAAATTAAACGCCTTCAGCTTCGCTCTGAGTCTTAACAGCTGATTTAATTTATGATGCTAAAACGGAACATTTGGTGATATAAAGGAATGCTGAGGAACAATAAACAGAAATCTGCTGCAGCGCCTGTTTGAGTGATGCATTTATCATTGGAGATCATGCACCTCCATGCTCATCACCACAGAAGTGTACAGCTTCTGTGTTTGAGTCATTCTATCAGTCTTACCATCGTCCTCCGCTGGTTCCTCTGAATGATTGGAAAAAGTAGCAATGAGGGTGATAATACAAATTTGAGGACATCTGCTGTGTTTTTCTTACCTTTCTTGTCTGAAAATGAGAGAAACAAGAAAATGCATCAGAAAATGAAACCATACTTGTCCATAAAGTTGTTGATTATTGTGAGAAAAATAAAGAAGAGCTCAGATTAGGTGTCACAAAGACACTTACTTACCAGCAGGGGCTGCTGCAGCCTTATCGCCCTCGGCTTCTGCAATTAAACAACAATTATGCAAATTAATTTCTACACCCTCATTATTTCATATCATATAACTCCAGCAGCACAGCGTTTGCACAGTCACCGCTTTAAAAAGCTCGGTAAACTGTTGTGATCTGAATCCTCCAGAGACACTAATAACTTTTAATATTAATAACTAATATTAATTTCTATACATATCTCAGGGCACTTGTTTATTCAAACCCAATGTAGTTTTTAAATCAACAAAAATAATAATAATAAAATCTTCATGAAAAGAACTTATTTTAAATAAAATGTTAGATTGATGTAAGACACCAAAAACGTTCCCGTTCAGTGACCTCCTCTTGTGCACTGATTTCTGCAGGGATCGCCTCTGGCTAAAGGGAACACTGGGTATTTAACAAGAAAAATAGTGAAAATGAGTCAAGTTTAGTGAGGCTCGGATGCATATGGGTGAATTTTTCAGAGATCATGAGGCATAATTGAGCTTTCCGTTTTCTGGAAGGGCCAGCCTCAAGACAAATATGCATTTAATAGGTTAAGAACATCAAAGCTCCAGGATTTTAAATCTAGGTCACTTTATGAGCTGGAGGAAGTCTGAGGAGATACCAGATTAGGCATAAATTTGTGTCTGCCAGACAAGCGAAAGCACACAGCTGCACGGTGATAATTTACTTTTGGCAGCGTTCACATCTACACCATCTATTTGAATAATTTCACAGGTCTATGCCCTCACTGGGGATGTGTCTAAATGTCTCAGTGCAGCTAAAGCAGCTCAGCGGATTAAAAGGCTGAGCTACAGAAATGGACGTGGACATCAACTCGCCTGCTATCATCTCTCCAAACCAACAAACACAAGCCTCGACTGGAACTGTGGAGTCCCGGGGGTCCACTCAACAGAGGGTCTAAGATATCGAGAACCAGGCCAGCACACTGATGTCTGGCGTGCTGGTGAGGAGGCAATGCTTCTATTTTGGAGACTTTGTTTTTTCAGGCCACAATCTCTTAATGCTCCTGTCAGCACTTCAATCCTGCAGAGGATCTGTGACTCATCGAGCAGTAAAACCTTTTTTAAGGTTCCTGCTGAGCCATCGTTTCCATCTCTTACTGTAGAAGAAGATCGGCTCTGAATTTGTGATTCAGGTTTTTAGGGATGTTGACTGCTGGCAGGATTTGATCTCCTCCATGTGACTGAGCAGAGACAGGATTTGTTTTTGAGCAGCAGCGAGACAACTGGGATGTTAAATACATGTCATAAAATTACCATGGAAACCAACGACTGCTGGTTTCAGATGTTTTATTTATAATAGAACCGTTCCGCAAAACACATCTAAAACACAAAAGGCTTCAGAAGCGTCCCTCTGGCGTCTCACTACTCCAAAGTAAACAGTCTGACTGGAAAACGGCAAATCAAAGCTCAGAAATGAATAAAACTTTTAGTTTTACAATAAAGTATCTGCTCAAAGATTAGATGTGTGTGTTTGATTGAACTTTTTCCACATTTTCAATTCATTTATATTTTAAATAATCACAGAAAGGTGTGAGGACAGTTTGATCTCACTGAGCACATCCTTTCATCTCCTGTCACAAAGCCTTTAATGACACACTCATAAAACCAGTATAAAAAAAGGGAAAGGAGGAGAAATATGGAGTTTCAGTTGTCATAAAACTTATCAGAGTTATTATATGTGGAGGGGCTGCACATCAAATAAGATTAAAGATTTTAATTTTGATCCACATGGAGTTAAGTTGTGAGAGATGTAGAACGGGCGTGAAAATCCAGACATAGTTAATGGATTTCAGAGAAAAACAACAAGGATCTTTTAAAGATAACTCGAAAAATAATGAAAGATTTCTAACTACTGAGCCCCGATGGTTTCTTTTGCAAGATCCTAAAGGTTTTGCAGAATCCTGAGTTGCAAGAACTTGCAAAAGATTCTCTAATATTTATTATGGGCTTCAGTACAGTACTGATAAACATGAATAAGGGGTCTAATAGTTCATGATATTTGGCTTTTTTTCTTACGTCCTTGAGTTTTGTAGAATATTCTCTCAACAGCAAACATTTCTGGTATTTCTTCTCTCACCAGTAGTTGAGATCTTTGTATCCAATAACTTAAAATGCATTTTTGCAGAATGTATTTCTGTTTGTGTTTCCTGTAAGAAAAAATCCCCAAATTGACTCGGTTTTAAGAAAACAGGGTTCTTTTTACTCATAACATAAAAAATACATAAATCAAAACAAAATATGTCCAGTTACTCTTGCAGAGCTCAGTAATTATATAAAGTATTAGATATTTTATTATATATTTATGGCCTCTTCTTGATTGCAACAGTGAAGTTATTTAGAGTGAGCAAAACCCAAACCCAATCCAGGTAGGTTATGGAGCGTTACCCGGAAAATGTCAAACTTTGTCACTTAGCAGCCTTTTTGGATATTTGAGCTAACTACCCTGCAGTCGTGGTCAAAATGCATCTTCTCTTATTGTCAGATTTGACTGAACCAGCTTGCAGAAGCTACAGGAATATTAGAATTTTATATAAATAAATACATATTTTGTGAAATTAAAGAACAATCTATTTCATAAACAGCCAACAGGTGAGTGAACCATGGATTCAGTCATACAAAAATGCTTAAGATCACAGCAAATGCCTGCTTTCTAACATTTACCAGAGAAAGCTGGAATTTAACAAACACAAAACATTCAAATGTTTGATTGGATTTGGACTCACTCCCTTTGTCCAGCATTAGTGTCCTCACACTGCGGTGACATATTTACTCAATGGAATGATGACATTTCGCCATGAGGGAGGATGTTGTAATTTTAGTGATTTAGTTCACAGCTGGAACATATCGTCGCTGTCGGGCAAAAAAACCTAATTTCTCAATTTTTCATCATTTTGATGTTTATGAATAAATCACCTCTATGCTTCACCCTTTCCATCTGCATGTGGTTTCACGACTGTCCTATAAAAAGTGTCAAACAGTGCTGGTGAATTGTGACCATGCAGAGATTATTAATTACGGATCAATCAGTTTGTCACGTCATTTCCAGTCAGATGATGTCATCTTTTTCCCTCAAATTCACCACAAACACTATACATTTTTAAACAAGGAAAATATAGTGAGGTTATGTGACACTGATTTAGGTAATTATACAAAAACATGGCAGGTTTGCTCAACAATTAAAGAGAGAAATTATTGTTTGGCTTTGATTTAAAAGTAGATCAGTAAATTCCTAAGTCATATCTAAATATCCAACAGTTTTTGTGTTCACTGATCATTTATTAGGATTTGAGTTTATTATTTCAAGGTGAAAAATACAAATAAAGAAGGGACTCACAAGCTTAATGGTTATCAAAAATCTAAAACAAGCCTTTTACTTGACGTGTTTTAAAAACATGATGATAAAATGTCACATGTTCGCCATCATAAACCTCAAACCCTCCTCCCAAACAGCAGCCTGCTGCCTGACTGCAAACAGGTTCTGTTGGGAGACTCAGAGCAATCATTGTGTATTTTCCTTCATTACTTCCAGCAGCATTCTTTGTGCAGGAAATTGAGTTTCCACGAAAGAAATTTTAGACCGTCAAGGTCACTGCTACCTCCTCCGTGCATGATTACACAGGGATTTTATACATGTTATCAGGATCACCCTTCATATCTAATTTATAAGGTTTTCTCTGCTCTGTATTGCCTATTTTCTCCCATTTAGCTAGTCTGCAGGGAGGATGAGAACTTGGCATTAAGTGTTTTTTTCTCTATGATCCAAGTTTAATGCAGATGAATAAAGGATCAAGCAATGTCAAAAATTCCAAACAATTAAAAGTACTTGCAACAGTTTAAAGCATAAATTGCAAGGATTTAAACTTTCAGCTATTTATTAATCCTGTAAAAAATGATGCTCTGGGTGATTTTTGTTAAAACAGAGCCTCACAACTACACAAAGGTTTAATGAATCCAGTCAGATGTCTTAAATGTGTTTATTCTGTTTTTATTTATCATGTTCTCCTTAAGCATCATTTTTTTGACACATCAGCCTCTTGACATTCGGGGGCTCTTATTAACCAACTAAGTTAACAATTTGGAGGATGTCTAACAAAACCTTTCATTTGTAAATGTGTTATTCTTTTTGTCCTTTTCACTTCAGGCATCACAAACTGAGAAGATCTTCCTGTGGTCTTATTGTTAAGAAGTTCAAAGGCCTGATAGATGCTAATAAAATCATTTTTAATTGAAGATTTGTGCTTAAAAACTTGATGCCGTGTTGTGTATGTCTGCAAGGGCTGCATTTGTGATTAGTGCATGAAGATTCTAAAGAACATGACCCCTGAAAGCCTCATGTTTCAGGATTTCTACACATTTAGAAGGATTTTCTAAACTGGTTCTTATTGCAGAAGATTTTAGGAAGACAAACTGTTTGCATCTGCAGCTCCATCTGCAGTTTTTGTTGTTTAAATTCTGAGTCTGGATTTCATTCCTGCAGCCATGTTTTAGTGAAACTCAGAAAGCGGCAAAGCCAGTATCCTGCTGAGGTATTGTCAGAATTTCAGTCTCATCCGCTGCACTTGCCAGGAGTTTATCCCATCGCTCTCCACTTTGCTCATGCCCTACATCCCTAACATCTTCTCTTCAACTCGTTAGGGATTAGGGACTTACTTTGGGCATCAGTTGGGCTTTGAAAAGCTCAATTAGATTCTCCAGTGTATAAACAAATCTCTGTGTAACAGGTGTTGGAAATACCAGCAGAAATCAGGCAACTAGCCAATTCAGAAAGGAAATTTACTTTTAAAAATTGATTCTAAAATAACAATACAAACACTTATTATTAAGACACATAGATCCCTTGTTGTTTATTAGGTTTAGATTTTCTTCCTGCCTCTTTTTCATTGCCTGTTTGTTGTTTTTGTTCATAGTTCGTCATGAACTCATCACTCTGAAATTTTTTAGCTTTCCTGAAAATCTTACTTTTATATTATCAAACTTCTTTGTTAAAAATAAAAACATCTTTCTTTTCATCCTGCAGTAAATTATAAACTTGGGTCCTTAAATCCAATTCATGACAAACGGTGGCAGATCTAGAGTGTTTTTGACTTTGGATGTCAGAGATTCCAGCAGGGGAGCAAAGTTTATATCAAATGGAAAAGTACAAAATTCTTTTACTGGCTGATGTTTCCCCTCCCAATATGGCCGACCTTTTAACGTATCACTGCAGTGTGTTGGTAAGTTCTAAGAATTTTGAAATTCATGAATTCTGAATCAGTAGAAAGAAGAAGAAAGTTTTGTGGAAATTTGGAAACATCCTGACGGTTAGCTAATATTTATCCTGGGTTGCCCTCTATCTCCATGAACGATGACACAGCAATAAAGCTAAACTCCAGCTCTGATTTTAAGTTGACAAAAGAAAAAACAAGAGCTGCATTTATCTAACGTTTTCTGTTAAAGTTGGAAATCTGCAGCATCTAAACTAGTGAGGGTTTTTTTTTTTGCTACACTCTGAGATCAAAGCTGATAAAATGGATTTTCATAGAAAAAAACAAAGAAATCTTGTCTCGTCCAGCTGTTACACAATGATTTTATCCTCCTTTAATTATCTACAAGTGACCTGTTTCTCCTTCAGCTCCTTTTCTGAGATCTTCTCTCTGGTTTCTACTTCACAGATCTGTCCGTCCTGCTCTGTAAAAACGCAAAACCATCTGTTAACATCAAACCAACCATGACCTTTGAACCCTTAGCGCTAACGGTAAAGCTGATGAACAGGAGGATCCGTCTACTTTCTCGTTAACGTCCACGCTTCACTGCCGATCCTCTCTGGCTTAAATAACTTCATCCTGCAGCCGTCTGTTTCCTCCTCTCTTCCAGGTATCTGTTAAACTTCCTTTTCACTTAATGCAAATCCTCACTCTCAGCAGTTTTTGCGCCGCCACTTCTTTGTCCTACTTTAATCTGATTCCACGCTCCTCTGAAGAAAGAAAAGCTGAGCAGAATGACGAGGAGAGAAGAACAACGAGGCCAAAAGCTGCATCTCCTTTAGTGGAGGAGATGGAATAAAAGGTAACAAGAACTTGAGATTAGGCTCAGTTTTCAGGGAGTATAGTTTTCACATGCATCCATAATGCTAAGCTAAGTTTAAACCTTCATCCCTGCCATATGTTTCTAACTCGTTGGGACTGTAATGTGTCTCCAGCAACAGACGTATGAAGTAGTAATAAAGACATCGAGACACGATTTAGCCCGTTAGCGGGGAAAAGCCCTGACAGAGAAAAGCATGGCTCGGGGATTCGTTTCCCACCAGAAACTGAAAAATGTATGCATATATATTAAATTCTTAAAGAGGCCTCAGTATAGGAGTTCAAATATGATGTAATGGTCTTTATATGGCTCCTTATGCATAATTGATTCCCCATTTTGCACTTTAAAGCAGTGGGTATTAATTAAGGCACTGGACAAATTTATTATCCAACTAAAATTTGATGTGCTTGAAGTTTTTGAGCAAAAAAAAAAAAAGATATTTTATTCACACCTTACATTTCAGAGAACTAACACTAAACAATGGCAACCATACTTGTGTGTATTTGTTGATAATACATGAGATGATGCACTGGAATGTTTAAAATCAAGTTCTTGGAAAATTTCTAGGATTTCTTTATGTTGTGTCAGAAATGTTCAGATTATTATGAAAACGGTTTAGTGAGTGAACAGGTTGTTTTCTTAATGTCAAATTTTCAAAATAAAGCTAATGATTATTCAAAAACTTTTTGGGTACAAATATGTGCAATTTTTTCTTTTTTTTTAAGTTTAGTTTGTTGTTTTATTCCAGTTAAGTTCAGTGAGCGAGTCAATAAGATATATGGACTAAAATGTGCTCTACCTGTTCAAACATCCATATTTGTTTCCTTTATGCTCACATTACCTTCACAGTCAACCCTGTTTTCATTCCAGAGAAAGAGTTTTTGATTTAGAACAAAAGGCTTGCAGGATTTTTCCTCACCTGCTCTGCAGTAGATTTGAAAACAAATAATAATTCAGAGAAACCAGCTGATTAACATTGCAGTGCTCTCTTGCCGACTGACTGTCTGCCTCTCTCGTTCTCTCCTACTGACTCGCCTTTGAAGGGTAACCTCTGTGGAATCTGCTGTGTTAATCTCTTTTGACATTTCCCGTCTTCCTCTGCTGCGCACGTCTTCTGCTTGTTCAGGCAGTTAAGCCAAAGGAGTCAGACCAAGCCAAACATTTGAATTTCAACAAAAAAAGGGGAAAAAATCTTCAATTTTCATCAGTGAACAAACCCAGAAAAGACGTTTTTATGTGCGTTCGTCTGAATGTGTGTTTTGATGCTAGATTTTGAATAACTGTTGCTTTAACCTCAGAGATGGATGCATCAAAACCCACCTGCAGATGAAGGGAGCTTTTAATTGGTTTTCTTTCTGGAGCCTCGATGCTGAAGGGCTGCAGAAGAGATCAGGTCACTAAAGCATGTCTACAACCGTAAACTATGGCAACAGCAGACGTGTTAACGGCTGCAGAAACCAGGACCAGTGCAGCTTCAGTCCTTAGCTGAGCACAACAACAATTGGTATTAACATATTCCCACAGCTCAAGCTTTGTTTTGCAGACTTCTGCCCTTTACGCAGCAGCGCACTTCTACCAGCACACATTTGACAGCTGTGCAACTGAAACTATGAGCTCACGTTACCCTGTTTGTTCTGCAGATCCTCTGACTGGAAAAGAGCTCCAAAGGAACTTAAATGAGACAAAAAACAATAAGACCTGTCAGGATTATTATGGATTTAGTCATTTTTACTTAAAAAAAAAACTGACAAGTATAAAAGAATTTGATCAAATTTAGATTAGGTCAAAACGCAGATAATGTGATTGTGGGATTTTATTCCTGATATAATAGATTAAATTGGGTTTTTTTCTTAAACTTTTTGTGTTTTAATCAATCAAATATATCATCATGATTCCAGGGGAGGTTCGATGTTTCAGTAACATTTATGTTTCCTTCCTTTCCTTTAAACAGCTTCACTGTTGTCTCTCTCATTCAGGAGGAGTTGATTGTTGTCACATCAGTCCAGGTTTACTGTGCTTTTTCTCATCATCTGTTGTTTGGTTTTTTTGTAATTTACTGGTTGGTCTGGAGTTGTATTTGGTATTTAGGTTACTCTTTTTCTTCTTTCTCTGGCAGGTGGCAACCAGTGATACTCATCCCCTCACACCTGCATCCTATCTGCTAACCAGCTCACCTGGTTTTCAATAATTACTCCTTTTTTATGATCAAGACTGATTTTGAGCTTTGTTTTTTGCCTCTTGTCTCTGTTTTTCCTCCATTCTTTTGTTGCTGCCTGAACTCCTTTTTGCTCTTAACCCTAAAACAGCTGGAATTTGAGCTCCAAACATAAATGGATTTAGCTGCAGCTGATGACTGAAACACTAAAATGCTCTTTTTTAGATTCCAATGAGACATCTGAAGGTTTTTGTCATAACTGACTTGCATGATTCCTTTCAACACAACTCCAGTTGAACAAAAACATTAAACATGATAATGCCACTGTTCAGGTCTGGGTAAAAAATTAAGCTAAACTTGCCGTTTGTATACCTTTGGTGTTGTGAAGCCAAATATTTCTACTGAGATTTGGGAGACTGGGTGCATATTTCTTCCTTTATTAAAAAGTACTTTATTGATAAATTACTTTAAAGTGAGAAGCATTTGGATGTATCTCAACTTCCTCCAGAGGTCCAGCTGGTTGTTTTTGTGCCGGGTGTTCTCCAGTAATGTTTCAACATTCTCTAGAAATTGTACAGATTATTCTTTTATAAAAAAAAATTTGCCTGACCTAAAAGTTCCTGGAGATAGTTTTTTTTATTGTTTGAGCAATTTGTTGGATTGAATCCAGTTTAAATGATTTATTTATGTGATTTTTAAAATGAATTAGGATTCAACAGATACAACCAGTTAGTGCTGATTTCCTTATTTTGTTTAAAAATGCAGTTTTTCCATATGATGCTCATAGTTTGTCAGCAGATGGAAACAGAATATAGGTGGAAAACTAGGAAAAAAGAACAATCTGAAAAGCTCAAAAGCAGAAACATCTGTGCTTTTTCACAAATCACACATCAAACTATCTCCCTGCTTTATAAAAGTTTGTGCCTTTCTAACAAAATCCTGAATAACTGTGATCCATACAGTTATATAATAAGCTTCAGAGTCTTAAAATCCTATTTTATTATTATATATGTTTTGTCTTTCATTGACAAGTACTGTTTAGGTGGAGTGTTTTAATATTTATAGCTGTTAGTTTTTACATTTTTACTTTACAATCCGCATCCTATCTTCTCAGGTTTCAAGAACTCTGCTCTGAAAGTTGATCAATCTTCTGTTTTCTGTTTGAAAAATAAAAAAAAACAATGTATGCACCTCATGAGATTTGATAACCGATCACTCATGAGAAGCTGGATGGTGTAGCTGAGGCTTACTGAAATAAAGAAACTAAACAACAGCACTGTAAAGGCAGGAAATCTAAAGAAGCACATGAGCTGATCAAAAAGAAAAGTTTGATTTTTTTTTTAATTTAAGATTTGCTTTCTGTAAAACTGTGAAAATATCCCAGTTTGAGTGTTTCGTCTCTGCAGACAAAAGCCGATTCATGCAAACGAAAAAGAGCAAATCCAAATCTGAAAATAAGTCTCACAACTAAACCTCCTGTCTTCCAGATTACACACACGTCCAGCAGGGAGTAAAGCACCTTAATCCAACTAAAGCAACTCCCTTTACTTTAAAACATCCAAGCTGCTGCAGCTGCACCTGATCAACACCAGGACGTGACTGAGCCTGTTTTTGAGTTTGCAGCAGATTCACACATGCAGGATTTTGGCGGGGGAGTGTATTTAAAAAAAGATGAACATTCAAAGAGTCTATTTATAAACCTGGATGAATATGAGTGGTATTATTGGCTCTTGGCGAGGGTCCTCACTGGGGGCAGAGTGTGACTGATGAAGTTTCAGCTTTTTACGATGAGGACAGAGAGCAACGCTGGCGGCGGGTTCAGGGTACACATAAGCCTCTGTCCTCGTTATCCCTCCACCGTCAGCCAAGTTGGGATGACAGAATTTATGATCTTACATACATTAATGATCTAAACAGAGTGTCACTTCTTGTAAACAGAGCTAAGTGGATCAATCAGAGCAGACGACGTGAGAAAACAGCTGGATTTTGGGAGAATGTTCTGAATTATTCTAGTGAACAAGACATTCTGATTTTTTTTATAAATCTATGTGCATGAGAAGATTTTAAGTTATGTTTTTAAAAATGTGTTCTAAAAATCTAAACTGATCCCACAAATAACTTTTTCCTTTTAAATAATTTGCTTATGGCGCTTAAATTATTTACAGAAGTTGCCAAATGTGATAAAATATCCCTTCTTAATCATAAGCTTCAGATTCTTATAATGTAGCATAAAGTTTTATAGGAAGAGGTAAATTTTTGACCTACTTTTTGTTTTTAGCAGCTGTTTCAAACAGAAAAGAATATTTATTTTTAATGTCTTCATGTTTTCTGGTATTTTTCTGGATCTTTGAACGGGGATTAAAAGAATAAAACCCTCCAGGCTGTTTCCTCTATTTTATGTAAATTAAACTGTTCTTTTTTATGAGATCTAATTATAAAGGCTCTCACAAAGTAATTCTGTGAAGGTTTTAGGAGGTGTGGGTGACAAATCACGAGGACTGGAACTCACATCAGAACAGCTGTCGAACAAGTGATGCTTCTCTGGGTCAGAGGGTCAATCTCAAGATAGATTTGCTTTTATTCTTTGACAACATTTTAATTTAGTTCTACTACATGCTTTTGTTTCATTCTTTCATTTTAATCCAAGAAGGAAAGAGGCTTCGCTGCATTTTCTCTCAAATTAAGAGATTTCTGTGTTTGTTGTAATGATCAGTAGGTTGTAGGTGAGGAAAGCGGCATTAGACGTGCGGAGAGATGGAACAGATGCATTTAACACTGTTTCACAGTGGTGATGATAAGAATTATGACTTGTTTGGATTCCTGTGCTGATGTCTCCCCCACTCTCTGCAGCACACCAGGGTGAGGATTTATATTTGAACGAGGGGAGGGGAGGGGAGAGAGGAAAGAGTTCAGTAATGGGGTTGAAAGCAGAATAAAGAAGGTGTAAAACTGAAGGTTAGATTTTATTGGGCCGTCGTAAACTTTTCTCACAATTTGAGTAAACGGTCATTGTGAAAATAAATTTATATGCTGGCTGAGAAAACAATTTCTAAATGCACTTTTAGTTTAGAGATGAGGAATCAGCGGCGCTCAGTAAACAAGGGCGGCTTTAAATCTAAGCTGTCGTCTATTTTAGCTTTCCAGTCATTTTCTAGTTTTCCAGCGTCGACGGAATCTGCTCTCTAATTAGGCCGAGGCCTCTCAGAGGCTCTCAGAAAAAAAGATTTCTGAAAAAGAAATCAATTGTGGGTGTGTATCCCCCGATCAGGCTGTGTTTAGACTTGTTCTCAATAATATATCAGTTCACTTTGTGTTTTCTCTTTGTGGGACCTCATGGCTCAGCGGTTTGACTCTGCATCTGTCTGTAATCCATCACGCAGCGGGTGCATACCTGCGGGA
This sequence comes from Callopanchax toddi, assembly GCA_006937965.1. Lineage (NCBI taxonomy): Eukaryota > Metazoa > Chordata > Actinopteri > Cyprinodontiformes > Nothobranchiidae > Callopanchax > Callopanchax toddi. The sequence continues at coordinate 3,061,590 of SSNR01000030.1, read as the reverse complement.
ACTTGATGATGGTCTTGGTATGAGGTAATGCTACACTGAGCCGGTTGTAATACAGGCAGTTTTGGGGTCTAAGGCGGTCTGGGGGGGAGTGATGTTAGCTGTCTTCATCCCTGCAGACTAAATGAGGGGGTTTAACCTTTCACTCAACGACTGCTGCTCTGCAGAAAGCAAGAGGACAGACTTTTGATGGCCAGAATTCTTCCGAAGGCTGTGTGAAATCTAAATTTAACCAATGATCTCATCTATCTGTTATGTTTCTATGTTGAACAGGACAAATCAGCACTGAATTTTGGGAATTTGGTTAGCTGAAATTTCCAAAAAATGTTTTGTCATCTTTTGAATGAGATTTCTTTGCCCCACTTTTCTTTCTAAAACATTCTTTTGGACTCTCTTTAAGTGACGGGGTCAGATCTTTCGTTTTTTTTCTTCTTCTCTTGTCTTATTTTACGTGCACTTTGGATCATTATCAAGCAGAAATAACCCTCCTCTGCCAAACTCGCTGAGACTTTGAGTCATCTTGTCAGCCTGTCTTTGAGAACCTCTTCAATCGTTCATCTATAAATGTCAAATTCCACAACAGAGTTTGCACTCATGCCAGGCTAAAACATCACGCCTCCACATTCACGTGCAGCAGCTAACTTTATGCTCTTGCACTGTCACAGAAACTCTAATTTCTAATGATAATCCCAGTCTGGAGCATGTGTCCATCAGCTGCTCAGAGCCAGAATATGCAAACCATCTCCTGCCAGTTTTGACATTTTAGAGTTGTGACCTCCACGATACTATTTCTCGTTTTATACCTCCTGCTGCCTTTAATTTTTAGGGTGTCACTGATCCGCTTGTTTATTCTTCCATCTTGGAAAAGTCATAATTCAGACATGAAGACAGGCTTCGACCTAAAAAAGCTCACAGATCATCTCTTAAGCATCCAGAATAAAAGCCATGCTCAGTTTTGTTTCATTGATAGAACATTGTTTGTGTCTGAGGTCATATTTTTCTTGAGTTGTTTTCTGAGAATCCATTTTTAAAGTAAAGTTTTAACTGAGATTGGATACTTGAGCTGAGTTAAAGTCTGCCTGGATGAAAGTGGACCCTGCTCCGCCCCACCCTAAACCCACAGTGGGCTGTTTGGTTTGAGATGCTGATGTCATTTCTTGCATCATCTCCTGTGCACAAAGTCTTTTTTCATTAAATTAAATGTTTTGATCGTTTTTATGACAAAAAGTGATCCTGGTTGTTTTATATGTTTATCTGCATGTATGTTTTCACGATTTTAGTCAACCAGAGGTGCGTTTTGGTCCTTGGATCCACAGGGTCGTCTTCTCACTCTTAAAAACTATTCTTGAGACTGTTTATTGGGATTCGTGCTCCATTCAGACTCTGACAGTATTTACTGTAAAGAAGCAGGACGCCGCTGCAGCCGGGTGGGGTCACATGAGCCGTAACCAGCTGATCGACAGGACCAGGGGGCTCCAACGCTAAGAAAGTGTGATCAGGTTCAAGACAGAGGCAGCAATTTGGGATGGGTGGATACGCAGGAAAAAGAAGAGCCTGATAATGTGCTGTTAGGAATCTAATACGTGTGATGTCAGGACGCTGGACTGGGAAGATATAATAAAACGGAGAGATGGAGTTACTGTGTGATGGGAGAATAAAAAGGGAAAGGCTCTGAGCTCCTCTGGAGGGGGGGGGACATATCAAATCAAGCACATTTTATCACGCATCAACACTCATCTCTAAATATGGACTGTTTGTTTGCAGTAAAATGCCTCTTTTGGTTCTATGAAGGAACTTAAACTTAGAAATCTGCAAAAAAAATTAGAGGTTTGGTGTTCTCAGAAGTTACCAGGGATGGTGTAACAAGATGAGGGAGGTAACCAGGACCAGACAGATGTAATGCGAGGTAGTTCCACCTGACGAGGCAGAGGTCTCTCTAACAAATCATCTCCCAGTTTTTATCTGTTACCTCCTCCCTTCTTTCCCCGCTTTGCTCATGCATGTTTTTATTTCTCGTGCTTTAAGTCATCAGATGATTTATGATATTTTGAGGTTGCTGTTGACAAAGGCAGCAGAGCATATTTCAGTCTCCATGATTGATAGAAACATTACAGCCTGTACAGTTTAATGTCACGAAGCGCAGCGTTGTGGTCGGTTAATGTCTCAGTAAAGAGGCTGTTGAATGTCGAGCCTCATGTATTAAAGGATTACATTTCAGGAATCGCGCACGTGCAGTTCATGGTGCAATGTAATCAGCGCTGAGGGAAGTGTTTCTATTTATTAGTTAGCAGATTATTTCTAACGTGCGTAGACGATTCAACCTGCACAAGCTGTTCATGCAAAGAAAAACTGGAAAATCCTCCGTTTTCATCCACAAACCTAACAGATATTCACTGAATCTCCATTCTTTACACTCAAATTCCCCCTCAAGCAAAACATTTGTTCCCATAAAAGGCTGTAAAATCCATATCGTTAAATGGGTCAAGTATTCCTATAAAACGTGGCTTTTTATGACTTTTTGCCTCTTCTTTTATTGTTTTGTCAAAATTAAGTTGCACAGGGTGAACAATGCAGTTCACATCCACATATGTCCTTATGAAAAAAACATAAATAGTTGCTGTTAAAATGGCACATGGCTGTTTTTTGTTACAGTTAGCATTCTGCATGTTTTTCCTTGAAAAGATGAAATATAAACATGTACAGCCTATTAAAATCAATGTATTGAATATTACACATTAGTGAAAAATTCCTCACCACACCTTTAATTTGATCATAGCATCATTTCTTTCCTCCTTGAACTCAAAGAACGTTCATTTTCTTTTGGTGTTTTGGACTTAAGGACATAAAACACCTTTTAGCAAAGCTGTGCTGTCTTCTGATGGAATAATGGCCTCTTTTATTCAACATAAAAAGCATTTTAGGGTTTAATTTGTACACATATTAACATTTACACAGAAGCAGCAGCTTCCACTTTCCGATGTGTGACGTTTTTTATTCTATTCCCTCAGAACGGACCGTCTTACCTGGCTTCTGGGGCTCAGGCATGTCTGTGTCTGTTTACAGGGATTCCTCTGAAAGCGTCTTCCTCCCTGCTTCCCAGCGGAACTGCCTGCATGTCTCTTCATCCCTTTTTATCAGCTCTCACCCTCCCCTCCCTCCAACACCGCCATCCTCCCCCGAGTGGAACAAGAAAGGAGGAGAACGACAGAATGGTTGTCACTTGAAACCTTGGCAGGAGCTGCGAGGCTTTAAGGAGGACGAGGAAGACACCGTGAGGGGTAAAAGTGGTTCAGAGCCATAAAAAAATGTCCATGTCTTGGGAAAACCTGCCAGCTGACGGACTCGTTAGACTCTGGAGATGTAACATTAACAACTGATGCTCATCAGCTCCTGACAGTTTGGCTAAAGGCTAATATGGTGACTTGACTGCAGAGATGTGTTCTGTTAAGGTGCAACCAAAAGGTCAAGTCCAAGTCAATCATTTCTCCATTTCTTGATGAATTTGTTAGTAAAAATCTGATCAGACACATAGAAATAATGTGATTTTACTCAATGTTCCTGCTATTCAGGATAAAAACATTCATTATGTAAAAGTGGCTTAATGTCTGCTGAAAATATAAAAAAAGATTTGACTGATTTTGCTCCTCGTTTGGGCTCTCTATGCTCTATTAACATTTGAAATCTGGGTTGCATTAAAAAATTAAGTGCTTTAACATTTTTCTGTGTCATTGTGAGACTCCAACTTACTAATTACAAACCCTTGGGAGGATGTTTTATTCCTAAAAGTTCAACTGTCCTCCACGCATGCCGGCCTCGTTGTTTAACAAACCGAGGAAGATAAGAGGAGGAGGAGGCACAGAGGGAAATGAGATTAAAAATGTTCCCACAGCTCTGATAAACCTGTCTGTTCTCATAAACACACAAAACAAAGTCTTAGAGGGGTGTTCCTGACCTCATGAACTCCTGCAAAAAACATAAACTTCCTGAAACTGCAAGTAAATAAGAAAAAAGTTCAACAAAGCCTGGATTTGGTTTATTATATTGGCTGTTTTGAAAAAAACTTAATTTTAGGAATCATTTTTGACTCAGGCTTCGCATTTTATGACCATTTGATGTTCATCCTGCACAATCCATCAACCACTTGAGAATTTATTCCTTTAGAGCAGCAGATTGGTTGAATAGAATGAAAGAATGTAAAAAATAATTTTAGCAAAACTGTTACTGCAATTAAGAAAAACAGAGAACTGCCTGCAGAAAGAAAAATGTTAAATAGGTTAATTACTAAGTTAAAGTTTGCACAATAGTTGAATTTAACCTCTTAATCCTGCTCTCAAATGGTCGTTCAGTTTAGATGATGTTTCAAAATAAGGAATTAGTGGATTTCAACTGATTCAAAAAAGTGAAATTAATTGAATAGTTGAAATAGCGGTTCTCTAACTTTTTACCATGTCTTCCTGCGTTCTTTTGCACGTCTGTATGTTTGTCATAATGTGTTTTAAACATAAAAAAGATGCAGATTTCTCTAAAAAACTGGGAAAAAATGGATAATAAAACTGTTTCATCCTCCATCCACTGATTCTAAACTGCTAAAAAAGACAAAATATGGAAATTCCAGACATCAGTGTTAAATTATGCATTTAATAATCTTTTCACTCTCCTTTTTTTCCTATCTGTACATCCTTTTTTGTATTCAGCTCTTTCTGTCTTGCGGCCTAAATTACCCAGGCAGCCATAACCTTGGCAATAACAATAAACATTCTCTGAGACTTTAATTTTGGAGAAGGAACTTAAGTCAAAACGAGAGGCAGAGATGGAGGAGCAGCTATTTAAGACAAGTGCAACTTTAGATGCTGATTTTTAAGGGGAGTAAAATACCCTTGAGGAAGATTACAGAGAGCTGTTTGAACAGGAACATAAAAGGTCCTTCAGCCTGTTACACTTACTGTATTTTATATCTTCACATTTTTAAGATAAAGTACTTTTGATAAACCCTGCTGATGCATCAACAGCTGCTCAGATGTGATTTATTCAATAACTGAGGCCTTTAAATCAATAGAAATTATTCACATATTATGGATTTAAAATGGATATAGAAGAATAACTGAGGATGTCCGTGATCCAGTGGTCTGCTGTAGAGGATGACATCCACGTTACTTAACGCTTTCATTAGTCAAGCCTCACTGACGAGACCATTACGCCGACTGATCCGCTCCACCATCGCACGGAGCTTCCCCAAGACACTTTGGAAATTAGCAGTTGATGGGCAGTACGGAGCGTCAATATTTAATGCTATGACATTATTTATGAATGTTGTGAGTTACAAATTGATTTGAACTAGATGATTTTATGAGTTATTGCAAGAAGAAAAAGCAGAGATACCAGAAAATGCATCAACATACTGAGCCTGCAAGATGCACTTTGCTTGACACCAAGCTGGTTCCAAGACCACGTTGCATTAAAACATGCAAAAAGGTGCTGAAATAGGATGCATTCCTCTTCAGAATGATGCAGCAGAGAGGATCTGTTACATTTAGCTTCAGTTTTAAAGTTTAAAAGAATTAAAAATGAAATGATTTCTTTCACACTGATTAAAACTGAGTCTATAAGCAGTTCTCTCTGGCCTGGGAATGCTTTGGGATTCCTATAAGAGTCTCAAGCAGGAGTGATGTTAGAGATTCCCTCCTAGAGCTGTTACCTCCACAACCTGACTTTGGATAAGTAGAAGAAAAAAGATAGATGGATATTTTAGTCGATTTCTTTCAGCCCCCAACTTTTTTTCTGACGTGCACTGTTGTTTTGTTGAACTTCTGTACATAGATTATAGAATAAATTAAGCACAGGAGACAAAAAGACAAGTAAAAATTGCTAAAAATGCATAAGAAAATAATGTATTTTCGAATCGCTACACCTGAAAAAGCTTGATCACAACCAGCCTGGACCTCAGACCACTAAAAAGAGTATAAGGCTGCAATAGATCAAACAGGCTTCTGCTTGTAGATCACAGTAAAACTTTAAAATCGATCCTTAAACGAAGGGAAGCAGGATGAGCTGCAGCCAAGACTCCCAGGCTTTACATCAACATACATCCAGACAGGGTGTGATTTTTTTTTTTAAAACACTCAAAGTCTTTAAAAGTTAAAAGATTTTTTCTTTAAATAAAACCCTAACACTTTATATTTGTATAATTTACTTCCTCGCTGTAACTGAAGCACAGCATTTTAAGTGTAAGGCCGATTTCCCCATGGGCACAATAAAGTACATCATATTGTATTATAGCAACACATTTTGAGTAACTGGAGTGTGTTTAACAATAAAGCTTAAATTGGATGGGTATTTTTGCAGCACCTGGTGAGAGAATGTTCATTTTAATGTTCAGATAAAGGAGTATTTTGCTCATACTGTGCAGAAGACTCACCTCCACTCCGATCTCCTCTGTTTGCTGATTGGCCTAAAAATAAGTGTGAAGCAGCAGCTCATTTTTTATTTCAGGTAGGCCAAAATAGACTCAAAGAATTATGCAATATGATGTCATTGCATGCAGGGAAAAAAACACTTAATGCAGTGTCTTAGCTCAGTCCTTTGTTGTGAGCTGCATAAGGTGCGAAAGAATATGAAAGATGCTAAAAATCAAGTATTGTTTGCAGGAATAGTTTTAAATATTTTATTGACTTTCCTTCTCATTTTTCACAACGCTCCACTTTTTTTCACAGTGTTGTCATTTTTTACATAAACACACTTTTATATTTGACTAATAATAGTAAGGTGACACCATTGTTTAGGCCAATGACAGAGAGTAATGGGCTGTCCTAGTAAGAGGAAACAGATACCGTGCAGGCCTGCAGAGTTTCAGAGGCAGAGCCCAGGGGAATCACATGCCTCCGTCACCATATGCTCCACACGAAGATACCTTTAAATGGAAGTTTTCCACAAGTATACTCCCATCAACACATGGTATTAGAATTTTATTATAACATCTCATAATATCTGCGCAAATTTAATTTATTGTTCGCAGAGATACAATTTAGATAAAACCTCCAAACAAAATGATTTTAACACGATTTTTATGAACAAAAAGAAGATGTTAAAGCGAGTTAGGTGCCAAAAATAGTATTGATGTCCTGAGTTTTTAAACTTGAGAAAGAAAACATTACTGGATTCAAAACTTCTTTTTCAGCACTTTGATGCTAAAGCGTTGACTTTTGAAATGATGGATGCCTTTCACTTCTATCCACACAGAGTTTATCCCATGTCAGCAGAACTCTTCATCCAAGAATAAGCATTGAGAAATAATTCACATCAATCAAATTCAGCAGAGAGCTGCAGATGATTTCTCTTCTCTCTGGTTTGATGCTTTGAAGTTTTGGGCACCTCTGGCACCAACTCTCCCCCCCGTCAGGGAAGTTTATGTCATTCTGCCCTGTAGCTGACCAAAGCTCCTCAGCAGCAATTTGGCTACTTTCTGATCTCGTTAATTTAGCAGCTGGAGCTCAAATCCGATCCCTGCAGCCCAGGAGAGGAACAATGATCCATAAATTGTGTCTTGGAGGGGCCACATTTTGTGTTTTGTGCTCATTGAGGCCGATGAATTAATGGAACGCTGCTAATAAACCAAAGCAGAAGCCATAGGGAGGAAACTAGCAAATTGAACTACACATTATAAAGATGTTATTAATTTTAAAGAATTTCTGTTTTTATATTTAAACATTTAAATTATCCATTTAGGACGCTCTACACATTGATGTCCCTCATGTCAGAAATCCTTCAGATCATTGAAATTATATGAACAAATTATTAAATTACGTGTTTACAAAACAGGGTTGTTTTTTTGTGGACATTATAGAGATTTTAGGAAATGCTAAGTCTCAATCACATGCTTGTTTTCACTTTAACAGGAATCCTTGGAACTCATTGGAACAGGAGTTATGGTTACAGTATTTTAGACAAGATGAGTGAGATTAGTGGGGCAGACATGTAGCATCACTGATGTTCTCTATTTACAAGAAACAGCATTAACTGTTTCCCATAAATACAAAAAATAGACTTGCTAGCAGGGTATTAACACTGATCACAAACTTGAAACATATGCCAGATGTGAACAGCTGTTCATTCCAACTTAATTCCAATACATCACTAATTCAAGTTTTAAACAGTTTGGGTTTATTGAGAGATAATGCAGACTTACTCTTTAAAGTGGGTGAATTAGAGCACTGAATGCTGACTAAAGGATTCAAAACATGATTCTCTCTCTCTCTCTCTCTCTCTCTCTCTCTCTCTCTCTCTCTCTCTCTCTCTCACACACACACACACACACACACACACACACACACACACACACACACACACACACACACACACACACACACACACACACACACGCACGCACAGGACATAAATATTTAGTACTACTTGTAAAAATGGCTCCTGGAACAGTGTGGGGGTGAGAGAAAGGTTGATAAGGCCTTTTCTGGTGTGTTAGGGACCCCTGCTGGCCCTGAATGTGTCAGTGCATGAGGATTTCTACACAGGAATTAATCTCAAACAATGACTAGTTAACAATGTTATCAAATGCTAAAGTTTGATTTTATCAATTGATTATACATTGATTATTGATTATTATCCTTGAAAAAATGTTATATATCAAAATAAATATTTTTAGGTTGTTTTGGACCGCTTTATTTTGAAAATTTCCGGATGTGTGATATTGTCGTGTTGCAGCACTTTTTGACGTTTTCCGGTACCTTCATTTCTAAAATGGCACGTTATCTGTCATTTAAATTTGCTCTTGTTTTCGCTGTTTTGTTCGTCGTGTGCATTAATTTTGTATGCTGTAATAACGGGCGAAGGGTAAGCGTGAAGTTATAATTTTTTAATTTATTTTAAATTAAGTAGAGCGGATGTTTTACATCTTAGCTAAGCTAAGCGGTTAGCATTAGCCTAGACTGACGAGCCAAATACTAAATGAAAATTTTGATGTTTATTCCTAGGTTGGTGACGCCTTGGAGACTGAATTTGGTGGTTTCTCTGTGCCTCTTGAACACTCATTTGAACTTGGTGAGAAAATGTTACAGTTTTTTATGTTACGTGGGGTGATGTATAAGCTAGGTTGTTCTCCTGGATGTTGATACACGCAATTTTAGAACTGCCAATTTGTTCTGTAAATTTGAAGCGGACACTTAAGAGTTAAATCATTCATTTGCACAACCATCACTCATTTTAGGACTTCAACGAGACCATTCAAGGCAATAATATTTTCTATTAATTTGCTGCAGGTTAAGTTTTTTCTGCTGAGAATTTGATGTCTCCATCCATCCAAAATACTAATAAAATACTCTTCTCCAAGTATTAGTAGTCTATAAATAAGTACCAAGTGACTAGGTATAATTTAAGCAGTTATTGTGCCCAAGTTTATACTTTGTATGTGGCTGTTTTAGTGTCAAGAAAGGCACATGAAAGCTTCTCAAAATTATACTAATTTATAAATTTTTTGGACAAAATTTGAGTTAATTTGACATACTGCAACTATTGTTAAAGACAATAGACATACACCTCCACAGTGACTGGGTTTATATTCGATTTGTCAGTTTTACATGGTTTAGTTGGGGGGAATGGATTCTCTTTGCAAGATTAGCAAGAAGATCCATTTTACCCAGCTTCAGGTTGTGACAGAAACACAAAGTAAGAAATCATCCCGACTTTAAAAAGTTGCAAACTGTTGCAGAAAGGCACTGGTCACATATCCAACAAATGTGACTGTAGTGTTTGCGCTTCATTTATTTCCACTCTTTGTTCTTGCTGTGTTTTTTTTTTCTTTCAGATGATACAGCAAAGTTTCTGGTACGAGGCACTTTGCTCTTGAAAACTGGCAGGGAGCCAAGCGTCTTGCTAAGTCAGAACCAGCTCTCAGAGGAGGACAGAGCAAAACTGAAGGTAAATTAAGATTGTCAGGTCAAAATAATGAAGACTGGATTCCGAACTTGATGACACTTTGAATAAATGTTGATTGATGCGCTGTTGTCGCAAAGGTTTTTTAATAGATAATCATAAACCAACCATGAAGTTTTCCACACATATGCTTGTTGCTGTATTCAATTGAGAAGCTGATATTTGCTTTCTTAGTACTACAGTAAATTTTACTATAATTTTTTTTCTCTCTGTTCAACACTTAGAAGCATATTGGTTTGTATTTGACAGAATTATTCCCCAGACATGCACATGTATGGAAATGGGGCATAAATCATAAGTTAGTACAGATGATATGTGTGATTATCATATGACCTTTGTTGTCTTCGTCTCCCCAGGAAGTGGCTGCAGTTGACGGTCTCTACAGAATCAGAGTACCTCGTGTTTTCCTGCAAGCAGACAGACAGATGGAGGGGCAGATGGAAGGTTACCTCACAGCATTTGTCAGAGCAGTAAGTAGTTCACTCCTCCTCATCAGAATCAATTTTATTAGTGTTTTGAAAATTAAATTGTCTACTAAAAATGTTTGTAAAGCCATAACAATAAAGGCTAACTTTTTTTATTAGCCAAACGGTAAGCTGATGTTGTGTGATTGATCTTGTGCTCCAAGTTTGTTTGGTTTTTTGCATTTGATTTATATTTTTAGGAATAAAATTTTGTATAATTCAGAAATAAAACTTTTTAAACTATTTTTTCTATGATCCTCAGTGTGCAATGGTTGAGTCCCATCTCAGCGATGTGATCACGCTCCACACCGACGTCTCTGGGTACCTCATCGGCGTCTCCATAGTAACGTTACCTGGTGCCTGCAGAGGCACTGAGGTTGAAGACGAAGTTGATCTTGAGGTTTTCAACACCACACTCGGCATCATGGCTCCGGTTAATGCTCCTGGGTCAGTAAACCAGTTTATTGTCTTTTTTTTTTTTTTAAGTGTTTGTTTTGGTTTTTGTAGCCTGCTTCTTTTATGAAACCTTACATGGTTTTTATTCAGGGGTAGTCAGAGCTGATATTTCAGGTGATTCAACAAGAAGGCTTAACCTGCAACAATTTGAGAGAAAATGTAATTGTTGCATATAGTTTATGCTGTGTTATAAACATGTTGGTTAGTTTTTAGAAGGAAAATCCAAACTGTTTAGTCAGACCTTTGAAAAATGTGCAAATTGATGAAGAGGTTTGCAGTCGTTCCCTTTTATTGTCATTGCTATTGTCCATGTAGCTGTGTGTTCTATCTGCAAATCCTTTAATATGTTTGAATGTTTGATTTGGTAAAATGTTTCTGGTTTTTTCACCTCTGTGTTGTTTGCCTGTAGATGGATTACAGTCAGTACTTTTTCTTTCTTCCAGACCTGAGACGGCTCTGTTCCTCGAACGAATGGAACAAGAAACTGAGAAAAAAGGGAAGAACCCACAAGAACAGAAGTCGTTCTTTGCTAAATATGTAAGTACTGAAAGCTGCTGATGGGGATGGGAGCGTGTGCCCAAATATCTGTGATAATTTGTGATTTAATTCCTAAATGCTCAAAGAGATGTATTGAGAGTTTGCATAAAAGTAGTGACAGTATTTGTTCCCAAAAAATTGGGTGTTTTTAAACATCATTGTTCCTTCTGTTTGCCCTTTGTGTTCTATGTAACTGTTTTTTTCCTGTTTAAATGTGTTTTTTAGATCTGTAGTTTAGTTGGCTCCTTCTCAAACAAAAATAACATTATTTTCAGGTTGTTTTGTTCTCCTTGTTCACTTGCTCAAACCCAGAGTTGGCTTTAACTCAACCAGAGAGATTAAAGAACTTTTCTTCTAGGCGGTGGTTTCAGGTTCCAGCTCTAATCTTCCCTCTCTGATGTTTCCTTTACTGAGACATTTTCAAAAAACAACTTTTTTGTCCCTTCAGATATTTTTGCCATTTGAAGTGAAATTCTCCCCTCCTGTTAATGTGACATGAGTTACATTTCAGGGGAGATGTTTACCAACAAGCCAGCCTGCTGTCTCTTGGCTCATTTGAGCTGTTTATGATCTTTCTGTCATGTTTAGTTGTGTGCTGTGTGTACATTGCTGTGTCCAGTGACAGTGTGTTGACTCAGTACTGTGCTGTGTTCCAGTGGTATTTGATTCTTGGAGGTGCAATCTTCCTCATGGTCACCAATTCGGCACAGCCCCCAGCAGGGGGCGGCAGAGAGCAGAGCTGATTCCTACTGAAGTACAGTTTTCTTACTTGTGGCTCATTCTGTCTCCCCCCTCTCCCTCCCTCTGTTTGTTTGTGTCTAACTGAAACACACCCCCTAGTTTTCCACTCTGGTGCCCTCTCACTGGTCCAACACCAAACACAATGTAAACTCATAACTGCAAAGATTAAATGTTAAATTAAATCTCCCCTTTGAGATTTTTAATGTAGCTTTATTTGATTTGTGTATGTTTAGCATGTGTTTGGTGTTTGACCATCAGATCTTTACTGTAGTTAGAGTTCTTGACTTTTTTCTTTTTTCTTCTGTTGAGAAATAAATTTGATCTAATCTGGGATTAAAATATCTGGAGCCTTTTTGGGAAAAAACGTATGATTACTGTTAATTAGTTTTCTTTAAAAAACTGATTTTTATTCTAATTCCTCACCTGTTTTTCCTTTTTCTCCTCCAGTGGATGTACATTGTGCCTCTCGTTCTCTTCCTGATGATGTCTGGTGCTCAGGACCAATCAGGAGGAGGCGCCAGTGGCGGAGCGGCCAGTGGAGGTGGTCGATGATTAACACAATAACAGTTTTCCTGCTGAACATTCACTGAACAGTACATTTCTCAGTTTTAATTGCTGTACATAATGCTATTTAAGGAGGATAAATATTTGTCACATGCATCTGAAACCTGTACAGTATAATGGAGATATTGTGACTCGCAGGTGACTGCACTATGAGTTCTAATGTGAAAATAAAGTATTTATTACTTTAAATGTCTTTTTTAATGGACATCACTCTAGATTTATGTTTAGTTTTGCAGAAAGATGGTAAAATATATATTACGTTGTCATTAAATTTGGAAAAATTATTTAAAATATTGACTGCATTGATAATATATTGAAATTCCTTAAAACACAACAAGTTTATATTCTATAATCTGATCAGACCTGTAAAACTTTTGTACTTGTTTTCTGCAGGTATGCTCTTTAATTTTATTGATCTTAGGTGCTTCAGTAAAGTTCATATGAATATTTATATAAATGTACTCCTGTTCTCAAAGTAAAACAACTATTTCTAAATTTATTTGAATCCAAAACATCTAAAAATGTAGGATTTCAGTAAAATATCTTTTGTGTTTTAGTCATTTCACTTAAAACATGGTGACTTGTGTTATTTTTTTCTTTCTATCACCAATTGCTGCGTTTTAAGTATGACTAAGGGAGGAAGCTTTGTTGCAACATGGCGTAGAAACAGAATCCCTGTGTCAACATCGCCTCTCATCATCGAGTCTGGCTGTTTTTAGTCCCACCTCTGACTGTGAGGAACATCCTTTTACTTTGGGAGGCTCAGTGGTGAGCTTCAGCAGCGACTCATCTGATGACCAAAAAGGCTTTTCTTAGAATAACACACCCCGTCCGATCTGTGACTGTTTTCACTCATCACTTCCACCGTCTGGTCAAAAAACAAGTGAGGTCAGATGGTGATAACAGCTGACAACAGTGAGCTGAACCGACAGACACCATAAGACTAAAGTCACCTGCTTAAACAGGTGTGATTTATATAGTATAATATAATATTAGAATACTTTTTATTCAGGCAAGGTGCCCAGATCATCAACCCTGTCTGGTGACAGCTGGTTTGAGCTGTTTGTGCTGCTGTGAATTATGGGTAAAATCTCTACATTGGTCTAGTCTGTCCAAATCACATTACTGCAGAAGTGTTGTGGATTGTTCAAATACAATTTTACAAATCAAACTCATGCTGCCCTGCAACACGTCCAAACAAGCTGTTTCTGTCTTTTTCTAAATTAAATTACATTTGAACTAACTGTAGAACCTGGGATGGAGATCTTGGGTTTTTTTCTGTTATTTCTCTGAGCATTTCACAGTCAGATCTTGAGATGACTCTGCTGGGACGCCCATTTCTGTGATTGGCATGTTTTTAACCCTGCAGTAATACATTGAGAAATTGAAGAATATGTTTAAAACTATGAAAACAAAGTATTTTGTAGTGTAAACACCACAGAAGAAAAGTAGTAGTAGTTGAGAAGGGAGGCTGACATACAGTAGCAGTGTGTTTTCATACATCTCAGTTGCGTGGAGACCAATCTCAGCATGACACTGTGCATCAGGCAGGACATTCCCCTCTCTTTTGACGTCTCATGATTTAGAGGCCATTAAAAGGTTTATGTTCCCACTAAAACCAGCAGGGGGGGAGTTAATTTGGGCTGTCATTTGCGCACTATAAATCCACTCAAGTTGACTCCATGTGCTTTATTAACTGCTTATGTGTAAATTGTAACTAAAATCTGTGTTGTGGTCACTGTGTCAAACGGCCCACTTGATGAAAGCTGGATCGGTAAACTCACTTTGAGTCCATTAAAAGAAGAGCAATGTGATCTGTAGTGGAGGGTAATGTAGGACATGAGCCAAAGTACTGCTTTGACCGCTCACTGGATGAAAAACCAGCCTGGATTTAGTCTAAGATGAATAATTCATTTGAAGTTTTGACAGTTATTTTAATTATTGAGTTTTTGTTTTCACTCTGCTTTAATTAGACACTTAAGATTTTTTATTTCACAAACCTCTTCAATATCTTAAAGCCTCAGATTAATTATTATTGGCCACGTGTTATAATAAGGGCTGCATTCCATTTAGAGCAGTGTTTCCTAATCCTGTTTTAGATTAGTGGTCAGTTTTATTCATTTTCCTGCCTGAACACACTTGATTTAGTGGTTAAATTACCTGTTCAAACTCTTCATAAGCATCTCAATCAGCCATTGATTCAAATCAGGTGTGTTGGAGCAGAGACACCTATCCCTGCTTCAACACACCTGATTTAAATTGATGTCTGGTTAACAGGCTCCTGTTAAACTTGAGATGCTGAGATAATGATGCAATCATTTGAATCAGATGTGTTCAAGCAGCAAAACATGAAAAGGATTGAGAGAAACAATACGCTGTTAATAACTTGAGCCTGTTAACAGTTCAGTCAGTAAATGTAGAGACATGTCTAGATTTAAAACCTGTTGTTTGTCACCTTATAAATCTGTTAGATATATTTTGAAATCTCCAAAAAGGGATTCTGAGCTGTTGGTCCAAATTACACCAAATTATAAATGTGTTCATGTCTATGAAGAGAATAAAAACCTTTTTTTTTATTGTGTCGGTTAAATAAAAGTAAAAATAATACTGACTTGAGTTTCCTTTTATTGTCATTCCAGCCATGTTTATGATATATTGGAATGCATGATATGATAAAGAAGTACAAGACAAATAAATGATGGAGTGCTAGAATTACCAAGGATGAAACAAGAACTTGTCAAAAGTTGCTAAAGACAAAATTGAGGATAAAAAGTGGAAAAGTCCATAAAATAAACAAATATAGCTAAAATATCTTTATCTGCGTCATGCTGTTGGAAAGAGCCCCTCACACATTATTCTAAACATTTTTGAAAACTGATATTGTAATGTACTGTCACATACAAGAAAAGTGCCTCTAAAGTCAAATTTTTAGTATTTTTAATATTCTCAATATACATTTATTCTTGATGAAGTAATAGGTCTGACCTTCTGCCACCAAATGACTCACAGACTCTGAATTTATCCATCAGTTTTCCTGGTGTAATCCTCCAACTCCCCACTGAGAGCTAAATACATGTGGTCAAAAACAAAATGAGAAGAAGGAAGCAGCTGCCACATCAGTCAGTGGAGAAAAAGTCAACTCCAAAGTGATGTCCTCCTGACAGCCTCTGAAAAGCTTCCCAGCAGACCTTCGCAGCCTTTCACGTATTGTGTCCCCCGAGTCTAGTCGCACCGTATCTTTAGCCTGATCATATTAACGTGTAATGAAGCAATGATAGGGCCTTTAACAGCCAGGCTCAGTGGTAATGTTCACTGAATATTACACAGTGGTCGCTGAGTGAATAATATAGCACCTCTAAACACATCCAAAGGTCACGGTACAATGCAGTTTAAGCCCAGCCACTGACAGCAGCAGGAAGCAGGTGTTGACATTTGTTTTCATGTCTCACACAGAATGAATCTGGTAAGATAACGGTGGGTGCTAATAAGGTACTCACACTTCATTAAAATCCCTCCTCTGATAACAGTCAGGCACTTCCTCATGACAGCCAGTTATTTCATATTAGGCTGTAACAATAAGAAGAGCCAAGGAAAGAAAAAAGTCACATTTCCACCTGAACCCTAAAACTCATTTACTTGAATTTCAGTCAAATAATATGTTTATTTCTGCGTGCATTTCATTTAAATGATGACAGTTAATAAATTGGAATTTTTTAAAATAATTGTTGCTTGTTTATTTATTTGGATTGACAGTAAAAGCTGCAGATATGTGCAAATGTTTTCATGTGTTTTGCTTCCAAGCAACCAGACTTTACATTTTAAATTTGGGTTTGTTTTATGCTTTTCTTTTGATTTTGACTCTCACTTGCAATCCAGCATCTGATCTTTAACCATTTAATGAATTTTATTTGGTAAAAAAAAAAAAAAATGCTCCTAACTCAAGGGATGAGCCACTTTTGTGTCGACACAGCAAATACTTTCAAGAATTTATTTTAAAACATCTCATAAAATGAACTAAATATAAAACAAAACTGACCAAATTCACACTAAAAATAAATTTATGCTATAAGCAGTTTGGTACACATTACCCTCTGTCTCTTACCAGGACATAGCAGCAGCCACTGATTGATGAGATCTCAGATTGATGACAGCTCCTTGATGAGAAACTGGCTTCTGTCTCACATACTGACAGATCAAACTCCCCATACAGGAGATGAGCCTCAGCCAACAGCGTGTCGTCATTGCTTTATAAGTTAGCACCCATTCAGAGACGGTAAAGAGCAAATGGCTGCAGATTTGTTTGTCCTCCAAACTCAGATTTCTCTTGTAATTTCATATCATGTTGGGTGTGTCCTGCGTGCACATACTCAAGTCTATGAATATGAGAATACGCATGCATAGTTGGGATATACTCAGTACTTGCTTTTCTCCACCACTTTGATTCCTAGTAGAAAGGATCATGGGTTTCGTGTGACAGGACCATCCTTTTGGGTGTCTGTTCAACCCAATCGGGCCAAAACCTGTACGTGTTCCCTCCTACTCGGCCATTTAACCCCCTCCCAACTCATTTGGAAGTTCATAAAAGTGACCCTCCGGGTGACCACGGTGCACTTTCACCAGAACTCTTCCCTTTGATGCCAAACAGCGCCACGGGCACCGAGAGAACCATGCCGGTTCCCAAGAAAGGAGGTAAGACAGCATTTAAACGTTTACCTGTGATGCTCATTAATCCACATCTTCACTGAGTCAAAGGAGTTAAGCGTGTTAGATCAAATTAGACACATTTACACATAAACAGTGTCATTTCTGTTCAATATGTCTCCAAAAATATATTTTTATTCCTGCATTTGTTGCCTTTCTAGACCTTTTATTGTGTTTTTCTCAGATATTTTAGATCCACCGTCTATTTTTTCATTTTGCAGTTTAATCTCTACAAACATCCTAATTTCATGTTGTTCAGATCAAACAGCTGATCATTCAGTCACATCTGCTGTTTATTATTTTTTTAAATCTGAAATATCAGATCTAGATCTGGTGATTTATTACTTGTCAGCGTGTTTTATTACCAGGTTATTACATGTTTCCAATACCGTTTATTTGATATTTTAAAGTCTCCATTTGCTGGCCATCTCTAGTTCAGCCTGGAGCCAAACATCCGTCCTCACGTTGATTCTGCCAGTGTTCTCTGGTCTATTAATCATGTCAACAAAGTGCATGAACAAAAATGTTTCCTGCTGGGGATGGTTTCAGTGTCACAGACCGAGTTTCAGAGCTCATATTTTTATCTGTTCTCGTGTTTCTGATCCCTCCTGTCTCAGCACTGCGTCCTCTAGGTAGGATTTTTATCCAAAGATTTTTTTTGGTTCGTTTGTTTTTTTAGGAAATCCTTTAATCCATGCACAACAGCCAATATAACCCAAGCCACCATAGTTACCGGTTGTTACTAATCCTTCCACTGGCCGCCACAGTAATGAAGTGTGAAATGCTGCACAGTAATTCAAGTACCAGAATGCACAAGCTCTTATTGGGGTTATTCATGGCTGCTTGATTGAGACATATCATAACACAAAGTGCCCTCCGCATTTTGAAATCTCAAAGTTATTTATTGCACCAAAAGTTGACTTTGTTAAATGAATATGCAGGAATCAGATAAACGATTAATGATGCATAAAACATGACTGGAAAATTCAATTTCCCATTCAAGCCAACTGAATTCTCTCTTCTGCTTGTTAAAAAACTTCATAATTCCATCTTGTCCAAGGATCTTTTATCCGTCTTCCCTACAGTTTATAGCCCTCGCATCTCCATCACATCATACGCTCGGCTCGCAGCCAGGAGGACCCGACACCTGACGGGAATCACAGGGACGGGCTTGGATCCGTCTCCTTTCTCCTCCTCGTTCTAATCTCACTATCCTCTGATCTTGCTGCCTCAGTGAGATGTTTTGAACCTGATCTGTGCAGATACTGTCGCTCTGTCCAACTGAGATGGGAATCTCGGGAAGGAAAAAGTCTACTTCACGGCGTTCCAACACAAACAGTTCTCATGAATCATCTGGAGATTCACCGCTGACCTTTTGGCTGGACTGTGCTGAGCTGTTAATTCTTTTGAACATGCTCGAAAAGATTGGCGTTAGTGTGGATCCAAACCAAAATACATCACAGATATGTCTTTAATCTCAAACCTTGTGAAATTGCTTGCTCAAACTTCTTCTGAGAAGCAGCTTTATATAAATGTTTCCCTTTTTGTTCATTCCAAGTTTGATTTTTATGGCCCAGTGCCCTAAATAATTTCATACCTCTGGGTCATGCAGTTCTCTTGGTGTCCTCCTTGTCTCTATTGCTGTGATGTCAAGTCATCAGTCATTCAGAGTTTATGTTTATCCCGATGAGGCTTTCCTGCTGAGCCCTCTGAGTATAAACAGCCATCCATGGTGGGTCGAACTTCCACACAGATCTGGCATTTGGGTTATCCAACTAACCATTGGCTTGATCACTCACTCCAACTTTACCTTATTTCCCCTGAAACAGAGCCTGAGACATCTCACTTATTTGAGGACATTGTATCTACGTATCTTCTATATAAATCTGGAAAAGCCTTTATGAACCCAGTGCACCCTGCAGGACCTTTTCCTTCGGATGTCCTCGTTTCACCTGTTGTCCTCCTTTATGATAAAGGCCAGAGAGCGAGGGGACATGAGACGAATGAAGTGATCTGTCACCAGTGACAACATCAGAACCTTCATTCTGTCCTTCATCCAGCTAAATCTGTCCTTCTCGCCTCGTCTGGTGTTTAACATCATGTACATACCAATGTCTGAGAACATCCTTCTGAACTTATACCTGTTGCTCAATACACCATCAATACACGCAATGACCAGTTAAAAGTAAATAGATTGTGTTTTTTTAAGTCATCAGGTCGTCATCAAGTCCTAAAGTTAGTTAGATACAGCTACTGTATATTTTGTTAAAATAACAGTTGCAAAACCTTCATTAAGCCCACCCCACGGTGCAGCTCAGAACCACCTTTAGAAATGATCGCTCTTTGACTTTCTCAGACTTCATCAATTTGGAGGAAAGTCGGCTTCTTCTATACGCTGTCGCTTCAGTTCATTCCGTGCAGCTCTCTTGAAGTCCCTCCATGAACAAAATCCTCAGGCCTGAATAATCGCTGGACCAGGACACAGCTTGAATCCTCTTGTATTTTCAGCCATGTTGTTGTAGGGTTTCTGCCGTGTTTGGAATCATCTCATTGGACTCTTAAAAACACTGTCTGGTATACAGAGGAGTTCATGGTCTACTCTACTGCAAACCCAAACCATCACACCTCCACCCCCGTGCTGACAGCTGCTATGAACACTGCTGTGTTTGTTTTCCTCCATACGTGCTGCTGTGCATTATGGGTAAACATCTCCACTTTGGTCTTGTTGGACATTGGTTCAGAATGTTTTGGTTTGTTTTTATTGTTCAGATGCAACTTTGCTAAATAAAATCATGTTTAGAGAGAGAAGACTTTTATTCTCGTCACCCTCCAAAAAGCACACTTTAATAATTATTTTTCTATCAATATGAGTTACACTCATGACATAGAAGAAGAGCTACACCTATAGGAATTGAATGCATAATTTGAAGTCACGTGGAAGTGATGCGCCCCCTAGTGGCAGGCTCAATAAAAGGTATAGGAACAAATTCCTGACTAAAAAACATAAAGAAAATACTTCTTGGCTAATTTTTTAAAACTCCTGTTGATTCGCATTGTTCTAATCTTACTTCTGTTTGTTCAAATATTATTTTTTTTCTTATACGTTCAGCTGTAAAACAAACAAGAACAAAAACCCCACTGTTATAGACAAGATTTTCAGCTCCATAGGGTGCAGATTCTGGCATAAATGAGATATTTTGGCTTCAATTTAGAACAGTGGAAGTAGGTGGAGATATTTTATCGAGTTAATATTTAAGTCGATGGTTGCGCTTTCTGACTTCGAGGTGAATTTTCTCACAACAGTTTGGAAATGACATAAAAACCCTTCTCAGACTGATGGACAGAAACAGTTGCTTCTATAAGGTCCTTCTTTTTGACATTGTGATAACACACACCCGTATGCTCCAGAAAAAAAAACCAGTGGTTGTGAAATCTGAACGACAGTAACTCAAGCACGGGTGACCAATGCAGGCAGGTGAATAATGATGACCCATATAGGATCACAGCTTTCTCTGAATGTCAGAAGACACTGTGACTCACCCGCTGGGGGGGGGGGAAAAGAAATGAGTGGATTACACACAAACCCACAACGTGACAAACACACCCTCAGCTGTGTGAAGTTTTAAAAATCTGAAAACAAAACCCCTGCTGCCTGTTCTGAATGAATACACAGGACTTTAGATTACTTATGTCAAACCCTTACGCTTTGGAAGGTGTTTAATGAATCAGTGCTGACATCACACACACACACACACACACATCTGTGATCTGCAGTATGTTAGGAGCAGCAGGTGATTTACTGCAGATGAGTGTCTCTGGTAGCAGCTGTGATGAATGAGAAGCAGAGATGAAAAGGTTTAGAGTAACCATCAGTGCCACCCTGGGTGTTTCACATTTCACTCCTTTGTTATGTAATCCAAAGTGAAAAGAACATCAAGTCATAACTGTAATTCTACACACAGTCGTAGGTTGATGGCATTAAAATCACACCTTTTTTATTTTTCAGGAAGAAAGGGAAGCAGTGCTGCAGAAGGTAAAGACCTGATCAAATAGGTTTTGTTTTTATCTGAATTACTGACATTATATTTAATTTTTTTCCATTTCTCATCAGAAAAGCTACCGCCATATGAGCCAGATATTCCTGAACCAACAACCAGGGCGGACTTCATGAAACGTAAGGCCACTAAAAGCTCTAAAACGCCTCTTGGACACATTTAAATGTCTTATCTAAGAGGAAATTACTGACAAACTGCTGTTATTTGTGTCACAATAACAGATCTATTAACAAATTAGCAGAAAACTTAAAAATTAAACATAGTTTGGGTTTAACTGCTTTGCATTTATACACTTCAGACATTGCCAATCTCTACATCCAGCTGAACTCAGAAAAACTCAGTCAACTAATGTTTTTACTTTTTAATTATTTACCTCATTAAATGTTGGTCAAAGGTTTTCTGTTCTCTGCTTCTATTTCTCCTCATCATCTGCTCAGACTGGCTCCCCTTTTCCTTGGATGATAAAACTGCACAGAAGCTGCTGTGGATTTCTGAGGGCGGCTCCAAGGTGGCTCGTACTTCTGATGCAGTGTGTCCATATCCCAACAGACCTGAGAGATACGAACACTCACCACAGGTACGGCCAGGAGATCAAGGAGTAAACACCATAGTGATGCTCCAAATGAAGATTAAAAGCTAAAAATGCTCAAGTTTTACTCTGCAAAAGGGACAAGAAAGCCAACCCACAATGTGTCTGTCATAATGTTTTATTATATTTTCTATGAAAATAAAAATATTCCATTATCTATTTTGATAAATGACCAAGTCTTAATGCTCACAAAACACGATCATCAGCAAATATCCAAAAGGGGCCAAATTAGATCAGTTAGTTCAACTGTTATTATCAAAACTCATCTGGATGTGGTCATTTGGCTGGTTTGTTCAGATAAGGAGCTTTCAGCTTCAGGAAAGCTTCTGACACCATTCCATTAGGGTCACACTCTAAACTCCTGGTGCCTAGCTTAGCTTTAAATCTGAAATCCAAATTAAGGCTTTTGCTTTGCCTCTTCTGATCTTTCAGGTGCTCTGCAAGGAAGGCCTGCTGGGTTATCGAGGGTACTGGGAGGTGGACTATGACGGCTGGGTGGTGATCGGAGTGGTCTCAGAGAGCGCGCCTCGTAAGGGCCAGGAGGTGCCCTGTGGCCTTGGGGAGAACAGCAGCTCTTGGGGTGTTGGCTGGTCTGGTTCCTGCTACCAAGTCTGGCACAACAGTGAGAACATCGACATCCAGCTGCCCCCGTCCCTCACCATGGGTGTCTACGTCGACCAGCCAGCTGGCATTATAAAGTTCCTCTCAGTGGAGGGAGAGGCTGAGAAAGAGGTTCGACTAATCCACAAATTCAAGGCCAAATTCACAGAAAAGGTTTTCCCCGGGTTCTGGGTTGGCACAAATTCATTCTGCCTTCTTCATAAACAAGTGCAGTGACTGAGTAGGTAAAATAGTGTGTGTGTGTGTGGTCAGGGAGAGGTAGTTTAACTTTTTAAAAAATGGATGTCAGGAGATAAAATATTGTGATGCTTGGGAAACAAGTGTAGAAGCTTGGAAGCAGTAGATGATTTGTGCTTTCTATGAATGCATGTAGACAGCTTATGGAGGTCAAATATACCTAAACATGACTAAAAGCTTTATTTAATGTTATTTTCTTATAAGTTAGAATAGAGAAAAAACTTAGTGTTTTTACTACACTTACCTTGTTTAACTCTTAAGTCTGTATCTTTTCTATTTTGCTGAATGTAGTCAATAAATTCTACTACTGTTTAACTTCTCTAATTTGTGTGCTCTCTTGAAATCTCCTCATACAGCTCACCCGCACCCCCTACAGGCCAATAAAAATACTGCAACCACCTAATGAACAACTCAGAAGTCTTTCCTCTTGGTGTTGCTCCTTTATTTGAAACATAAATGTATTTAACTGAACATTTATTTGTTTTTGAAATATCAGACATGGACATGTTGACTTTCAAACCATCTCTACTTTCTCTCACACACGCACACACAGAGTTACTCTCTCTCATTCAGGCATTTTAACAACACATTCAAAGCAAATGACAACAAAAATGAATACCATCACCTATAAAGCAGAATCGGTTTACAATCATTCTGACAGTCAGTCATTCACTGGAGGAATTTAAAAAATAGGCATGTAATGAGAAGGTGCTGGTGTCTTCTGATCACATTTACAAAAGCCACAAGTTTCGTGTTAAAACCACCGTCTTTCTGGTTTCTGGTTCTTAGTAGAAAACAAACTGAGGGGGAACGACAACGAGCCTGTTGGTCATCTTACCAGATAAATGACTGGGACTGGTGCTAATAATAAAAACTAACAAGGTTAGTTCATTTGGAGGAGTAACTAAAGTCTGGACTCGGCTGTTTTTAGACAGTTAAGTAGCATTTTGGTAAAAATTTTCTCCAAAAGACTGATGCAAACAAAGATACCCTTCAGCTCTGGTGTTTTTAAGCATAAAGCTGGAACCACACAGGGTTCTGATGTGTAAAAGCAATTTAGAAAATAACATTTTAAATAATACCTTAAATTGTGAATAAATTACCTGATTTTTAATGAAGGTTTTGACATCATATACGTTATTTTTCTGATTGTTATAAAGAGAAGTTTCAGTTTTGTTGCTGCTTAATCCGTAGATAGGTTTTATGAACAATGTGGGAGGATGTGTTGATAATAGACCTGATAAAATTATCCTCCTTGTTCATTTGGCAACAAACTCCCAAAACTTGGCTTCAATTGCAACCCGCTAAGAGAATGTGTTTCATGATTTCTCTACCATCGCTGTGATCTTCAAAAAGGCTTTTTAAAATTTTTTGTTTGGTTTAAGAAAAAAAAACACCCTCATATGTGCTGGCTTTAAATAAGGAAAAATATAAAGGTTGTCTGCTTTCAAAAATAGCTCAACTGAGATTTAATAACCTCAAATGTTTCGATTACAAACAGGATTCTTGAAGTTGCTCAAGCAAGTTTGCTATGCTCTATATTAAACCCACCATCAGATAAATAAATCTAATGACTTCAGAGTACGTTTTAATTGGCAATCAGTGCCAGTTTCAGACATTTCCCAGCTCCAACACCTGATTTATTTATCACGCTTCTGCAGAACCTGATGAAAAACTGACTCATTCGTTTGATTCAAATGTTTTTGAGCAGGAAACATCTTCAACATGTAGAAATACCACAAATCTCTCCTTTTTGTGTTGAAAAACCCAACTAAACTGTTGTTTAAAGCTCAATAATTAACATTATTGGTTAAAAAACTGACATTTTACGGTTAAATTACTGCATTTTTGGAGTAACTTGCCAGCCTGCTACTTTTCACACAGTTTAAGAGATATTAGCAATTTTTGGCCGCAACAACTATGATACTAAAGTAAGAGTGGCGTAAAACGACATGAACAGACAGGACTTTACCTCATTAAATGTCTGCACAGCTTTAACAGCCATTTACTGAGCTCTGATATGTGCTTTTAACAGATTTAAACCAAAGATGTTTAAATGTTTGATTCCAAATTCCCATTACAACATGAAAGTGTTCTTAATCTACCTACCGCTTTAAAATAAAATGAAATGCCTTTTTTTTAACAAATAATTACAATTATTTGCCACATTTCGCTTCAAGATTTTTGCTTTAGAGCTGAAATTCACTCCAAGTATCTGCTGGAGCACCAGACCCGACGATGAAGAAGCTACAGAGTGTTTTTATCAAAGATCTCATCACATCACAGGTAATCAGACCGAAGGCGAACATCCAAAAACACACGCTACTTTTCACCCAATTCTGGAGTCCCTGTCGTGCAGCGCTGTGAGTCAATAGGCACACAACCTGAGGCTCATTCTGAATGTAGTGTTGCAGTATGTATAGTAGCCAGTATTGTGAAATGTTATGAGTCAGAGTGGGGAATCGGTAGTGTTGAAAATGTTATTAGTGTTTATAACACTTCTTCACGCTCATTACTCCTGTAAAGCATGTGCCGTTAATTTTGGTTAGTGATAAAAAAATAAATGGAGGTACTAGCTTTTACACTGTTTCACATACTGTATGTCACATTTTCCAGATTATTCAGGTTTCCTCTCCATCCCTTTCTCTCTCCACTCGCCTCGCTCTCTCCCTCTCAGTGCTTGAGTGAGAAGTCGCCCGTGTTGAGGCGGGGTCGCGGCAGCGCCCCGAACATCTCTGTCCCGTCAGTGGCTCCGGGGACCAGCAGGGCCTTCATACTCGCGGCGATGTGCTCCAGATCGGCACAGCCCACCTTAGAGACAAGACAGCAGGAAGTTAGGGAATAAAAACCCTATAGCTCTGTGCAATCCGCAGCTCTCTCCCTCTTTATGCTCACCCTTTCACCGCTGTTACTGTCTCCCTGAGCAGCTCTGTTGCTTTTGCAGCCCCACACTGGAACAGATACAGGCAGAGAGCGGGCCAGAGCCATTTGTTGGGCGTGACGGGACGAGAACGCAGGCTGACCCACAGCCATGCCACGCGGTGGTGGAGGGGCATCTTCGCTCAATGAGCCTGGTACAGGTGGGAGAAAAAGATGCTCAAATATGATTCTGTGCATGCTAGGGAGCAATTTCATGCAACTTCATTTCCTCACCATCTGTGCTCTCCTCCTCTCCGTCAGACTCAAAGAAAGGCTCACAGTCACGTGAAATAGAGTCCTCATCCATAGAGAAAACACCTATAGTGGAACGACAACCAACAGTAAACTCTGGATGAAACGAAATATGTTTACTGTAGAAGTCCCTGTGAAAACACACCATAAACCGCCTAAACTCAGGTCAGTGTCTCATTCCTCACCTGCACTTTCATTCCCATAAGGCCGTCGCTCATCCATGTCCTCCTCCTCTTCCACCTCCTCACCCTCTTCTTCCAAATCCTCAATCCCAGACCTCTGTCTCCCCCGCTCTGCCTCCAGAATGCTCCTCTCTCGTCCCTTCTCTCCGTTACCATTCTGCCCGCTGCCGTGCACGGCCGCTGTGTCTGAGCTGTAGATTGATGGGTAGCTTTGGGAGTACAGTCTCCCGTTAGGACTGACTCCGCTCACCCCGCTGTCCCCCGTGAAGCTCTGCAACTTCAACACAGAATCAAACACAACATGAATGTAAGCTTTTTGAGTGGTTTCAGTGCATCGTGCAGCACAAACAGTCCACTCACTCCTCTGTTTCCAGGGTCAGAGGTCAAGTCGACCATCAGCTTGGGTCCTCCCTCCTCTCCAGTTTGGCGTGTGTGCTTTTGGGCTGTTAGCATGGTCGTGGAATGCAGCACGCCAATGTCATCCATGTAGCGGCGAGCTGACTCAGCCAGAAAGCCCTGACCCCACACATTATAGGAGAAATCACACTCCCTCGGAAAGGTAGTGCCACTCTCCCGCTTTTTCACACCCTCCCCTTCTCCAGCTGGTGACCGGAACTTCTTGTAGGCCGTGAGTATGGCCAGGTCGCAGCCAGATTTTTGGCTGTATATTTCTGCAGCAGAAAGTAGTGCCAGCCAACTCTCTTTGTGGTTGTCTGGGATGTCGGGCTCGGATGAATGCGTCATGGAGGCCATAACGGTGCAAAGTACTTTTTACTGAAATCCTACTTGGATTGAGATGGGAAGTTTTGAAGGTTATCAGAAGCTGGGATTCTAACTTATCTGGTCTTAATGAAACACTGGCTTTGGTAGCCGTGATGTACTTTATTAGTTTCTTCTTGCTGGTGTTGTTTGCAGACAGTTGCACCAATGAAGATGTAGGGTGAAGTTATCTGGAATCAAGGCACTAGGTGACTTTAGGATATGATGATTTAGGTGGTGTCCTTGAACGATGAAGAGCCAGGGGAGAGAAGAGATGTTGCCAAGTGCTGGTGATACCTAGAAACATAAAAACATTTTTTAAAGCTGTAAAAGCTGCAAGATTTTAAACTGTCAAAACATTTTATTGATTTTTTTTTTTGCTGTGTTAGTTATGGATCGAAAGGCTGATTGCACACGTTTAGATATGAGCAGGTAAACTTATAAACCTGCACATAAACAGTCTGTGTTGTGACTGGCGCAGTCTCCATCATTTTGCACAATGCTAACAAGTGTAGCAACTGTGTTAGCGCTTTGTAATGACTGTTGTCGTTTTTTTACATTCATATTTGTAGTCTCATCTATTTTGTTTAGAATTGCGTATGATGAGCGTATCAACAAAACTGCTACCGCTGCTGCAGCTGTTGTTGTTTATCTTGTTGTTCAGTGTTGTGTGCAGCCTCCTCATGATGAAACCACACTTCACCTCGCTCCAAATTTCAGGCTCTAAAGGAGCTGAAATACGTCGCCATTGATGAGACAAACTAAATCAGACATTCCCTTACCTGTTCAGTTTCTTTCTTCTACGCTGCCAGGTGTTAATCGAGCTAATTCTCCTTTTAACCACGCGTATCCTACCCTCTCTCACGGTTTCTCTCCCCTAGCAAGGCTCGACACCAGTGGGAGCAAGATAGAGCCGTTTAATCGTGGTATTTCCGGTTATGGATTTCAAAATAAAAGCCAGCAAAGCTCATATTTTTCTAAATCTGACGCTTGTTACAAAGATTAATTTGATCTGAATAAGGACTTTGCGGTATATTTTCCATGAACCAGTCTATTCAATTCTAATAACGTGTCTCACAATTCACAGATGAGAAAATTAAAATGTATTTAAAATTTATTACAAAAAAGACCTGTAATGATGCAATTCAGTAAATACCGTTCAAAAACTTCTAATTAATTATTGCGACTGTTTGTAATTATTATTGATTTATTAGTCGAAGGGTTTTCTGGAATTTTTAAAACTGGTAAATCGTGTACAAAAATGTTTAACACTTTATAAAACGAGAAAAAATCTGTCAAGAATTTTGTTGTTACATATTTTTCCACGTGATTTAAAAAAAAAGAAAAGAAAATCAGCTCTCATCCGGTTTGGTCAGTGACTTGCTCCGCTCTGACGTCACCTGTTTACTGACTGAATGCACGTAGCACACGTGGTTAGTCTGTATACGGGCTCGTTCACGGCTTGTCCTCGTGCACGTCCGCCTATTACAGCTTTTAGATCAGTCTGCTGATTAGGTCTTGATCTAAAAATAAATAAGTTGCTACAGGTTGGTGTAGGGGAGTAAAACTGTGAGGTCTTAGTACTCCCTACTTTAACAATATGCAGCAGATAGTGATTTTCGCAAACGCTGATATAAGGACCAAAATGCTGAAATAAATTCATATTCAATATGATTATCTCGTGCTTTTCAAGTAGTCTTAAGAAGTTTTCTTGTTTTTATTTTTAATACATTTTCCATTCTATATGATCCAATACACCAATGCCATTGATAGAGGGCTAGTTTTTTTTCAGTCATGTTATTACTGCATAGTTAGTGTGTTTAAGGATCACTGCAAGGCTTCAAATTACACTTGCAACTCAATAAAGAACCTCAACACAACTGGCTTCCTCTTCTCTGTGAACGAGTGAAAAGGCAGCAGATTTTTAATGGTCAAAAAAGACCATGCAGCCCTCTCAGTGGCCCAATGAAACAAATTAAAATTTAGTGTATGTAAAAATAACACATACAGTGACAGCATATCTTAATATTATATTTAATTTGATGTCTATCATGAAAATTAAAAGTGATGTTCGCAAGGGTAACAAACTTATGCAAAATGAGTAATGCCTCCAAAATAGGGCGATTTTATGAAGATTCTTTGAGGTTTGCTGCCACCTTGTGATGACATGTGGAACTGATTAAGCTCTAAAATTTAACAAGATTTGTCGATATTTAAACAGTAATAAAATGTATCTGATACCACTAGTGTCTATGTAAAATGTATCAAAACGTTGTGCTTTCAAAAGATGTAACAAAATGTTTTTATTACTAAGAAGAACCATATAAAACTATTATCTTGATTTTGATTGGCTCTTCGGAGAGATGACGTCTCGTTGGGGTGGGACTTCCATCGGACAGGAAGTGAACGTCACATTTGTTTTGGAAGAACAGAGCAGCAAAGAAAAATGGAGGAAAACGTTGCGGATTTTAAGGTAAATCCGAGTTTTTGTTCACTGGCGCTGTTTTATTGTGTGTCTGCTGGCAGTGTCAACTAAAAATCTGCGTTAGCTACTCCGTTACTACTACGTTAATTGTAATTCTCGTTTGTTAATAAGAACAATCATTCTGGAAGCTTCTTTTTGGTCTTTTTTCCACTTAAAAAGATCTAAACCTGTCGTCCAGAGAGCCGATAGCTGTATGGTTGATTATATAAAGGTTATAGCTCGCTAAAAAAGACTCAACAAGTTTATCTGAAAGAAAGCTGATGTTCTGACCCGTTGACCTGATGGTTGAGTCACTCATAGTCATGTGATTTGTCTGAGTCGTTGGATTTTTGATTTGTTGTTTCACCTGTTACACTGACAACACTTTTACAGTATATTAAAATACTGCCAGTTTAAGATGTTGACGTTTTCATTTCTGAATTATCAAGATCAATGTCGGTCTCTGATCAGATTCTGCTTTGAGAGCTGATTTCTAGTTTATGGTGTGATTGATTGATTATTAGATTATTTGTCTGTTCTGATACAACACTGTTTAAAAGAAAAAAGGTGATCTTAAACTTTTCACGTAGCTTCCACATACCAATGTTGACAGTAATCCTTAGCTTCAAAAACTTTGTGATGCAAGTTCTTTCTTTTGTTCTATGGGTGTGTTTGGAATTGTTTTCTTCTCAGCTGATTTTTGAGAAAGAGGGGGTGTACCTCCACACCAATGCCAAGAAAAGCAATCAGGAAACCAGCATACCAGGGTTCATCCGTGTTGTGGAGCGGGTAAGAAGTGATAATCAGAAACAGAGAATGAACAGAATATTAGCTGGATAACTAAGAGCTTTATTTTATTTTATTTTTCCAGGCTGGAGTGCCAGCTTTAGAGTGGAGCCCACTAGAGGATGAAGGTCGCAGCACTCCTGCTGTACTCTACAGCAAAAAGGTTTGAAACCACTTGTTTGGTACATGTCTGAAATGTTCAAAATTCTTTAAAAATAGCTTCAGGTCTAATTATTTCATTCTAATTAGGATGGTGAAGGAGGGGAGGAAGAAATGAACTTTGACCCTGGATTTGAGCCAGACTGGGCTATTGTCAGCACTGTGAAGAAAGATCGTGAGCACGTTTCAATGAAAGATTCAGGTGCAGTTTCGGTTTCTGACTGTTTTTTTCCCTGTGGTTACCTAAGAGGAAAACTCAAGAACCAAATGTGTTCTGTTTCTCTCGCAGGTCAGTGGGCATTCTCTCTTCCTCTCTCAGAACTGTACTCTCTCCGAAGAGCCCGCTTCTCGTTAGGTCGAAACTTTTTAGTGCTGACTAGCAAAGGCGGCCACCCACTCCCTCCTCTGCACTTCCATAGAGGAGGGACCAGGGAACTGCTGAGGGCACTCCACCATTATATCGTCCTGGACCAGTGAGTATGATCATACTAATCCTATGTTTCAGGCTGTAAGCATGTGGGTGGCTCCTTACATGATTTCTGTCATCATCAGGTCTCCAGTTGATGGACGTCTCTTCCTCTCCTACCTGCGTGGCACACACGATGTCGCTCAGCCTTTTGATAAGCTGCAGTTCCTGGATGATGGTGGCTCTGATATTGTCACGGTAATTACAGAAAACCTTTCTGTTGTTGATTATAAACTTTGCATTATTGTTATTTCATCTCTTGCATGTCTTTTGTTCCCCTCCTAGTAATGAAACATCATGTTGTAGCACATTAATAAAAGCATTTTTGTCAACCTAAATGTTACAAAAATAACACTTCTGCTTTTCTGCTGTGTTTTTATCCATCTGTCCTACTTAAACAGAGATTTATCCATGACCCGTATGCCACCACGTTTGGTGGATTCTCCAAAGTTACTAATTTCTTCCGAGCAGCACTTCGGCCTCCAGATTCCCCAGTCTCACGGACTTCTCGGGATCCCAATATGCCATCACACCCTGATGACGAGCCTGGGTTTGAACTCATCACCTGTGTAAGAAAATTGCACAAAAACAACACAGTGTTACCTCATACAGACTGAACCACAGCTGAGCAGCTGATTTTGGGAACCATTTCTCCCTCCAGGGTGTGGAGCTTGGTCCCAGGCCAGATGTAACCAGAGGAAAACCTCTGGATAAATGGGAAGAATTTCTGGACTCTGAGGGCCGTGTGACAAACCCAGAGAAGATTAAGGATCTTGTGTTCAGAGGGGTACGACAATAAAAAGCAAAACATAACATCCTATGTCTGTTTAAACTAGATGTGCATGCTTTGATGGTGTTCTTCCACCTTGCAGGGCATCATTCCTACACTAAGGAAAGAAGTGTGGAAGTTCCTCCTGGGTTTTTATCCATGGAACAGCACTACAAAGGAAAGAGAGGACATCCTTCGAGCCAAAACGTTTGTGCTTTTATTCCTGCACATGCTGTCATTCCTCACAAATATAGATTGAATAAAATTAGATTGATTTAATTTTTCTAGCTGATTCTCAGCCAGGAGGCCTGTTTCTTCTAAGAGCTGTTGATCAGTTGTTTTAATGTGTCTGCAGGGATGAGTATTTCAGAATGAAGGTGCAATGGAAGTCAGTCAGTGAAGAGCAGGAGATGAGGAACTCCCTCCTCAGAGGATACAGGAGCCTGATTGGTCAGCTCTGCGATATGTCAAAAACAAAATACCTTTTCATAATTTTTCAGTCAGCTCTGCAGCAGATGTTGACTTTGAATTGTCTTTGTTGTGTTCCTGCAGAGAGGGATGTCAACAGGACGGACAGACACAACACGTTCTTCTCTGGGAACAACAATCCAGGACTGACTCTGCTTCACGATGTGCTAATGACTTACTGCATGTACAACTTTGATCTCGGTGTGTATTTATGAAACAGGAGCAAACTGTGGTGCAAAAATAACACATTTCAGTATCTGTAAAATTCACCGTTCATTCCAGCTCAGCTTAAAATAGAAGAGTGAGATGTGAAAGCACCAGTTAAACATCCTTTAAGTAGAATTGAACATTGCATAATTATTTTTATAATACACTGGAGAAATATAAAGATGAGTGGCCACAAGAAGCATAAGTTTACGCATTTCACAATTAAATTATACAACAAAATTATCTTCACAAAACAAAAGTTATGCTTAAAAAAGAAAAGACCTGATTGTTTTTGAGGGTCAATATCAAGATTAGCCTCTTCTGATTTATCTCACAAAGCTTTAATTAGCAGAAAACATTTAACCTTTTAATCTGACTAACTTGAACAGGATGAACGTGAGAGTAAAAACTTCCACATGGACGATCTGTTGTTGATCTGATCCTGCACAATTTTGGTCAATTCCAATCACCAGATATATTTTTTGTGATCCATCTCTAGTATCAAGGTTAGATTCAAGTTTTAGTGTGTGAAGTTTGTCAAAACAAATTATAACATTTTCCTTATAAAGAAATAAGTCAGTTTTTGTATTTTACACATTATAAAACTGCCATAATGTGCTCATAGTTTCTCATGAGGAAGCAAATATATTCAATTTGAGAATTATAACATTTAAAAATATGGAACACAATGAAATTTGGAAAGTTATTCCAAAAAAATAACAATCTGCTGATCAAGCTTTAAATTCCACACTTTTTTCCATCGCTGTACCAAAAGTAAAAGTTTTTTCTCCACAATCTGAGCAGCTACTAAATATTAATGAGACTCTTTTCTTTGTCTCTTTTTGTATTTGTCCAGGTTATGTCCAGGGAATGAGCGACCTCCTTTCTCCGATCCTGTTTGTCACCCAGAACGAGGTGGAGTCCTTCTGGTGTTTGACGGGTTTCATGGACCTGGTGGTTAGTAGAAAAGTCTCTTCATTTTTTAATCCTTGATCCCTGAATTTCCTCCCAAAGCAGGTTGGGTTTTAGATGTTTGTCCTTTTTGATTTTTCAGAAAGAATCAAACTAATTTCAGAGTTTAGAGCTGCGTTGTTGAAATGTTGACAGATTTCTTTACATTCTAATAAAAAAGGAGATCTCAGGCAGCAGTAAAATCAAAATTGGAGCCGCAACACAACTTTTTCTCCCTCCTTTTCCCCTTTGCAGCACCAGAACTTTGAGGAGTCTCAGGAGGCCATGAAGAAGCAGCTCGATCAGCTTAGTATCCTGCTGAAGGCTCTCGACCCGGAGCTGTGTGACTTCCTCGGTTAGTCTGCTATTATTCATCCCATCAGACTGAGAGAGAGTAAAATAACTCCGCTTTCAGGCAAAACTGAGCGCTTGCAGCAAACGTTTGAGGGTCATGCGCCAAAAAGTAGGTCAGAAGTATTAGAACAAAGCAAATGAAGTGGTTTATGCAACCATTTAATTATACTTTAAAATTATGATTCCCAATGCTCTTTAGCAGCTGTGCACGTCAAGTAGTCTGGATTTAAAATGAAAAAAAGCTCAAACAAAACAAAAGCAGATTAATATTTTTAGTCAATGAAAACAGGAACGGTAAAAGTCTCTTTTTGTTGTTTAGATTCTCAGGACAGCGGCTCACTTTGCTTCTGTTTCCGCTGGCTGCTCATCTGGTTCAAGAGGGAGTTTTCCTTTGAGGACATCCTCATATTGTGGGAGGTGAGTGTTTTATAGTGCAGATGTATAAACCCTTTAGTGATTCTCTGCTTATCAGATTGTTATGAAAAAATATATATATGAAGAATGAAACATGTTTTAAACAATTCGTCATATATAAACTGTAACAGGGACTTAAATGGTATAAGAATAGATTTATTAGTAAAAGTCAAAGTGTGCATGTGATTTTTAAAATTTGGACAAAACAAGAGAGACCTTTTATTTTGGTGTTTTGTCCAAAGCAACTGTAATCAGCTTTGAAAAGATAGAACATGTACTGTAGTTAAACACTCTGGCAAATAGAAGGGCTCGTCTCAAAGTCCAAGAGTCTAAAAGTCCTTCTAGATCCTCGAGTCTTCAACATGATGAGAGTGAGACTTGGAAAAAGCTGACAGGAACATAATAAATTGCATCCTGTGAGTTTTATTTGAATATTTGCAGCTGCACATTTTCTAATATCCTGTTTTCGCCCTCAGGTCCTCTGGACTCGTCTTCCCTGTGACAACTTCCACCTGCTGATCGCCTGTTCAATCCTCGAGTCCCAGCGAGGAGAGCTGATTGGCTCA
This sequence comes from Callopanchax toddi, assembly GCA_006937965.1. Lineage (NCBI taxonomy): Eukaryota > Metazoa > Chordata > Actinopteri > Cyprinodontiformes > Nothobranchiidae > Callopanchax > Callopanchax toddi. The sequence goes on along the minus strand of SSNR01000030.1, from coordinate 3,026,970 downwards.
GACCACGACTTCAACACCATTCTGAAGGTGGGACTTGATTAAAGATTACAGAGATGTTATACAAAATCAAACACATTTTCATCCTCCTCCTCCTTCTGATGGATCTGCAGCACATTAACGAGCTGACGATGAAGCTGGACCTGCAGAGTGTCCTGCACGACGCGGAGGCCATTTACCTCCAGCTGGTTCGGTGTAAGGTGAGACGAACTTCTCTCCTTGGGGTTCAGCCACGAGTCTGTGGAACATTTCAGTTCAAAAATGGTCCTGCTGTTTCTTTCTATAATATTTTATTATAATGCAGGACTTTGTGAAAAGATAAAGGTAATTAATAAGGTAGAGGTTCTTTCTTCTCCTGCTTTCATATGAAACAACTCAAAATGTAAACATTTTTGACTCACATCTCATACAACTCTTCAATCTTAATCACTCAGGACAAACTTTAAATGCAACTATTGTTTGTTTTTTGTTAGTCAAATGTCAAGCTTGTAAGAAATCAAGAGGAAATCTTCTTAGCTGTCTTATCTTTTGTCATTCTTTGGTCTCTGTTGTCATTATAATTTTTTATATTACATAAGTTTCCAAAATCTGTCATTTATTTGCTCTAATTTAGCAGATGGATTTCAAACTAATTTAAAGAAGGATCAAACTAGATTTCTGTTTTAAACGTATAATGCAGATCACCTGGATCTGCCGGCCTTCTGTAAATGTTGCTGTGTAACACTCTTCTTTTTTCTCTTCCTCTCTCTCTGTCCATCACAGGAGCTTCCTGTCAAAGTGCAGCAGGTTCTGGGTCTCTACATCCCAAACAGCTCAGAGAGCAGCCCAGACTCCCAGACCAGTGAGACGCAACGTCTCCTCGGCCAATCAGAGGCTGGAGCTGCTTCGCCTCATGTCTCCAGCCGCCCTTAAGGTGATGTGTGGTGTCACAACTGGATGGATTGTATTTATATATGAAGTACATGCACACACAAACGTATTCACCAAACATGGTAAAGACTGTTGTTACCATGTGTGACCTATAGGGGGCGGTGTTGAGGCAATTTTCTTAGAGTTTGCGTTTGAACATCATAACGGTTCGTGTTGTGCTGTTTCTTGGGAAATTCTTTTTTTTTTTTTTTGACAGCCTGATGTTTGTCTCCTTATCCTTTTTGTCCACCTTTCTTCCTCCTCCTCCTCATCCCCCTCTTGATGCTGCTGTTTTAATTATTAAACTGTTTCTCACTGGCTTACTTTCAGTGGATTTCTATGTTTTCTTACCTCTTAACTGTATTTAAAAAGGGAAGGATGAGGGGGGAAACTCTCTGGCAATACACTTAATGCTATGTGATGCCCTTCCAGCCCTATGCAAACATTTTGCATGCCTTATTGTTTTCATGTGCTGCTTGGTAACAATTTAGACCTACTGTTTCATGTAATAGCATTTTTATCTTCTGCAAGTTATTACTAAATAAAGGTTTGAATTTAACCGAAGCGAGACAGAGCATTCATCTCTTTGTCGTTTTTTAGGAACTTTTATGTAACATTTATAGATAATTCAGAACTTTATCTAATTTGCCTTGATATTAAGCTTCAGCCTCATCAGCTACTGTTCATTAGTTTAGTGTTTTTTTCTGTCCCAAATAGCCTGATTAGCAAAGTTTTTAATGTTTTCCCAGTGTCTCCATTTCTTAAATCAGTCACTTGTGGTTGTTTGTGACGTTGATCTTATTTTTTTTAATCCACAGTTATTATTACAATCACAGATTTGCTTCTTCCTTTTCTAAAAAAAGTCGTTTTCTAATCCTCTGAGGCTCTGGTGTGTTTGTGCAGCCCATGAGGTAAAAATAAACAAATTACCAGTAAGTAGTAATAAAGGAAATCTTTAATTTTACAATCATTTTCTGGGGAAATGACTTGTTTTTGTTTGTTGTGTTTTAACTTGTGAAGTGGATCGACTCTGGACCTGCCCCCCTCCTCTTTAAAAAGCCAGCAGGTGTCTGTGTGAGGTAAAAGGGACCTCTGTTCTCTTCTGTCCTGGGAAATGAGGTGGAAAATGAGGGGCGTGGCGCCACGCCTCCTTCTCAGGACCTGCTGCACTCCTCTTTTGGCTCGTCACTGTCTCCCACCCTGTCGATCCATGCTGTTTGAATACAGCTGCGACGTATGAATTTAGCAGGCTGCTTAAACAGGCCGGCAGTCTGTCACTCTTCCTCGTCCCACCCCGACCTGACCTCACTTGACTGGCAGAGCCAAACTCACTCAGTCCTTCATTCAAACTCAATCTGCTTTCAGCTCCTTTCAAATCCCAATTTATGGTCGCACTCCTTGTTAAACAGCTTTAAACCCAATATTCTCTGGTTAAACCCACCGCTGACTAAATGTTGGAGGATTATCGTCTTTTCATGTGGTCATTATGCTGAGTTTCTTAGAAAAGCTCAGATCTGTGGCCTTCTCTGGACTTCTTCATATTTCAGTCAGTGATTTGAGAAAATCTGTTAAATACTGATGTGATTCATTATTCAGTAGTTTTGCGAACTGATTGCTCTCATATCACATTTATTATTCGTCTTGAATTTAAATTAAATAGACAGGAACTCAGGCAGGGTTTTAAACAGAGTTCGATGATTTTTAAAAACTTAATTAGTATTTTAAAGTAGAGTCTTTGCTGTGTTCAAGAGAATAAAAACCTTCCCGATAATATTTTCTGAACTCGGAGACAAACATATTCACTTTTTTTTAAGTGAATTATTGGATATTCTAGTTTATTTTCTTCTTTTGTTTTGCTTATAGTTGCATGTTATCTTTCTGCTGATGATGTTTATTTCATTTGATATTATGAACTTTGTGTTGCACCAGGTTGTATGAAAATTGCTTTAGAAATTCTTTAAACCATAAGTTTTAAATTCAATTCAAATAATTTCAAATTTCAACAATACTTAAGTTTGGCTACATAAACAACACACCTCAAGGCAAACTGTAAAAGTTCAGATTTCTATTTTATTAAAATAAGACTTGATTCACAAATAGTTTGCATGTCCCCTCACAAAAACAGGCTTTATGGTCAGGAGGAGGTGTTGTTTTATATCAAAAGTTGGAATCGTCTGGTATTTTTATCTGATGAATGCAACATGCATTTTCCTTGTTCATCTCCACCAGGTTACAGGATGAAGGGGTGTCAGACTCTGGTCTTCGGGGGCCACTGTTCTGCAAGTTTGAGTTGTTTCTTTCTCCAACACACTCAGTTCAGATGGCTGAATTTCCTCCTCAGCATGTCGTCACGTTCTGCAGAAGTCTGTCATTGATCTAGTCATTAAATCAGTGAAGAAACAACTCAAACTTGCAGGACAGTGGACGATGAGAGCCAGGATGGATTGATCCATCAGTCATTTGGATGGATGTGGGTGGAAAAACCCAGAACAATTAAAAACTAAAGGTCTTTATATTTTGATATTTTTTTGTGTTTTTGTTTGCTTTCTGTTCTTTTTTCTTTGGTCTTTAAACAGTTTTGTTTCCACACCAAGAAAAAAGATTAGAAAATCATGTTTTTTGCTTTTTTTTTTTTAATTAATTTGTGGCAAAATGGGGTTATAATATAATATAAATGAATGATAACATTACATATTTATAACGGTGTAGTGTGATAATATCTTGTTTTTTAAAGTTTAGTAGTTCTATTTCCCAGCCAAGTTCATTTCATGCTTCAAAAATACCCACCAAGTGACTGACCTGCCAGTTAAAGGTTCATTACCTGATCATTGATATTTTTCACATCGCTCTGCCTCATTTTTATAAATACGGTTTCAATTTTTTTGCATAAAATGTTCCAAGAATATTAGTCTATGTTTTGTATAAAAACCAGGTGTTTCTTTTGTGTTGAACAGTATGAATTATTGATGTTTGGTTGAAATCAAGTCACGTCATATTGTCAGCTCAGCCGTCCATTTAACTCTTATTTGAAACACGAGCTGCTATTAAAGCCCTAATGTGTGAAAAGCCACCTGTAATGAGTCAAATACAATCTGTATCTCCGCTGGTGAGTGTGACCCCATTGTGACCGTCAGAGGGGTCTCGAGGGAGAGTGAGCGTGTGGAGAGTGTGTCTACCACATGAGTGTGTGAAGTGTGTGTGGAGCCGGCAGCAGGCAGAAGGCCAGGGCCTGTTGTCTGACACTGATTTGTAAACGGAGACAATACGGCTCATTGACCTGCCGGGCTCCACTGTCTGTTGCACATACCTCGCCCAGCCCGCCCCGCTGGCTTCAATGCTCTTTAAACGCAGGCAGCAGATTGACACAGGGAGGGGAGGCTGATGGGACACAGGCTGCTTTGACAATGAGAAATGACAGAGAGGGACAAAAACTCAGAATAAATACTTTTTAAGTCTGAGTCATTTATGATTTCACCTAAGTTGATTTTCTTTAGGGGTGTAATGGTTCTAGTTTCCAAAATTATAGGCAGTCAAGATCTATTAGTCCCTATAATAATGACTTCAGGGCTGGACTCAATCATTCACTTCTTGTTATTCTATTAGTAACCTGCTGTTTTCTTTGTTAACCACCGTTTGGATCCAGTATTTTATTTTATTTTCAGTTTTGCAAAGTGTATTTGTGAAATTAAGGAAGTTGTAAAGCAACATTATAAATCTCAAAGAATGTCTTTAAATGTGATATTCAGTTTATAAAAAGCACATCTGAAACTAGAAACTGTACTTTTTTAATATTTGGTTCGACTGTTTAATTCCCTGATCACTAAGTCCCTTCACACTTTGTTAATGTTGCTGATTTTTAGTATTTTGACCTAAAGAAATAACATTTTTCTATTTGTGCCACACTTTTTCTTACAAATCTTCATGTTTTTTTGTGTAAGTGAATACCCTAATAACCCTTACTCTGCACCCTCAGGTCCCCAAAAACCAAAAAAAAACTACATGAAAATCTCCTAGATAATGAAGTTACTCAGTGTGAAATTAGTGCTCTTTTTTAAGACGAAAGGTCTGAGTCTCGTTTTTTTAAAGAGAGAATTTTTCTCTAACCAGGTTATCCATCAATGTATCCAGAGTTTGACGTATTTCCTCCTTTGCTCAGGTTGTAAACAAACACCCTCCTCCTTTTGTCATCCATGCCCATTGTCAGAGTCTGGAGATGACCTTTTCTCCCCTCTCCCCTCGCTGCCTTTTCTTTTCCTCCCTTCTCTCTTTCACTGTCGACGACAAGCTGTTGCTCGGTCCCTGCGGGCCACTCCCTCTCTTGTCTGCTCCTCTTCACTCCTCCCCTGCCTCCTTCTCTCCTCTTGCTCTCCACATCTCTCCCTCTCCCCACCTGTTGAAGCAGTTGTTAAGCATTGTTATTGTCTTCGTACTTTTTATGTCACTCATGATGGTTTCTGCCCCTTTCTGTGGTGTTTTCCCTTCCCTTTTGGTCACTCCCTCTGGCTTTTTTCTCACTGCTGGGTATAAATCTCTGAGAGGAGAGAGAGAGGGGTGATATTCAGTGAGGCACTTCATGAAGACTGTTTACCTCTGCAGGGATTAAGCAGCTTCCCACTTAGCTGCACAGCCTCTTCAGGAATCAGAAGGATAGAAGCAGATTCTTTTCTCTTTTTTTGCACATATATAACTCAACAAATGGACAGAGGAATGTCTGTGTCACTTTGGTGTGAGGAGGTGGAGGATGACCAGAGTCAAGAACGGGAACAGAGTGAGGAGCTAACCCAGGGCCACATCAGGAGGCCCCCTCAGCTTCGAGCCACCTGGGATCCCTCTGTGTCAGGGGATCGAGTGATTCAGAGGCTGCTTCACATGGAGGAAAAGTACATGCCCTCCGTTCTCTACATCACCCTCATCCAGCGAGATCCGCAACGCAGGGAGGAGCTGGCCAAATGGGCCCTGGAGGTAAGAAAGTCCCTCCTGCTCCAGCTTCTTGAGTTTCCTCACAGTGGGGAGAGAATTTCATCTCAGCGGCATCTTTTATTTCTTTTTCCTCTCCAGGTGTGCTGTGAGTGTGGGTGTGATGAGGCCGTCTTCCCACTGTCTGTCTCTCTGTTGGACAGATTCCTGTCTGCCTCTCTATCTTTGCATGTCTCACCGTACTGCCTGGCTGCTGGCTGCATCCTGATCTCCTCTAAACTCACAGAGTGTGATACTGTCACTGCTGACTCGCTCTGTGCTGCAGCTGAGTACAGCTTCCAGCCTTCAGACCTGCGGGTGAGTTTGTTTCACTGCATCCACACAGCTGGGATTGTTTTACAATCTAATCTGTGATCCCATCCAGTTTTTTTCCAGTTGTCAGACTCTGCCAGACTTTGATTTGCTTTTTTTCTTCACTGTAATGAAAAGATTAAATTAAAGAAATGTTATTTTTACTCCCATTATTTTTGTGCAAATGAACACACTGGTGTAAACAACAGTTTTTCTTGTTCCCTTTATCAGGAGATGGAGCGTGTCATCCTCTCCACCCTGCGGTGGGACACAGCAGCAGTGACCCCCCAGGACTTTCTCCCACATTTTCTGGCCTCCGTGGAGGAGCAAGAGGACTCTGAGCTGCTCCCCACTCTGCGGCGACACAGTGACACACTGGCTGCCATGTGTGCATGTGACTCCAGGTTTCTGGGAGCTCCACCATCACTTGTTGCTGCAGCATCACTGAACTGTGCACTACGGGGCCTGGGCAATAAGGGTCCCACTCAACTGGCTATCATGAGTGAAACACTGGCAGAGCTTTGCCAGACAGATCTGGTTAGTCTACCTGGTTCAAATTGGTTACAGAAATTATGTTTAGTAATAAGTGTTCATCGTTTTTCAGTTGACTTGAAAAGATTTTTACTGAATGTTTGTTCTAAATGCATGGGTGTACTTGCATCGATTATAAATTAACGTCTTTATTTCCAGGCAGTGCTGCAGTGCTACAGTGAGATGATTGAATTTGCCCTCAGACAGCGGCTGAGGAGTGGGCTGCAACAGGGACCCATGGAGAAGGATGAAGAGGTGGAGAATGAAAGAGCTGGAACGCCAACTGACATGAGAGAGATTGATTTCTAAACATTGAATCAACTGAATAGCAATTTTAAATCAAACAAAATATTTTAAGTTCATCAGTGAAACTGATATAAATTTATTATGAGCTCAAAATGCGGTGTCGTTTGACTTTAAGTACTTTATTGACTGACTGTTAATTTATTATTTTGCCATATTTATTTGTTATGATTGCGAGCACCACGTGCCATACTTGATGATGTGTTTGTGTGAATTTTATTGTAGGGTTTGGTGTTATTTTGATGCACACTATTTATACTATTATTTATGATCATGTGCAATTGTTAATTCTATTAATGCTAATTTATTTCAATTTGCTATAATTTGTTTTGTGTGTACTGATTTAAGCATACATCAAATATATTTTTAAAAATTTAATAAAAGAACCTTTGTAAACATTTGTGGTATTTTATGATGCCTTCGATGGTAATTAGAGATACGACCTTTCGAAATCGCTTTGACTCAATATTTTCAACCATTTTGATACAAAATTTAAAAGACGCAATTTAGTTTTATTGTTGATAAAATAGAATATTTACCCTAAAAATATATATCTTTCGCGTCGATAATTATGCTAAATTTAATTACGAAGCCGTACATCTTTATAACTTTTTCCTGACTGTACCTGAAGGCAGCATCTCAAAAGGCGCTGCACTCTAGTGACGTGCATTACACCCGACTCGTAAACACTAACAAGTTCGTGGTCGTGGGTTTAAACGCCACACATGCGGTAAGAGACAAGGCATCCAAGTATTTTTAAATGATTAAAATACGTTTTAATCGCTGCTTTAGCAACGACCAGTAATAATTGTACAGTTAACCGAGAATTGCTAGTTAAAACGAGCCGACGTATGTCGAACTGTGCTAGACTTTTCTACACCTTTCTGCTACAGTCTGGACTCGCTTCACCGGTAAAATTATGTTTACAGAAAGAGAAAGCTAAATGTTTTAATTGAGGTAGAGGTCAACCCTTAATTTGGATGTTTGTTCCTCCTGAAGCATATTATCATTACAGACACGTCTGTATTTGTCTTGTATCCCGCCTACATCCGTGTTGTCCTGCCTTAGCTAACTAGCTACTATAGCTACAAACACGTTCATTAGAAATTGCATCAAAAATCTCATTGCAACATCTTGACTCTCAAGTATTCTGGCCTTATAACTAAGTTAATTGGTGCATTTGAGACTATAAAGTCTGCGGGTTGTTTAACAATTTACAATTCTATTTAAAACCTAAAAAAAATTTAAGAGTAGGTTACAACTTGGTGCTATAAATCAGAGCATTAGCTTCTTTTTCATATGAACGTATGGAATGTAATATCTGGACTAAGTAACAGGTCACCGCTTCAATTTAGCTGTCTCATCATTTGACTACAAACTATTTAAACCTAACTGGTGTCAAATGTCTTTTTTCATTAAACAACCATGTCAGAAGGCACTTCCAGTCGTCAGGGAAACTGTGCTATTTTGGCTTAGATCATTTGGCTTAGATGTATTTGAAGCAAGGCAAAAATAAATGATGAAACTACTAAAATTGAACTGTCCAGTCCTTTTTTTTTTTTTTTTTTTTTTTTTTTTT
>SSNR01000030.1:2959169-3010530 GCA_006937965.1 Callopanchax toddi | reverse complement strand
ATCCGCCAGGTCGCTTGACGTAGCACTCATTTAGCCATTCCTTCATTATGTTTTCCATCATCCACCCTTTCTGGTTGACTTTTACCAAGATGTCTTTTGGGAATTTTTCTTTTGGCATAGTGATCCTTTTAAAAATCACCATCGGTGGAAGCTTTACTCCAGATGCGGTGCAGCCCAGAACACAAGTGAAATTTGTTCTCGTGGCCGGTTGTTCTCAGTGTGATGGACGATTCACCTTTCTTGTTTACAGTCCTTGTAAGAGGCAGGTCAAAGGACAGAGGCACTTCATCCATGTTGATGATCTCGTCCGGTCCGATGGAATGTTCATTCATCTTTTTCTGTGTAAATTCGCGGAAGTTCGCTATTTTCTCCTCGTGGTCTGGAGGGAGTTGCTGACACAGAGTCGTCCGTGCCCTGATGGACAGTCCTTTTCGTCTCATAAATCTGAGACACCATGATGGTCCACCAATAAAATCTTCAATATTCATTTCATTGGCGGTTGTTTTGGCTTTCAGTCGGATCTGCACGGTGGAAACACCCCGGCCGTCTGCTCTCTGCGTGTTCACCCAGTCTTCAAGAAAGTTTTCAAGCTCTGGCCATCTGCTTTTCTTACCTCTAAAGGATTTTTTGGTCTTTTTGCATTGACCCAGTTCTTCACGCTGTCGTCTCCAACGTCTCACCATTGACTCATTGATGCCAAGGGTACGCGCAGCAGCTCTATTTCCGTCTTTCACAGCCAGATCAATTGCCTTTAACTTAAAAGCAGCATCATATGCAGTTCTCCGTTTGTTTTCCATACTTCCTCTGTCTCGCTCTCCTACTCTGTTATGCTCTCGTTGCTTTGTGTTGCTCTATTTATTTGGCACGAACTGTCCCGCCTCTTCTCTGGTGTTTCCTTGATAGTGCGCCCCTGCTGGCCGTTAAAAAACCCACAGATAAGCCGCACCATTGTAAAAGCCGCAGGGTCCATGGCAAGTGAAAAAAGTAGCGGCTTATAGTCCGGAAATTACGGTATGTTTTGGGTCACTGTGTTGCAAATGCAACATTTTGTGGATGATTGTGGACAGGAAAGAAAGGAATTTCTAATGATTATTATGGTTGATATTTATTCATCAAAATGTAATTTATACCATATATAATATTAGTCATTTGAGTTTTCATTGCCTGTAGAAGTGGTGTTTTATATATTACATATGTGACCCCGGTTTGTCACAGACTTTGGATGCCAAACCAATTTACACAGAGGAAGAACTCCAGCGATTTGAAGCTGAGCTCAGGGACAAAGAGGAAGAGCTGAAGAGGAAGGCGGAGACTCTTCGTCAGGAGCAGGAACTTCTGAGAGAGAGAGGCAAAGCCCTGGAGGCCCAAAAAAGGGAGTACCAGCAGGTAAGAAAAGAAGGGGGATATTTGAGAAAGGTTGAACCATGTTGGAGTCACGAGTCGGAGGCGGTGATTCATAAAATTTTTCTAATTCCAGGCAGTATTAGAAATGTCACAGCGGCAGAAAGAGCAGCAGGCAGCAGTTGGGCAGCCTCCTGCGGGTCCTAATGGAGAGCTTCAGTTTCAACCACAGACAAACAAACGTGAAGGTAAATGAACTAAGTGAACCCCATCTAAAAGTGTTGACACTGTTTTCATTAAGTGCAACTTCTCTGTCTCACAGAGGTCAAGGCCCCAGCAGAAGGCCAGAACAATCTGCCAGCAGAACCTCCACAAAATCTACCCATACACACCTAATGCAACACCTTCTGCCAGCATCAGCACACACGCAAGCATAAAGGCTCGCTTGTTTTAATGAGTTGTGATTGAAAAAAAGTGTGTTTTATGTATAAATTTAGACAGACTGGCTTCTTCATCTTGACATATTTTGCTGTGTGTTCATCTCAGTGGTCTATATTAGATTAAAGATATATAACACACGTCTGTTAGTGCATGCATGTTCAGGTGTCTTCAGTTTCAGTGAAGCTTTTTATTCATGCGAAGTCCTCGGTGAAAAATTTTAAAGCCACCAAACATGACTTTCTGAGCTCCTATTATTCCATGGAACCGAGGGAAAAGGAAAGAAACTCCTAATAAATTGTTCAAAATGAAATGTTAATCTTTTTTCCCTGCAAAGCCAAGAACCTTATTCTGGACAGTTAAGAGACTTGTAATAACCTCAAAGTGAGCATACATCCCACTCTTTCTCATGCGTAATTCTAAGCAAAAGTTGAACCATTCATTGGTCTTGTGGTTTTTCTGGATTTTATTATTTATTTTATTGTCATTTCACCTGGTGGTTGTTTACTATTGTGATTAGATTAGGTATTATCTTGAAATAAAGCAATGTAAATCTGAAATAAAACATTTTTACAGTGTACGGTAGAGTTTGTACATAAAGGTTTAAATGATTTAATAGAGAGGAAGAGGGGTTGGAATATAATAAAAATGACAAAAACCAAAGAAAACTGATTACAAGAAGACAAGATTTCTAACCCGTCAACATATTTGATGAAAAGGTAAACGGAACAGTTATGCATCAGTTGCTGTACTGAGCATGTTAGCAGATACAGCATTCAGTTTGAAATAAACATCTAAATTTTAAATGATAAATCCAAGCAAAGTTTAAATACTTGGAATCAAATCTAAATATGTAAAAAGATTGAAAAAAGTTTTAAATTTATAGCAAGAATGGAAATTAAGGCTCCTGTAAAATTGAATCAATTGCCAAAATATTAGCAGGGTGAGTCTATTCAACCATGGATCATCCTGTTGATCATGAGTTCTTTCAGCTAAGTGATAATTAATCCATTGTTGAACTGACTCACACAATCTTATCATCAAAGGGACTCTGAGATGCTAGAATTGGGGGGGGGGGGGGGGGGGGGTTGTTTCCTTTTCATGCTTTTATTTTGGTAGGCTTTTTTTTTTTTTTTGCAGCCTGAAGATGAATAAAGATTTAATTTTAAACCACAATAAATACTTTCAGATTTCAAGATTCAGATAACTTAATAAATTTAATATTCAACATTTGTATTTCATTTTGTTTAGGTATTATACTACATGTCTAACTTTATATATTTAGATTTGCTTCTAAATATTTTACCGCATACCATTAAAACATTTATGCAAAAATGTATTACTTTCTGTACAACTGTAAAACATTACGTAACTATTTTGATAATAAATTATCAAAACTTGGAGGATTAATGCAATTTCCAAAATGTTCATAATTTACTTTCTGTTGACTGTTGAGATGATTTGTTTAATAAAGTTAATTGAAAAAAACGAGTAAAACTAAACTTCCGGTCCAGACAGGAAGTGGAAAATAACGGAGTCGTAATTAATCCTTTTGGCTGGAAAAAAGTAAATATTTGGATCTTTCTGCCACTGTCGTAATAATGCCTCGCGGAAACGAGATCCCAGAAGGAGTACGATCGGCAGTGGTTGATTTGCACAAAGCTGGAAAGGGCTATAAATTCATTTCAAAGAATCTGGATATTCATCATTCCACAGTGAGGCAAATTATCCACAAATGGAAACGGTTTAATACTGTGGCTACTCTGCCGCGAAGTGGTCGTCCTACCAAAAATACCCCCCAAAAGGCGCGGCGAAGAAAGGTCGTTGAGGTGAGGATCGGCTGAAAGCTTTCAAAAACCATGCAGCCTTTATTCTGTTCTGAAAGTCAAACAAAGAGAATCACAGTAGACGCACATACCCTAATCTGTGCTTTGTTCTAAATGTTTTGTCTTTAAAAGATTTTGCGTTTTTATCTACCGCCGTCTGTTAAATAGCCTTTGGTATGAAAAGGTTCTATTTTAAAACTGCATCTTCTAAAGTGGTCACTGCGTATAAATCCTACACTGTAATACATTTATTAATGATGACATCATTTTCTCTCGCATCTCAGGATGTTCAAGCTGGGCCAGCTGATGACGGAGGAGGAGAACCAGATGAGGTAAAGGTAAATTATTTCCATAGACTTTTCAACTTTAAATGAGGAATAATTCTCTTATTCTGTTGTTCTTTTAAAACACACCAACAGAAGCACTACATTATCCCTAATGCAGCTGATGCAGATTGTAACTCATCTGATGCTGAAGTCTCAGCTGAAGATCTTATCGTTTGTGAGGTGATTATACTAAAAATGTTTTTTTTTTTTTACAAGTGCCTTTATTCATGTTGTTAAATGAAAAATGTATCATCTGCCTTTAAGGTGGATTTTGTGTCAGATGAACCGGCAAATATCAGTGGAGAAGATCAAAATCAAGAAATGGTAATATTTCTTATTGTAGAGATATTATTATTTATTTAATAAATAAAATAATTATAATAATTTTTCTTTAACGACATTCTAGAGCGACCACAACATCGAGTGTGGAGAATGTGATGACAAAGAAAATTCTGAAACCAGTCAAGGTCCTATGGTGTGAAATCTTTTTCAATCTGAAAAGGATTCATTAAATCTTTTCAACTGATCATGTCAATATTCTTAACAGTTTTCTGTTTTTTAACTTTTAGCCCAGATTTTTGTTTGCCAGACCAGCAGAGGTTGCAGAAGAAGATCCAGAACATGAAATGGTAAAATATCACAATGCACAAAATACATATCGTTAAACTTTTTAATTTATTTAAACAAATTCTTGACTGTGTTTAAAAGCAGATACAATTGACATTCTTCAGCGATTTATAAGCTGCATAGTGCATAGATAGGTTTTCCCAAAATTGAAATGCAGTCTTCTAAGGCAAAGGTTGTCTAGAAAACTTTTTTTTTTTCACAAAGAATACTTTTATTAAACTGTTTTTCTGAAGCATCTGCTTTTAATACTCCCAGAGTGTGCTCATCTGTATTTATCCTGTTTTCCAGCATAGACAATGTGGTTCTGCTTCATCTGATGAGATGACAGAGGAAAATCCAGTGGTTTGTTCATTTGAATTTACTCATTAAATTGCTAATTGTATTTGATATTGTCATGTTTAGCTTGTAATTTTTCTTTTACATGTCATAAAGGATCAAAATTTTGACCCAAATTTTGATGGAGAGAAGAAGATTTATGCTGGTTCTTCAGTTACAGTGGGCGCCCTCCTCCTCCTCCTCCTGACATTCGTCCTGAAACACGACCTGTCAAAAGCAGCCACCAAAGACCTCCTGGACCTTCTCAACCTTGTGTTACCTGGTTGTATTCCCACCTCCCTGAGGTTTTTAAAAAACTACTTGACTGATTATGACAACAAAACAGAGACTCATCTGTATTGTTCCAAATGTGCAAACTACCTTGGTGTTGAGCCCGGTAACAAGTGTGGAGTTTGTCAGCAGAGCTTGAACAAAAAAGTTCTGCTTGAAAAGGCTTTCTACTTTCTTGTAATGCCACTCAAAGTTCAGCTGAGAAACATCCTTTCACGTGTTCACTCCAAGTTGGGGGAGCATCTCAGGAAGGACGCTTCTGTTTCTGACATTAACACTGGAGCTGAATTCAAACACGGTCAACAGGAAGGCAGTATTACACTCACATTCAAATGTGATGGCTCCCCTCTGGTCAGCTCATCAAAGTTCAAAATTTGGTCCATCTTGTCCACGATCAATGAACTTCCATATGTAGAGCGATGTAAAAATGTTCTGTGTCATACGTTGTGGTTTGGTAAAGGAAAGCCACAGGTTCTGAGTCTCTTCACTCCGTTCATTAATGAGCTTCATAAACTCTCTCACGAGGGCCTCACTTGGAAAGACGAGACCGGTTTACAGCACAAGACCAAAGTAACAGCTAAAATATGTATCAGCGATTCCTTAACGAGGTCAGTGCTGCAGAACTTTCAGCCGTTCAGTACTGAATTTGGGTGTGGGTTTTGCTACCACAAAGGTGAGTTGGTTCAGAAGGGCCGGGGTTACACCAGAGTCTATCCTGTGCAGACCGATGGGTGTGACCTGCGACATATGGCTGAAACAGAGCAGCTGGCTGAGTTAGTGATTGAAAATGGTTATCCACAAGGTCAAATGGGTGTTAAAGGTCAGAGTCCATTGTTCCTGTTGCCATCGTTTGACATTATCAAAGGGTTTGTTCCAGATTACATGTATTGTTTTTGTCTCGGTGTTGTCCCTGAATTTGTTAATCTTTGGTTTGACCCTCTTTATGCCAGAATGCATTTCCACCTTGCACCTGAGCATTTGACTGACCTGGACAGTGCCTTGTGTGCCATCCAGCCACCAGATGAAGTTAAACACAGTCCCCGGCGTCTCAGTGAGAGGATGCATTGGGACGCCTCTGAGTGGAGAGCGTTTGCTCTTCTTTATTCACCTGTTATACTAAAGAACGCTTTGCCAACGTTGTTCTATGAACACTGGATGCTGCTTATTTTTGCATTTCACACCCTCCTCTCCCAGTTTGCCACCCAGGATGAGCTGAGTTGTGCAGAGTTATGTCTCAGTCAGTTCGTAGCACAAGTACCTTCTCTTTATGGGCTTGAGCATTGTTCGTTTAGCTGCCACTTGTTGACGCACCTTACTGAGAGCGCCCGTGACTGGGGTTTGCTGTGGGCCAACTCGGCTTTTGTTTTTCAGGATGTGAACAGCAGACTTCTGGAGAGGTTTTCCAGCACAAAGCCGGTGTCCTCCCAGATGTTTCAGCAGTTATTTTCATATCAAGAGGTTATCAGGAAGGGAAGTGATGTGCTTAAGGATGCTAGCACAGAAGTTAAAG
The DNA here is from genome assembly GCA_006937965.1 of Callopanchax toddi. NCBI lineage: Eukaryota > Metazoa > Chordata > Actinopteri > Cyprinodontiformes > Nothobranchiidae > Callopanchax > Callopanchax toddi. The sequence goes on along the minus strand of SSNR01000030.1, from coordinate 3,003,856 downwards.
ACTTCTTTTGTTCCTTGACCAGCTGCAATATACTCAACAAATCATCTAATTACATTAGAGAACATGTCACGCTTTTAGGATGTGGCAGTCCAAGATCTCTAACTGCAACAGAAGTCGCCACATTGCAGAATGCAGACACGTGTCAGGTTATTGAATTCAAAGGTTTTGTTTACAAAAACATGTTAGTCACCACTTTGGAGCATAGTGCCATGTGCAAAAGGAACAACTCTGTCATAGAAACAACCAGTGGCTTTGCTCTAGTGGAGTCTGTGGTCGTTTTCCAGAAACCCTGCAGCTGTGAAAGAACGTCCAGCTGCTCCTGCAGAGAACTTGTTGTTTTCTGCAAAAAACTGCTTCGAGCAAACCGTCAACCAACCCTCCATATTATGCAGATCAACAGAAACCTAGCAGAGTTCCTCGCTGGAGTAAAGAGCTCAGATGAACTGTGTGCAGTAACGTGTGAGGACATTGTGAGTAAATGTTTTGCGACTGAACACGAAGGTTCGTTATATGTAATGAGAATGCCTGTGTTTGAGATACATTAAATGTCCTTTTGTATTTATCCACACAACAGGCTTGTGTGTGTATATCATGTATTCTGTAAGATTAACTTTTTTGTAAACGTTTGGTTGTTCTGTATTTGTGGCAACTTTGAATAAAACAAAATATCAACATGTCATCAGAGCCAAGCAATGTAAAGTTACTGTTTTATTACTTTAATTGTGATGATGGGTATTTAACAGCTTAGTTCAGGGATAGTGACTCGATATACAGTTGATTTAATATCTTGCCACTCATCTTTCAAGTTTATTTTTGCACAAAAAACTGTTTAAGGATCAGTTTCTAGTTCATCTATCTCTGCCTCTGTCCTGAAAAAACAAAACAAGAATCACCATAGCAACCAATGACTCAGCAGAATCATCCATCATCATGTCCCTAAAGACCCTGTTTGATCTCAGAACTGATAAATTCAGGTCAAAGGCTCTGTTTAAATATAAAACTCAGATATTTAAAGGAATAATTCAGCATATTTGAAGTGTGGCTGGATAATGTATCTCTGTTATTGATGTCAAATCACAGCCATCAGTGTGTTCTCACTTTTGAAAAGCAAAACAAACTAGTCAAGCTAACTGAGGCCCTGAGCAGCTTTAAAAAACACAATTCTCTTTTGCATCAAACACTAATAGGTTTTATGTAACAAACTGCAGATTGTTGTAACCATGTGGACGTTTTTGGGTAAATGGCTCAATATAAACTTTATTTATTGTGCATTTATATATAACTAACACATTATAGCAAACAAATCAGAGGCTAAACTGTTCACTTTTTTAGTTTGTTTTTAAGTTTGACTTAAATTAATGTTTTTAAAAAATAAACAATGCAGTGTTTAATTGAATCCCACACCCTGGCATATATTGAATCTGCTGTCAATCATCACAGCTCCCAGGAGATTGACTCATCCTCATTGTTATCCTGTTGATGACCCCTGGCTGTTACTTGGGGACATTCCTATCTGCATTCCTCTAACCCACTGACCTTTTGTGACCCTCCAGGAAACTTCCACCCCTCTTAGTATCCGCGCAGCTGCAACACATCAGTAACTGCTGTCAGTCAGACAAATATAGATGTCTGAAGAAACTTCTTTGTCTCATGAGGTTATTAGGGAGCAATTTATTGGATTCAGGTATAGTTTTCATATGACATGTGTTTGAATACATTCATAATATTTTTCTAAATGGTTGGGCTTGGGAACATGAACAGGTGCATCTCCTAGGGTCGCCTCCATAACAGGAAATTGAACATGACATGGCTATATAGCTGACACCTGGGTGGCTGCATGGGCGCTGCTGCAGCAGCAGCATATGGAGTCACGGGCTGCAGCAGCAGCACAGTTATGGCCACACTGGGTGTTTGATGGAGGCTGAGACAAATGCTGAAATTCTGTATTAAACCTTTTATTTAGTTCCAGGTTGTTGTTCATGATGGGACAAGTACTTCAGACTTTCAAGAGTAAAATATTTTGCATCAAGAAAAAAACTAGATTTCTGTCACATCTATGGAAGATTTTATACATTTTCTCAGTGTAAGTGGTCAGGTAGAAGGTTTTGCATTAACTATAGATTGTCTGAAATAGTTTTTCTTGTATAGGAGTATATATCAGAAAGTGCATATTTACAAATTAATTTGTATAATTTTATCAGCATTATTTTCTACTGATCTATCACAAACATATATTTTTTAAATCAAATAAAAAGGTAAACCTAACACGTTTTATGACAAACGCTGCAGCTTATTTTGTTTTTAAATACATTGATTTTAATTCCTGAACGTTGTCCAAAATATACAGGCAACTATTCCTCCACTGGCAATGCAGTTACAATTATATACATATATAACAGTATACAAAGTAACTAAGATTAGTTAGTTTTAATATTATTTGTGTGTATATCAAAATGTGACGCACTATGTGAACACCAACAGGTTGGGCAATGGCTGCCTTCCAGTCATGACTCAGGAAAAAATAGTCTCTTTTCCATGCCGCGAGACATTGAACCGTTGTCAAGGTAACGAGAAATCGCTAACATGAAGCAAGGCAATTTGTTTACTTCTCAGAGTTTCAGACACAGTTTTAGTCTAAAATGAGTTACTTACTGAGGAAATAATTCTTCCTAAATAATGGTACACGACGATTTGCGAGTGGAGTGGGTCCGACAGAGGGTAACTGCCTACTTTAATTTAGCAAAATGTCCCGAATGTTTCGACGAACTTCTCAGTCGGGACGGCGGAAAAGAAGAGGAGAAAATTATCCGGTTTTTGAACTTTTTATCGGAGGAGAACTCGTCTTCAAGCCTTTTGTTCTTCAAATGTATGAGAGAGGAAGAAACTGAAGTCAAAGTACCTCTCAGTAAGGATGTTTATCATGAATTTGGTGTGAAAACCTTGAAGTTAGCTTCCAATTTGACGTGTATTTCCATTAAACTTTTTCTATCTGGATTATCCTTAATTAGCTGTAGTTTTAAAAGTACAATACGTATTTAAATCTGGACTAAAGCATTCTACTCCAAAAGCAGAATCTTTAGAAAAAATGTGTTAAACTTCTTCAATTATAGGAAATTCTATATGAAGTTGCAGTCTAAGAAAATAATTTTAAAAATGGCACTCTTGTAATTAAGTGCTACTTTATTAATTCCTTGCAGGAACTTAATTTTCTTTTACATGCACCTACAAACATTTGTATTTGATAGTTTTTATAGGCTTCTATGATCAGTCTTTTATTTTACAAACTTGAATTCAGCTGAAATCTTTTAGTGGGTTTCAATTACAGCCTCAGAAATCACTGAAATTTCTTCAAAAATGTTATTATTACTGTTATTGTTTTTATTACACTGACTAACTGAATCTCTAACCTCAGAGCGGAAAGATGGAGTGTCTTCAGATCCTGACAAGAAGTCCACAGAGTCAGAGGAGACAAATGAAAACAGCTATGTAAGAACAATCTGTGAGCTTGCTTGAATTTATTTCCAGTGCACTATTTCTGGTGAATGTAGAAAGGTCAAAACGTATATCTATTTTTTGTATTTTCAGAGAACTGAAGCTAAAGTGGTCTATCATGTGGAGCTTCATGTAGCAGTAAACCAGTACCCAGAAAGATTTTTGAAAAGTCGCGTTTGCTACTTTCTCCGAAGCAATAACGGTGAGGTAACCTTTCATGGTAAAACAAGGTTAAGCCTACATTACAGTTACAGATAGCAGAACTGATTGAAATCTCATTTGATTTTGAACAGAGAGTATTGCATATCCACTGGACATGAAAGAGGCCAATACTCTATTGCCTAGGGTATTTAACTTTGGTGTGCAGAATGGAGACCCCTTGCGGACGCTGCAAAGCAATATAGTCAATGTAAGTTACAAAGGAAAACGGCTTATAAAAACATCTGGTTTTATGGAACAGCTGTAAAGATTAATGTATAAAAAAATACTAACAATTTCTTGAAAATGTGATGCATTACTTGTGTCCTTGTGTCTCTTATCAGATTTATTTACCCTTGTTCACTGCACAAATGAGAGCTACAGCGGAAGCGGGTGGTCACCAAAAGGGTGTCACTCATTTGGAGAAGATCAGTGGAGACCGCAAAAAGGAAAAATTAAAAAAACCTCATGAGCATTTCATGATTCGCGATGAGGTGCTTAACAGGATGCAGAAATTCTTGGCAGTGATCAATAAAACAATCCAACAGCTTCAAATAGAAGGTTTGTTTTGTTTAACACAACAAGAGGATAAAAGGATAATAGAATTTATCATTGAGGTTTAGAAACTAGGGATAATTTATTTGAGCTCAAGAAGGTATTGATAATAAGAACTATTTTCAGCATAATGAATTTAGTCTGATTTGAGTGTTTTTGCTCTAGACGAGGTAGTACTACAAATCCCTGATCTGGACCTGAAGCCAGAAGTGGTTGAGCTGCTCAACGATCCAGAGATGTTAGAGATGTTGGATCAGTGTGTAAGCAACTGGCAGAGTCAGATTACAATCATCATCGAGAAACAGCAAAACAAAACGCCACAGGTTTGGATAACTTCCTCCTTTTTAAAATGAAAACAAAATACCTCATTTCATGGAGTTGAGCATGTTTTAATCATTCATTTGTGTATTTGCTGCTTAAGCATCTCAAGTATAATATATGTTTCTGTCAGCTCAGATAATTTGGTATAAGAACACATAAAACCATGCATTCAGTGATTAATCTTGTATTACAATAACCTGTAATTTTCCTCCAGGCCCCTGGACCCATGGCAGAGATAGAACTTTGGCAGGGGCGTGCTTCTGTTCTCAGTGCTCTGTTGGGTCAGCTCAAACAGCCTGTGGTAGCAAAGATCCTGGAAGTGATGACCAAAGCAAATGGACCAGTTGTTCAGAACTTCAATGGAATTATTACTGAACTAACTAAATACCATTCAGAGTCAGATGATAATATTCGCTTCCTTAAGACACTGGAAAGACACTTCATGGTGAGCAGCCTTGTTTCTCAAAACAATGAATACCTTTTGCACTGTCTGTAAAGATTGACAAATAGGAGTTTGTATATTTGCTGTGATATCCTTACCTTCTGTCAGAGTCACTCTTGTCTTTTGTAGAATCTGGCTGCTGGAGCAAATTTTGCTGTGCTCCAGAAGACCATCCCTGATTTGATGGAGAGCTTGCAGATTGTGTGGTCAATCTCTTGCTACTATAATTCAAATGAACGTATGGTCCCTCTAATGGAGCGTATTGCCTGGCAGCTGTGTGAGCGAGTGTCTAAAGGAATCAGTGTCCCTATACTGTTCAAGTATGTATCAATGTGCTTTAATTTTATGGTTACTTTGCATTTGAATAAATGAATTAACATAAACATCCAAAGTTCACGTTATTTGTTGTTTAAGATGAATTCAGCAAATTTTAATCTCTTGAACAGAGAAAATAGGAAAGTGGCCCATTCCATGATCGTTGAGGCTAAGCAGGTTCTGGATCAGTGGAAGTCATCCTACCGTAAGATCCGCGGTGAAATCGAAAAATCAGGCAGAGCTCCTCGCTGGGAATTTGATCGTAAAAGACTGTTTGAGAACAGCGATTACATGGCTTCCGTCTGCCAGGATCTGCGCCATGTGTTGGAGGTCAGTATGTTTATGTGTTGCTGCACTAAAACATTAAATATAAAATTAAGGACCACTCACAAAATAACCAAAATATAAATATATCAAATTTGAAAGAAAGCATCTGGGTTTGGGTTATACAGGTTCTGGAGGAATTCCATAACTTCTTTGGCCCGGAGCTGAAAAGTAGAGAGCAAATTAAAGAAATCTTAAACAAACTGGATGGTCTAGTTTCACCCTTTGAGGAAGTCCCTTTTAATCCATTCAGCATCTCAAAACAGGGCAACTGGAAACAGCTTATGCAGGATTTTGACTCTGCTGTTACGGTAGGTGATTCAGTGTAATTGTATAGTTTTATGCAAGCTGTATGTTTTTTCTCACACTGATTAATTTTTCTTGTCTGTTCAGGCCATCGAGGAAGAGATGATTGAATTTGTCGATCTGTCTTTTAAAACAATGCGCTCTTCTGCTGCTGCCTTTAAAATGCTGCTGAAATTCAAACAAATCAGCTCCAGAAAGGCCATCAACAACCATCTGATGAGGAAGTTTGATGATATCATGATCCAATATTGCAGAGAGGTACTGAATTATGAAAATCATAAATAAATAGACAATGTGCCAATTTCCTTAAAGTTAGGTTAAAAGTTCTCATTTAAGTTTCATTTGAAGAACACTGAGACCATGCAGGTGTTGGCAACAAGACTTGTTCTTTAAATACTAAAAGCAATGTTTTAATGAAAGTATTTTGCAGCAGTTTGCAATGAGTTCAAGTCTTTTTCTTCCTGCTACAGGTTGACAGAATTAATGACATTTTTGAAGCAGAAAAGAACAAACCACCTTTGGCACAAGGTGAGCCTCCTGTGGCAGGATCCATCCAATGGGCCCGGATTCTTGTCCATCAGATCAAACAAACAATGCTTTCCTTCTGTGAAGCACCAGAGATTTTCATGAGTGAACAGAGCAAAACGGTGAGTTGTTTCACTTTGTATAAGTATTTAAGTGAAAACATAAAATGGGAAGCCTTTTATGACTTTCACTGTTTTCTGCTCAGGCCAAGGACAAGTATAAAGAAACTGCAATGAAGATTAAGGCATATGAGAAAACTAAATATGCGTGCTGGCTGAAGGAGACAGAACACATCTGGTCACTAATGAAAAATCCTCTGTTGATTATTAAGGAAAACCTAGAAATGGTATGGATCGACCGTTTCTTACATGAACTTGTTTTCCATATAATGTTTTCATAAAGAAAAGTTTTGTTTTTGTAATTTCAAGGAAGGACCAAGACCTGAAACAACCCATAAAAGGAAAGTGCAATACATTGTAAACTTTGTTCCAGAACTCAGAGAAATGATTTCTGAGACAAAGTACCTTGTAATACTGGGATATTCTGTTCCTGAAATGGCTCAAAATGTGACTCAACAAGAGCACAGACTCCTTAGGTGAGTGCACTGACTAAAGCAGAGTGTATAACAAATAATAAAACCACTGATGGTGTCTCTCCCGTCTTCTGTGTCAACCTTGGTTTTAGGCATGTTGATGATCTGCACACCCTTGTGGACCAGTTTCACGCTGTGATGGATAGCCTGCGCGAGGAGCATCTCAGTATGCTGCTGCCACACATAGAAAGAGTCAAAAAAGAAATGGAAATAGGATTGAAGAGACTCAACTGGAGTTCTTTGGGTACTGGGCCTACAGAAGTTGAAATATTTGTGGAACATGCTTGTGAAGTTATTATTCTGTCAAATTTATGTCTGCAACATGTTTGGTTTTAGGGGTACCTAACTTTATCGACCGAGGTGTTCAGGCTGTTTCTAAATTTGAGTCCATCGTCAACCAAATTCACAAGAACGAGCTTGAAATTGATTCCAAGTTGCAAACGATCATGATGACCAACTTACTGAAATTTCCTGTATCTAATAAATCAACTGATTTACCAGGTAACTATAGTAGAAGGAGATATTTTTGGGTTGTTACAAAAGTAATTTACCATCCTTTTTGTTTTTTAGGTGTCAAGGATTTCTGTGAAGACATTGAAGATGAGCGAGCGAAGACTGTGCAGTTTCTCACAAAGAAATATTCTGACATTGGTTTCCTCATCACTAAGACAGAGCAGGGGATCATGGAAACCAGTAGTGGTAAAGCCAAATGTATGGCCAACTACTACACATTCTGGGAGCGTAAAGTGTTTGACTGTCTTTTAAAGATGCTACAGAGGTAATCAAATGAAGATTTACTCTAGTACGTTTGAGTTGTGTAAACATTTCTAACTATTGTAACATTGCTCTTGTTTTGACTTTAAGGAACATTCAGGCATTCAACATGGCGCTGATGGGAAGCACTGCACGTTTCCAAATTGATGTCATCGTGTCTTCTCCCAAGATTGTGTTGCAGCCACAAAGTAATGAGATCTACTCTATGATCATGCAGTGCATCAAAGGCTGTATAGAGAGCACCAAGGTGAGTTCTTATAATTATGTAGTTTGGTGACATTTCTGTAAAGTTTTAGTTATCTAGCCCTGAACTAGTGAGTTGATCACGTACACATCATTTATGTATCTTTTAGCAATTTCCACGTTGGATGCATGGGACTTGCATTGAATGCCCCCCACAACATGTGGATGGTGAAGAAGAGCCAGTGACATTTACGTTCTTCAGCGATCTGTTGCAGCATCCTCAGTTAAATGAATGCGCTTATACAGTGTCCGAAAACATCAAACACCTGCTCCTCTCAGTGGATCGGTACCTACAGCACTGGAAGCGCTATCAACCTCTTTGGGAAAAGAACAAAACCATTGTCAATGAAAAGTTTGCAGCAAAAAGCCCGTCATACGCCATGTATGATGATCAAATGCATCTTTATGCTAGTATTAAAGAGGACGTGATGCTGGAGCCTCTGTGCAGGACTGAGAACATAATCCATCTAAACCTGGAGCTGCTGGTTAACGCAGTGCAGGAGAACATTGAGTCCTGGATCAGTTCCCTTGGTAGCTTGCTCAACAAGCCCACCAAAGAGAATCTCTTCAACTTGAGAGATGAACTCAAGGTACTGAATCATGCAACATAGTCAGTTGGTAAATATTTCTGGATTTTTTGTGTGTAATTTAATTTAATTAATGTCTTACACAACAGCAGCTCTCAGAGAAGCTTAAACAAAACCCAGACACTTTCAAAGACCTGAAGTCTGTTCTCAGCACTATCTCAGACATCAGGAGCATGTCTGCAGATGTGGAATTAAGATTCACTGACATCCAGGAAAGCTACAGAACCATGGCCATCTATGAAATAGAGGTATTGTGTTAAATGCTAATTTGTTACTCAGATAGTTGCATTTCTGACTCAGCTGATGGCATAGTCCTGTATGTCCTTTAGGTTGGAGAAGATGAAAAGGAACTGGTGGCCATTATTGACCAGATGTGGAATGACCTTTACACAGAATCTAGACAGGTGGATCATAGGCTGAACAATGTCAAGAAGTCATTTTCTGTGGTAAGATTAAAAAAAAAAGCCATTCATAATATTTGAGGGGGAAAGAAAGGATGTTTTCAAAATGTATTTTTACTCAACATTCTTCTTTTCTTTTTTGTTTCTCTTAAAGAGAACAGGAAAGAAGGTTGATGAGTTTAGACAAGATTTGTCTATCTTTGTTGAAAGCTTCAACATGCATGGTCCTGGAGCTGTGGGAGAAGATTTGGATAAAGGTGCTTAAATCATGTTTTTTGGTTTCAATAACAATAATATTATGTTAACTTTGAAAATGTTAAACTCTTTTAAATTGTTTTATTTTTCTCTCAGGACTAAGCATTATGGAAAAGTATGAGGATGACTTTGCCAAGCTAGTGGCTGAATGGCAAGAGCTCACTGATGCTGAAGAGCTGTTAGACCTGCCCGTCACCTTGTTTCCTGAGGTTACCAGGATTCAGAAGGACATGAGTGGCTTAAGGCAGATTTATAATATATACAAAGAGCAGAAGGTGGGATGGTGTTGCCATCAATGGAAATTTAAATTGACCATCAGTATACATTACATGGAGTGTTTCAAATAGTTCACCCATCAGTTTGATCTTTTTTCTTTTAGGAAGCAAAATCAAGGTGGTCTCAGACCTTGTGGGTTGATTTGGACATCCAGATGTTACAGGAGGGTATAGAAGGTTTCATCAAAAGCCTGAGGCAACTGTCCAAAGATGTGAGGGCTTTACCCGTGGCTTTCTTTTTGGACGGGAGCATGAAAGAGTTCAGAGAATCTCTGCCTCTTCTGCTAGACCTGAAGCATGAGGCCCTCAGAGAAAGGTTAGTCTGAAAAATTATGAATCAGTGTTGATCTTGATAATGAGATTATTAGATTTTCATTTATTTTTAAAGCTGATTTTGTTGCAGACTTTTTTTCTGTATTGGATAAGAAAATGTACATGATGCACTTTTTAGCTAGTGGCAGTTTATTTATCTTTTGGATGTCGAGTCAGCATTCACACTAGTGTTTTCCTGTTTCTTCTTATAGTTACAGGTATTTGTATTTTCTTCAAGATGCTATTTTGTGCTTTTCTTCTGAAAATTTTGTGCTATTTCAACAAATTGTATATCAAAATATTCAGCTTGTTAAGGACTTTAACTTTTATCCAACTTCTTTTTTTCATCCAGTCCTGCTCATCTTTTTTGTCCAATCCTCTTCGTCTTTGTCCATTTTCCACTTTCCTTTTATTGGTTTTTCTATGATTTAAGAAGTCTAGATCATTTATTTAGTCATTAGCTGATCTATCATTCAGATGACATTCATTTATTTAGTCCTTAACCACACTGAGCTCAAATTTTATGTGGTTAATGCTGACTGAGTCCTAACACATTACTACTGGTAACTGCTTTTTCTAAGATTCAAGGTGGCTTCTACAAGAAAAGCTTTTTTGCCACTTATTTATTAAATGTTTTTTAGACACTGGAAGGAGCTGATGGAAAGGACTGGCGTCAGCTTTGAGAAAGATCCTGACAGCTTCACTTTAGAGAACATGTTTGCTATGGAGCTGTACAAATATGCAAATGTCATTGGTGACATTGTCACATCCGCTGTTAAAGAGCTGAGCATTGAGAAGGCAAGCTTTCCTCTATATTGATTAACTGTTGATTTAGCATTTAAATTATATTCTTTTTATTAAAGGTAATATCTGTGTATGTGTGCTTTTAGGGAGTGAGGGCTGTGGTAGAAACCTGGGAGAACATGAAGTTCAACATACAGCCTTATTTCAAAGGGACCCAGAAACAAGGTTTTATTCTGGGATCCATGGATGAGATCCTGCTGACTGTGGACAATGACCTCATGAATTTAAAGGGTATGGCTGGCAGCCGATTTGTTGGACCTTTTCTAGGTGACATACAACAAGGGGAAAAGGATCTGTCTCTCATCTGCGAGACCATAGAGGTCAGTGAATGCTGTTTGATTTGCTGTTGCGTTAGGCTAAAATGCAACCTACTTACAAAATGGTCTTACATAGATTTGGTTGGCGGTACAACGAAAATGGATGTACCTGGAAAGCATATTCATTGGTGGAGACATTCGCTCTCAGTTACCCGAAGAAGCTAAAAAGTTTGATCACATTGACGAGGAGTTTAAAAAAGTGAGTTTTGTTACAATAGTTTTTTTCATTGAAGCAATAAAAATGTTGTTATTGGACTTAATGTAAACCTATGTTTTTGATTCCTTTGCAGATAATGATTGACACTGTTAGAAACCCAAACATAAGGAGGCGTTGCCTGGTTCCTAACCAGCTAGCAGACCTGCAGGCCTTGAGTGTCAATCTGGAGAGGTCCCAGAAGAGTCTTAGTGATTACCTGGATTCCAAACGAAATGCATTCCCTCGCTTCTTTTTTATCTCGGACGATGAACTGCTCAGCATTCTGGGAAGCAGTGACCCTGCCTGTGTCCAGGAACACATGATCAAGGTATTAGATCACTACATAAAAGAAATAATTACATAAACAGCTATATCAACTCCTACTTTAAATGTAGAGATCAGATTGGAAATAATTTGACTTTTCTTTGTTTTTCTGTTCCACAAGATGTACGACAACATAGCGTCTCTGAAATTTGGTAAGGAAAGCAGTGGGGGGACAATAGTTGAAGCTATGGAGTCTGCTGAGGGGGAGGTGATGGAGTTTAAGAAGCCTGTCCCAGTGGAGGGAAGAGTGGAAGAGTGGATGATGACAGTTCTACAGGAGATGAGGAGCACTAACAGGCTTATCACTAAGGAAGCAATTTTCAACTACTGTAGAGATAGGTATGTATCAATACAGAGAGAGAGAGCTTCAGTGGTTTTTGCAGGTATCTTCGCATGAATAGACCACATTAACTTTGTTATTATGTTTTGCAGGGTGAAGTGGATGCTGCAGTATCAGGGCATGGTGGTGCTGGCCGCAAATCAAGTGTGGTGGACCTGGGAAGTCGAAGATGTTTTTAAAAAGATGAAGGCAGGGTCAAAGCATGCAATGAGGAACTATGCTGAGACGATGCACCGCCAGATTGATGAGCTAGTCACAAGCATTACTCAGCGCATGAAGAAAAATAACAGACGAAAAATCAACACCGTGCTTATCATCGACGTCCATTCAAGAGACATTGTGGACAGCTTTGTTGACAAAAGGTGAACTTTAAGCTGTGCAAGTTTTAACTTTAAACTTTAGTGCGTAGTAGTGTGGTTAGTTGTGAATTTATAATGAAAATGCAATAAATATTTAAAAAATTTCTGCAGGATAATGGACAAACAAGAATTTGAGTGGGAAAGCCAACTGAGGTTCTACTGGATGCGGGAACACGACGACCTGTTTGTTCGACAGTGCAGCGCTTTGTTCTCTTACGGCTATGAATACATGGGGCTGAATGGTCGACTGGTTATAACCCCACTGACTGATCGAATCTACTTGACCCTTACACAGGTCTAAGAGCCTTAGCAACATCCAAACAGACACTTATAGATTTCTGTGTGGGTTTGATTTGTGACAACATGACAACTGTGTATTTGTGAAACAGGCGCTCTCCATGTACTTGGGTGGTGCTCCTGCCGGACCAGCTGGCACAGGAAAGACGGAGTCCACCAAAGATCTGGCTAAGGCTTTAGGCTTGCTGTGCGTGGTTACAAACTGTGGTGAGGGCATGGACCACATGGTAAGAGGCATACCATTAACTAGAAATAAACACATTTGTGAAGTTTTAAAAAAATGTCAGTATTGAAATTTTTTTTTTAAATTCAAACCCTTTTCTTCTATTTGCAGGCTTTTGGCAAGATCTTATCTGGCCTTGCCCAGTGTGGAGCTTGGGGCTGTTTTGATGAGTTCAATCGAATTGATGCCTCAGTATTATCAGTTATTTCCTCCCAAATGCAGACCATCCGCAGTGCTCTCCTTTTACACCTTAAAAGGTTTAAGGTAAAACTGTCATACAGTGGTTATACAGAACCAGTAATGAATGCATTGAAAACTAATCTCCCTTTTCAGTATAGTACATTCAAAGTTATCTGTGAATGCTTTTACAGAGCGTGATAATGCATTAAAGAGTTGTTTATTTTTGTTTGACAACTTTCTTCTCCTTATCATTCAGTTTGAAGGGCAAAAGATCAGCCTGGATAACCGCATGGGTATTTTCATCACCATGAATCCTGGCTATGCTGGACGAACAGAGCTGCCAGAATCAGTCAAAGCCCTCTTCAGGCCTGTGGTCATGATTGTACCCGACCTTCAACAGATTTGTGAGATCATGCTCTTTTCAGAGGGCTTCCTAAAGGCCAAGGTGAAAAATAACTCACATAGAAAATCACATTTTATTTTGATGCTGCCATCGTGAATAAGAAAAGGCAAACTTCTTAGTGCATTATTGTAATGATTCAAAAAGTATCCTTAGGTTTTGTTAAATCAAGTATTTACATTTTGTTTATTTTTTCCACTCTCGTTAATTGCAGGTGCTGGCACAGAAGATGACTGTACTGTATAAACTGGCTCGTGAGCAACTGTCCAAGCAGTCTCATTACGACTTTGGCCTTCGCGCGCTGAAGTCTGTCCTGGTGATGGCAGGAGAGTTAAAGAGAGGCTCTCCAGACCTCAGTGAGGTAGGGTTGAGCTTTGTACAAGGCAAACTGGTTCTTTATTGTAGATTGTACATTTTACTGTCATTTTATTTAAAACAAGACCACAGATACACCTGAAACAAAAAAAATTGTGAATATCTTTTTTGCTGAAAATAAATGGCATATTTTTCTCATGTAGTTATTATTCTTCCTTTATTTGTGTATTTTTGTCTTTCCTTTTGTTAGGATGTGGTACTGATGCGTGCGCTCAGAGACATGAATCTGCCAAAGTTTGTGTTTGAAGACGTCCCTTTGTTCCTTGGGCTGATCTCAGATCTTTTCCCTGGACTGGACTGCCCTCGTGTTCGCTATCCAAACTTCAATGATGCTGTGGAGCACGTACTGCAAGAGAGCAAATATATTGTTCTACCTAACCAGGTATTACATTTGGGCCATAACTTTGTAGCTTTTGTGAAACTTTATTGTGAAATTTAATAATTAATGGATCTACTCTGGTTGAATTCTGTCACTGACAGGTTGATAAAGTAGTGCAGATGTATGAGACAATGATGACCAGGCACACTACTATGGTTGTGGGCCCAACAGGTGGAGGAAAATCAGTTGTGATCAACACACTATGTCAGGCTCAGACCAAGTTAGTTTACTTCAATCGCTTTCCATCCTAATGGTTCCAAATGTGAACAATGTTGACATTATTTGTTTATCTCCTCATCAGATTGGGGCTGCATACTAAGTTATATCCTCTGAACCCTAAAGCCATGAGTGTGATTGAACTTTATGGAGTTCTTGACCCAGATACTCGAGACTGGACTGATGGGATTTTATCAAACATATTCCGTGACATCAACAAGCCTACTGACAAACAGGAGCGCAGGTAGAAATTTAAATGTTAGAGGAAATGTGTACATTTTGAGAGCAATTTTTGCGAAATACTTCATGAAGATATGATGCTTGACTTTCAGGTACATCCTGTTTGATGGCGATGTTGATGCCCTTTGGGTAGAGAACATGAACTCAGTAATGGATGACAACAAGCTCCTCACTCTGGCCAACGGGGAACGGATCCGTTTACAGAGTTACTGTGCATTGTTGTTCGAGGTTTGTCTTAATTTTAAAATAACTGTTAGTAAAATACGTTAATTTCTAATACTTTTGCATATATATATATATATATTTTTTTTTTAAACCAAAACAATTATAACAGGTTGGAGATCTGCAGTATGCTTCACCTGCTACTGTGTCCCGCTGTGGGATGGTTTTTGTTGACCCCAAAAACCTGCGCTATACACCATACTGGGAAAGATGGGTGAACAGCAGACCTGAAACGGTAACAGATTTTTTCATATTACATAATAACTGGGGGTTTTTCTATTTGATTTAGTTTAATGAAAATATCCTTTTTTATAGGAGCAAGAGATTCTTCACAGACTGTTTGAGAAATATGTGCACCGCTGTATTGACATGATTGTAGATGGTACTGTTGACGGCAAACAGGGTCAGAAGCTGGCGACTGTTGTCTCTCAGACAGATCTGAACATGGTATGTTAATCTCATTCATCTCAAGTTTGTTGTAAGGCCTAAATGAATGTTTTGAAGGAGATTCTACTTTAATTAATTGTGCATGTTTTGAATATACATCCAGGTCTCTCAGTTGTGCTTGACACTGGATGCACTTTTTGAGGGTGACAGCAGCAGTGCTGATGTCCTGGAATGTTACTTCCTGGAAGCGTTGTACTGCTCACTGGGAGCCACACTGTTGGAAAGTGGAAGGATCAAGTTTGATGAGTTTGTCAAAAAGCTTTCCTGCTTAACCATGGTGCATGATGAAAATGACTTGGCTGGGCCTGGTGAGATCCCAGGTAAAATGCAATGGTCTTTAAATAGTGATCAAACAATCTCTATTGTGATTTAATATGATTATGGGTTGTGTCATAGATTTATTAATTATGTGGTCAAATGAATACAAATTTGATCACACTGTGTTCTTCAAAAGAACATTGATTTATGATTAATAACACATGTATTCATTGATACAGGATACCTGCCAACTCTGTATGATTTCCACTTTGATGGAACACAGGAGAAGTGGGTTCCTTGGAGTTCTTTGGTTTCCAAATACACCTACGACCCTAAAGGGAAGTTTGCTGACATCCTAGGTAATTATTACTTTTATGAGTAGTGTGGGAGAAATTAAATGCAAATACAAAAAGTAAAGGTAAGAATATGTATCTAAGTTTTTAAACTCGATTCTTTTCATGCCTCATTCATATTGTAGTACCAACAGTTGACACCACGAGAACCAGTTGGATCTTGGAACAGATGGTGAAGATAAGGAGACCGGTGTTACTGGTTGGAGATTCTGGGACGTCAAAGACGGCCACGATTCACAACTTCCTGAAGAATATCAATCCTGACACAACAGTAATTTCAACATCTAACCATACATTTCGTTTGAATGTCTGAATGTCTTTCTCAATAGATTACCTAGTTTATATGTTTTTTTTTTAGAATACTTTGATCATCAACTTCTCATCCAGAACAACTTCATTAGACCTGCAGAGAAACTTGGAGGCTAATGTGGAAAAAAGAACCAAAGATACCTACGGCCCTTTTCCTATGGGGAAAAGACTGCTGGTCTTTGTGGATGACATGAACATGCCAAAGGTAATCCAAGATATTTACTGACAGTCATTTATTGGTTACTTTATTGTCATGGTGATTTATTTATTTACACTTTTACAGGTGGATAGTTATGGTACACAACAACCTATTGCACTTCTGAAGTTGCTGTTGGACCGAGGAGGCATATATGACAGAGGAAAGGAACTAAACTGCAAAACCCTTGAAGACCTTGACTTTATTGCTGCCATGGGAAAGGCAGGAGGTGGGAGGAATGAGGTGGATCCACGCTTCATTTCACTCTTCAGTGTCTTTGGCATTCCCTTTCCAACAATGACATCTCTCCACCTCATTTATGCTTCTATTCTCAAAGAACACACCCAGGTAGGTGTCTAGTGTTTATTACAAAGTTTCATTATTCTATGCTACTCAGATTTGATAAACTTATGACTGATTTTAGCGGTTTGAGGATGACATAAGGAAAGTTTGTGATAAAGTCACATCCTGCACACTGGAGCTCTACAAGTTCATCATTAAAGATCTTCCACCCACTCCCTCCAAGTTCCACTACATCTTCAACCTGAGGGATCTGTCAAGAGTCTACAATGGACTGACTCTAACGAATTCAGAAAGGTCTGATCTGCCGCAATCATTCTATTGACAATTTATTAAGTACTTTTAAAATGTATTTTATTGTTTTTGTCTCTTATAGATTCACGACGGTCGCCCAGTTTGTTCGTGTCTGGAGAAACGAGTGCTTGAGAATCTTCCATGACAGACTCATCAGTGAAGCTGACAAAGCTTTGGTAATACCTTTGAATAATACTAGTTAATTGGTCATCTTGCTTATAATTGTTTCCTCAGACAAAACTACCAATATAGACCACAAATATTCTGTAAATATTTATTGTTAATGTTTGTCATTTTTCCCCCCAACAGGTCCAAGGTCACATAAAAAACCTGATTGAAGAGCATTTTAAATCAGACTTGGAGGCAATAATGATAGACCCGATTCTTTTCGGGGACTACAGAGCAGCCCTCAATGATTCAGAGTCCAGAGTCTATGAAGACATCCTAAACTACGATGTCTCAAAAGACATGTTTAAGGCAAGTTTTTGTCAACAATTCTAATGGCAGCCTCAGTTTAAGCCTTTGGCCTTTAGGCACTTTGTTATGCATTTATTATAATGACTTATAACTGTTTTACCACAGTGATTGTTTTTATTCTGCAGTATATTCTTGAGGAATACAATGAGACCAAGTCGAAGATGAACTTGGTACTATTTGATGATGCTCTGGAACATCTCAACCGAGTTCACCGCATCATCCGCATTGATCGTGGCCATGGCCTGCTTGTTGGAGTGGGGGGCTCCGGCAAGCAGTCGCTCACCAAGCTCGCTGCATTCACAGCTGGTTGTGAGGTTGTAAAATACATTATAGCTGTAGTGAAAGAGAATTGATGCTTATAAAGAATTATTAAATAATTTAAAATGAAAGCAAATAATGTTGAAAAATAGATTCAGCCGCAACATTACACCACACTTTTACAAATATATTTACAGCATGTGGTCTTTGAATCTGCCTTTTTCAGGTGTTTGAAATTAAGCTCAGCAGAGGATACAATGAGTCTAACTTCCGAGAAGATCTGAGAGCACTTTACTTGAAGCTCGGTGTTGAAAATAAGAAGATGGTGTTTCTCTTTACTGATGCTCATGTAGTCGAAGAAGGTTTTTTGGAACTAATCAACAACATGCTCACCTCAGGTTAGCTATAACTCTGGTTGAAACTCATTTTATATTCTGAAAACCTACTGATGTCACCCTCTGGTCATTCATTCTTTTTAAAGGCATAGTTCCTGCACTGTTCCCTGATGATGAGAAGGAGTCAGTTCTTAATCAGTTACGCGATGAGGCTCTTAAAATGGAAGCAGGCCCTTCTAAAGAGAGTGTGTGGCAATACTTTGTCAATAAGAGTGCCAACAATCTACACATTATTTTGTGCATGTCTCCTGTGGGAGACACTTTAAGGACACGCTGCAGGAACTTCCCAGGTGAAGTATGCATTTATACTGATTTCATTTTTTAAAAATCAATTCTAACCATATTCAACTTATATTTCAGGACTGATGAACAACACTGTGATTGACTGGTTTCTGCCATGGCCACCACAGGCATTGTATGCAGTGGCTCAGTATTTCCTTGGTGTGTTAAAACCCATGTACATTTATAGATAGATAAAAGCTTTATTAATCCCTCGAGAGGGTTCCTCTGGGAAATTTAGTAATGCATATTAAAAGTTACATTACATATAAGTTACCAACATTATTTTTTCTTATCCTGTAGATGAAAATTCAATGATTCCTGAGACTCATTCCATGGCAGTTATAGATCACGTATGCATGGTCCATGCATCTGTGGGGGAATACAGCAAGCTATTTGAGCAAAGACTTCGACGCTGTAACTACGTTACTCCAAAGAACTACTTGGACTTTATTAACACCTACTCCAATCTTTTAAAGGAAAAGGACAACTTTATTCTTGGTAAGAAGTGTGGAACATGTCATAAATGATTTGCTTCTGATTTGTAAATACTGCACTAGTGTCAGATGAATACTGTGTAACATGAGTTTTTAGAATTTTAGAGACTATTGTTTTCATTTTTAGGTCAGTGCCAGCGTTTAGAGGGAGGTCTGGATAGACTTAAGCAAGCTAGCAAGCAGCTGGTTGACCTGAATGCTAAGCTTGCAGATCAGAAGGTGGCTTTAGCTGAAAAGACCACAGCTTGTAAAGCCCTGCTGGACGACATTATGGCAAACACAACAGCAGGTCAGTGACCACCTGCATCTTTTAACTAAGGTCTTAATAAACTTTGTACTCATATTGCATACAGATAATATAAATTAATTATCTGATTTTTAGCTAAGGAAAAAGAGGCTCTGGCAGAAACAAAAGGCAAAGAAATTGAGGATAAGGACAAAATCATGACTGATGAAAAGGCAGAAGCTGAAAGTGCTCTGGATGAGGCTCAGCCAGCATTAAACGCTGCCCGCAAAGCCCTGCAAAACCTGGATAAAAAAGATGTCACTGAGATCAGGTAAACTCTTAATATTAATTTGATTAATGAGATAAATAAAGAATAATTACTAAATTGGTCTGGCTATAATCTGTGAAGCACCCTGCTAAAGTTCTGTTAAGAAAACTTAAATCACATGTTGAATAATCCTTCTTTTTTGGTTGACCCCTAATACAGGTCATTTGCTACGCCACTCAAACAGGTGCAAGTGGTTTGTGAGTGTATTCTTGTTCTGCGTGGCCACAAAGAAATCAGCTGGCAAGCAGCCAAGTCGATGATGTCAGAGGGAAACTTTCTACGCTCTTTACAGGAGTTGGATTGTGAATCCATAACTAATCATCAGATTAGAACTGTCAAAAGTAAGTTGGGAACATGATCATTAAAATGGTTTTCAACAGTTTTCAGTCAATTTGAATAACATCAATGTTGACTATGATAATTTACTACTACATTTTTGTTTTTTTATTATTCAACTTGGCTAGGCAACATTAAAAACCTGCATACAAGCTTTGAGGAAATGCAAAGCATCAGTAAAGCTGGTGCAGGAATGTTCAAGTTTGTGGTGGCAGTCATAGGTTACTGTGATGTTGCCAAAGAAGTAAAACCCAAGAAAGAAAAGGTATTTTATTTTTGTAATTTTGGTTTCACTGTTCTGCATCAAAAGAGAAACGGACAACTACAAAGCTCCACGCATTTTCATTTGATTTGCAGGTGGCACGTCTTGAAAAGGAATCTGTTCAGCTTAAGAAGGAACGTGAGCACATTCAAAAGGAGCGTGAAAATATTCAAACAGAGCTGCGCGGTTTTAAAATAAGGCATAAGGATACGACTGTGGAAAAGCAGGTGCTACAGGAAGAGGCTGAGGTCATGGAGAGGAGACTGATAGCTGCTGAGAAACTCATCTCTGGTCTGAGCTCTGAAAATGAACGGTGGGATTGTACACAAAATGCAACACTTAAAACAGTTATTCTAAATAAGTGTATTTTATATATCTTTTTATCACTTTGTGTTTCCAACTATGTGTTTCACTCACACTCCTCATCAAACTCAGGTGGACGAAAGAGTTGGATGAGTTGAGGCAGCAGCGTGTGTGTCTCCTTGGTGATTGTCTGGTTTCAGCTGCTTTCCTGAGCTACGAAGGTGCTTTCAGCTGGGACTTCAGGAATGAAATGGTGTATCAAACATGGGTTCATGACATTCTGGAGAAAGGCATCCCCTTGAGTCAGCCTTTTAAAGTGGAAAACATTCTTATAGATGAGGTAGAAATCAGCAGGTGAGTGGTGTGTGATGTCAGCGTTTTGATTTTTGTATGACATAAATCATGCAAAAACGATCTGATATATTAAAAGCAAGACATTAACTGTATTTGTTGCTTTTATGTAACTTCTTCATTGTTTTGCTGCACTCAATGCCAATGACAGAGGGACTAACTGTGTCCTTACATTTGTACAATAGATGGGGTTCTGAGGGTTTGCCTCCTGATGAGCTGTCTGTACAAAATGGAATCCTCACAATCAGAGGGAGTCGCTTTGCCTTGTGTATTGATCCTCAGCAGCAAGCATTCAACTGGATTAAGAAAAAGGAAGAAAATAATAAACTCAAGGTACAAAAGATTTATGCTTAGTGCATGCAGGTCCCAGAGTCACATCTGACTGCCTGAGAATAATACAATGGAAATGTAATGTGGTCCTGACCATAAAATCATAACTTGTCCTCAGATTTCATCTTTCAATGAACCAGACTTTTTGAAACAACTTGAGATGGCCATGAAGTATGGAAATCCATTCATTTTCCAAGACGTGGATGAGTACATTGACCCGGTAGTCGACAGTGTTCTGGAGAAAAATGTGAAAGGAGCCGAGGGCAGACAGTTTATCTTGCTGGGGGACAAAGAAGTTGATTATGATGCTAACTTTAAACTCTACCTCAACACCAAACTGCCTAATCCCAAATATTCTCCATCAGTTTTTGGAAAAGCCATGGTCATCAACTACACTGGTAAGACCTTAAGCATTACAATTATTGGTTATAGAAATCAGCTGCTAAATGGTCTGTCTGTTTACTTTTGTCTAATTACAGTTACACTTAAGGGTCTGGAGGACCAACTACTAAGTGTTATTATGGGCTTTGAGAAGAAGACACTGGAGGAACGACGTAAGTGTTTGATCCAGGAGACCAGTAACAATAAGAAACTGCTGAAAAACCTTGGAGACTCTTTGCTTAGAGAGCTGGCTTCATCTACCAGCAACATGTTGGATAACAAAGAGCTTGTTGAAACGCTGGAGGAGACAAAGTTAAAAGCCAGCGAGGTCAGTTTAGATCATTTTACTAATAATCTAATTGAACAAAATGTGGTCAGTAATGTTTTACTGTTTTGTTTTCTTGATTACCAGGTGTTCGAGAAATTACAGTTGGCTCAGAAGGCATCAATGGACATTGATAAACTGAGAGATGGCTACCGACCTGCTGCTCAACGCGGTGCTATCCTCTTCTTTGCACTGACGGACATGGCTCTGGTTAACCCCATGTACCAATACTCACTAGAGTCCTACCTGGAAGTGTTTAACTTGTCACTGCAAAGATCTTCACCTCACCCATCTCTTGATCAAAGACTTGAGAGCATCATGAACACTCTCACAGAGAATGTTTATAACTATGGCTGTACAGGTAAGATAACTGAGTTAGAACAACATTGAACTCTATATTTCTTAAGGTATTTATAATGCTTTGTAGATGTAATTTATTCTATCGCTTGTCCTTAGGGCTTTTTGAAAGACACAAGTTGCTCTTCTCCTTTAATATGACAACCAAGATTGAGCAAGCAGAGGGGAGGGCACCTCAAGAGGAGTTGGAGTTCCTTATCAAGGGTGAAAAATCCTGAAAAATGTCTAAGATTATTGTGATAATTTATAGATACAAAGATCTAAATGTATATACATTTTATGTTTCCCCACCTCTTGCATAAAGGTAATCTATCTCTGGAAAAAAGCCCACGAAAAAAGCCTTGTGACTGGCTTCCTGACCAGGGCTGGGAGGATGTGGTGAAACTAGCAGAGCTCTTTCCTGAGCAATTTGCCTCTCTGCCTGATGACATTGAAAAAGAGCCCACTGACTGGAAGTCTGTAAGGTCAAATAACAAAAATCAGTCTAAGGAAGTAATTGAATCACCTGAGTTCAATTCATTGTATTTTTTTGTTTGTTTGTTTGTTTTCTCAGTGGTATGACTTAGATGCACCAGAACAGGCTCCATTTCCCATGAAATACAAAGAAAACCTGTCAGCTTTTCAGAAGCTGCTGTTGCTACGCTGCTTTCGTGTTGATAGAGTCATCAGAGCCATGAGCAACTATGTCACTGTTACCATGGGGGAAAGGTGAGCAAATGATTCTGCTGTATTTTTCTCACACTCAATTTTTTAAAACAGCACTCATAGGTCTGAAGTAAACTTTTCAAATATCTGATAGATGAAGTCGTCGTGTGATGTACGTTAAGCTATTTAAACATATCTTGTTTTTCTGCTCAGATATGTGCAGCCCCCTGTGATCAGCTTGACTTCAATATATGAACAGAGCACACCTTTTTCTCCCATTGTTTTCATCCTGAGCCCTGGCTCTGACCCAGCTGGTGACATCATGAAACTAGCAGAGGAGTCAGGCTTTACAGGCAGCAAGTTCCAGTCACTTGCAATGGGCCAGGGCCAAGAAAAGGTAGTGAACACTTTCTATTTCTCAAATTTAAATTGTCTAATGTGGTCAAGTAAAACAATCATAGGGTTTAATAAGTAATTTGAGTAAATGTTTTGCTAATTGTACTTTGTCACAAAGGTGGCACTAGAATTGTTGGAGAAGGCAGTTTCTCGTGGTCAGTGGTTGATGCTTCAGAACTGCCACTTGCTAGTGAAGTGGCTGAAGGAACTGGAAAAAGCATTAGAGAAAATCACCAAGCCCAACCCCAACTTCCGCTTGTGGATCACTACCAATCCCATTGAAAACTTTCCCATTGGCATTCTGCAAAAGTCTCTAAAGGTGAAACACATTTTCTTTTTTACTTTATTTGATGTTTTATTTTTATTTCCTGTTAATGAAAGAACTGTGAAAATTTTGTGCAATGCTTATCAGGATAAAAGGAATCAGAATATACAATCTTTTTCACTGTTTGTAGGTAGTGACAGAACCCCCTAACGGTCTCAAGCTGAACATGAAAGCTACATACTCGAAAGTCTCAGATGAGGCCTTGGACACATGCCATCACCCTGCATTTAAAAGCCTGGTCTATGTGCTGACCTTCTTCCATGCTGTGGTGCAAGAGAGGCGCAAATATGGGAAGATTGGCTGGAACGTGCCCTATGACTTCAACGAGTCAGACTTCTTTGTAAGTAGAGCCAGATTTTAACTTGGAGTGGTACAATAACTGACATGTTAAATTTCTGGGTAGTTAGAGAAATTAAATTGTGTTTTACAGGTGAGTATGGAGATCCTCAATACCTACCTGACCAAAGCTCACAACCAAGGAGACAGCGATATACCCTGGGGAAGTCTGAAATACCTTATTGGGGAGGTTAGGCTACTCTGGTTGGGTTTAATGTTGTCTGCTGGTTTATTGTCTTAAAAATACTTCAAGTTTTATGTATATATGTTTTATTAGGTGATGTATGGTGGGCGAGTAATCGATAGCTTTGACCGCAGGATCCTGACTACTTATATGGATGAATACCTTGGAGACTTTCTCTTCTATACCTTTCGGCAGTTCCACTTCTTCAGAAACACAGAAGTGGATTACAGAATCCCTTCAACTGGGCCAAAGACAGCATATACTGGTCAGCTGTCACTTTGAATACTTATAGTGATCTTACTCTGGAAAGAAAATAGTTACTACTGTAGTTAAAAGATCCCTACAGCTTTAATCTGTTTTGTGTTATAGATGAGCTTGAGAACATGCCACTGACGAACACACCAGAGGTAATGGGTCTTCATTCCAATGCAGAGATTGGCTATTACACTCTAGCTGTTAAGGAGATGTGGACTCATTTAATAGATCTTCAACCTCAGACAGGTGAGATTTGGCCATATAAAAAACATCTTTACTAATCATAGCTGAAAAGAGTATTTTGTCTAGTGATATTTGCTATATTTTGAAATAACTGAGAAGATGGAAATTGTCTATGAGTGCTCCTATGTACATTTGCCTCCTTAGTTTGTATTTGTTCATGCTTTAGGTGAATCTGGTGGAAGCATCACCAGGGATGAGTACATTAGCCAGGTTGCTCAGGACATTCACAACAAACTTCCCGTGTTATTTGACATGGATGTGATTCGTAAAAAGTTTGGCACAGACATTTGTCCAACCTCAGTAGTTCTTCTTCAAGAACTGGAGCGCTTCAACAAACTAGTGATTCGGATGCAGCAGTCTTTGGCTGAGCTTCAGAGGGTGAGTTTGGCAACAGAAAAACTAAATACTGAGACAAAAACACACTTGGGTGCTGTGTTTTTGCTCTTTAATACTGTTTTGATTTGTTTGTGTTGTCTTGTGCCCCACAGGCTTTGGCTGGTGAGGTGGGTATGAGCAGTGAGCTGGATGAAGTGGCTCAAGCCCTTTTTAATGGTCTCATTCCTGCCATTTGGAAGAAGTTAGCACCTCAGACTCTGAAGTCCCTTGGCAACTGGATGAGCCACTTCAAGAGACGTTATGAACAGTACAGCCGCTGGGTAATGATGAACAAACAAATAAAATATTCAAAGCATGCATTTCTCTTTTATTGTAATATATTTATAGTTTTATCAGTGTGTCAGATGCATATGTATATGTATATAATTATTATTATTTATTTTTTTTTTTTGTTTGCAAGGTGGATGAAGGGGAACCAAGGGTTATATGGCTGTCAGGACTTCACATCCCAGAGTCTTACCTGACTGCACTGCTTCAAGATGCGTGCAGGAAAAATGGCTGGCCTCTGGATCTTACCACACTGTACACAGAAGTGACCCACTTCCGCAGTGAGGATGAAGTCACTGACAGACCAAAACAAGGTAAGAGGAATACATTCATTGTTCACTGCATTTTTAGTGAGTGATAGACGAATGTCGGTTTTTCAAAGAAGGCGGTGTGAACAGCACACCATGTCCAAACCCATATATGTGTATTTATTCCTTGGTGACAGTGTGCTGTGGCAAGCTGAGAAGATGCACTGAGCTGTGAGTGACGTGCTGAGTGACGTGCTGAGTGATGCGCAAGTCGAGTTTGCTGTCCTGCACACTGCTCTCTAGTTAACAATATTTCAACTTGGGCACAGCTCATAGTGACAATATGTCTGCACATCCAATCACAGGAACATGGACATTCACTCTTTTTGCTGCTACTCACTTCTTTCTCATTCTCATCAAAAGCAGTGGTGTCAGGGTTTTCTTCTGAATGCTTGACAAATACCGGTACATCCTACATGGAGATCAGTGGCCAAGTGGCATCTATGCACATGTGCATTCTGCTCTGCGCGCTTCTCTGCAGCTCCTGGCTAAACTATTGAGAGGAGCAGCATGCGTACCGCCTCCTATGTGAAACCAGCATAACAGTCCTTTTGGTTTTAGGCTGCTTTGTGTCTGGTCTGTATCTGGAGGGAGCAGACTGGGACATGGAGAAGAACTGCCTAATGAGGAGTAAATCAAAAGTCCTGGTTGCTGAGCTGCCCATTCTCAAAGTCATCCCCATAGAGACACATCGCCTTAGACTACAGGTTTGGACAGTAATCACTACACTACACACTTCTTTACTACATACTTCTTTAATTTAATGTGATTTACTGTTTAGATCTTTCTCCCTGATCTTTTGTACAACAGAATACACTGAAGACACCAGTGTACACCACATCTATGCGCAGGAATGCAATGGGTGTGGGGCTGGTGTTTGAAGCTGACCTGTTTACCTCCATGCACATCTCTCATTGGGTCCTTCAGGGAGTGTGTTTGTGCCTTAACACAGACTGAAGATCTCACTCAAGCTCACCAAGCTGATTCACATTCACACCAAGTGTTTGTGCCTGTTAATTAGTATTCGTTGATCTCTGATCTTTGATTTTTTTTTTTTATTGAAAAGTGACATTTAGTCAGATATTTGTATTACTAGTAAGATTTTTGTCCCTTTAATTGAAAGATATTTGATGTTGCTGTTTTTTATTAATTGTTTTTTCACTAGATGGCAGCACAGAACAATATTTTTTCCTCAACCTGTTTAGAGGGAGGTTCCAGAAAGGAGGTTCAATAAACTGTTGTTCAATGTGAAAAGTCTGAGTTAATGTATCATGAGCAGGAAAACTCTGGATCTCTGGTTCCAAAATGGGTGATTTAGATTAGTTTATTCAATTCTATATATTTGAACTGAGTTGAAAGCCTTCATCAGTAGATTCACCATGGCAACCATAGAGGAAAATATGAAAGAAAAGAATTGAACCTGGTGCTTACAGAGTCATGTCCAGGTTTTTTTTTACAGAGTAGTACATACAGGGCAAGGAAGGGGAAAGGGGAATGATTTGGGGTCACATACATATATACCACAGTAATAAATGGTGGAACTTGTTCTCTGCATTTAACCCATCCCTGAGGAGCAGAGGGCAGCTATTTTACAGCCCCAGGAGATAACTAGGGATTCAGTATTTTGCCCAAGTAAACTTTGACACATGGCCTGCAGGGATCAAACCCAGATCTCCCGATCAGTGGATTACCTCACTTCCCTCTTGAGGCTACCCATAGGGTATGTACATACAGGGACTGGGTTGTATGACATGACTTGTTACCCAGTATTTTCTGGAGTACATACAGGGTAAGCATTGGGTACTTACAAAGATACCTACAGGTTAAGTACTGGGTGCATGAAGGGTACATAAAGGGTATGTAGGGGGAACTTACAGGGATGCATATCCTGTACTAACACATGTCGGGAGACTGCTTCAGGTGGTAGGGGACTAGTAGAAACTCAGAAATCCTGCCAGTGAACAGGTTTAGTTTACAGACAGACGTTGGATTCAAAAACTGCTCTCTTGATGAAATGCTCCAGAATGCGGCTTTAACATCAAGTTTAATTTTCTCTGAATTTTTACATTATCTGCTTTCTGGAATACTCCTCTGATCTTTTGAAAGTAGGGTTCTGTAGAAAGGTTATGAACAATTGTTATCTTTCCTGATCACTTGATCACTCTTTGAACAACTTCACTTTGAGAAATATAGTTTAATTCTGACCTGGCAAATGCCCAGTTAATTACAGTTAAGACAGTCATGAAGTCGATTTCTGTCACCTTAAGACACATTTAATCAAAAAATGTCATAACAGTTCATGTGAAGGCATTTTTACGTGTTTTAAAACTTGAGACTGCTGTCAGCTTCACATTACATGATTATTCTGAAAAAATAGGAAATTTTTACCAGAATTATTTCAGCTTGTCCAATAATTTCTGCTGTAAAAATGATAGAATTCATGTAAATAGCCATGCATGGCTGTGTAAAGGTTTATAAAACACTGTTAGCATAAACCACTATGACATTTCCGAGATTGTGATTTTTTTTAAAAGGGCAATAATTTATGTAGAAACTGGATCCATTTTGACTGTAGCTGGTAGCACATAAAGATCTCTGTTTCTCTAAACTGAAGCCACTCAAAGAGCTATCTGCAACAGCTAAGTGTTTACTGTTCATAACGTTTCCACAGAAAATCAATTCAGAAGATCTGAACACATTTAAGCATTTATTCAAGCATATTGTTTTTGGTGTTATGTGAAGCTAATGCCTACAGACCACAACATGGTCAGAATTTAACAATCTCAAGTTGTTTAATGAATAGTTTTTAATTATTAGGGTTAGGGTCCTGTCAGTAACTAATTACAAAGACGAGAAGTCCCCAAAAATACTTCACAATGAAAATAAGTCCTCAAATGACACAAAGGCCCCACAAAGACAGGAAATACTCTCAATTAGAGGGAGTCCTAGAAGTCCCCACAATGACAGGAAGTCCTCACAATGACAGGAAGTCCACAAAATGACAGGAGGTCCCTACAAGGACAGGAAATCCTCACAATGACAAGAAGACTTGAAAAAGATTGGAAGTCTTCACAATGAAAGGATGTCCCTGTAAAGACAGGACATCCTCAAATGACAGAAAGCCCTCACAAAGACAGAAAGCCCCCAAAAGATAGGAAGTCTTCACAAAGACAGGAAGTACCCACAAAGGCAGGAACTCCTTACAATGACAAGAAGTCCACAAAAAGTCAGGAAGTCCTCACAATGACAGTCATCACAATTACATAAAGGTCCCACAATGACAGGAAGACGTAAAAAACTGGAAATCTTCTCAATGACAGGAATGATTATTTTGGATAGTCATTAAAGGCACACTAAGTAACTTTTTCATATTTTTAAATCTTTTTCTTGAGCCAGTATGTGCTAATATGACCCTTTACAGGGTTAAATAAAACTCACTCAGCCCCATCTGCTGCTTGTGTCCAGGATACCACACTTGCATCTTCTGAGTCTGCAGTTCAGTGCTCTCAAGTCTCACAAAGTCATGTATCTTGCGAGAAGCAGTAATGCTTTACGGCAATCCACGTTTACACCTCAGGACCTGCTCAGAACAGACAAGCTGAAGACACAGACATCTTATATATGAGCTAAGAGATCTATTGTATTATGTTCATCATGGCGGAGCTTCTGAAGAAACAAAGAAAAGCTTTATCTGATTATTGAAAACACGGAGCACAGCGAGAAGGAGGGGTCAACAGTTGTTTTTACGACAGTGGTTTAAAATGGATACTAGCGGTTGCTAAAAACAAGCTCAAACTGCCTAGTGTGCCTTTAAACAGAGCAGCTGTGTTTCTGTTGATTTTTAGCATATTTCTCAGCATCCTTTAGAAATGTAACCATAGTCAAAGTTTATTTATGTACCAAGTGAAATTTTAGTTTGTAGTTTGGGCCAATGTTACCATTCAGCAAATAGATCCAGGGCAGCATTGAGTAACTGAGGCTGCTGAGGTCAGCATGGTGAATCAGGAGAAGTTTCCTTTTAAAATCAGACAAGTGTCTGCCTGCTGGTGCAGCTGTGAGGTAACAGACACACGCAGAAAGGATAACTGCAGCAGTTTTCATTCATTCTTTATGTAACACACATATATCTGTAGCTTTTCTTGTGAGAGAACAGCTGTGATCAGGAATATGCTGCTTAGACTAAATGTTGTTCCACAGCTGTGGAATTTAATGTAAACGTAAATAGGATGCACAGCTTCTCCAGCTGACCCAGTGCCGTTGACACGCCTCCTCATCGATCTGGACTCACCCCAGCTGGACCAATTTTTAACTGGAGCAAGGTATTTGGACACATTCAAATTTGTCCTGGCCATAGATTTTAAATGGAATTGTGCTGATGTCCTTCCTGCATGTTTGTTAACGGAACCTGGAAGACTGGACTTTATAAAGTATCATCAGGACACAGCTGAGGAGGGACCAGACAGCAGCTCACACCTCAGTCCATCATAAAAGGTAAGTAAGGCAAGTTGCTTTATTACAATAGACTAAAATAATGCTTACTTTTTAAACTGTGTGTTCTGCAGAACCACTCATGTCTCCTTACACACCAGCTCCGTATGCTAGCTGCTGTGGTGGAATCATGTGTCGCTTTCCTTGCTTACTGTTGTCACTGGTTCTCTGTCCCTATAAGGTGTGTTTTTCTCTCTCTGCAGCAGAAGATGATACTTCAGCTTCATCATTTGCTTCTTACCAGCTGTAGGGCCTCCCTCTGAGAACCTTTAAACATCCTGCTGTCCACAGAGGACATGCAGGATCTCCAGAATGAGGGCGCACTGTTGGATCTCAATGGAGGGGTCAGTGACTAAAATGGGGGATTTGGTCTAACAAAGAAAAAGTGTTGTCCAAATTACTTTTATTGTCATTGTTTTTATCTTAAAGGTATTTTGTTCTGTTTTATATCTGCGCATCTTTCTGATTTCTCACCTGAAAGCAATGCAGGATTGTTTATTCTGTGTTGTTCCTGCACATATTTTGATGCAGAAAACAGATTTTTATTTATTTTTGTGTTTGTTGGATTGGTTTCGATCCTGTGTTCCTTCAGTGCTTTGCGATGACTTGTGCTGTGAACTGCTGCTTTAAAAATAACCAGAATTGAATTTCCCAAGTTAGAAATTTAATGTATCATCATGACTACGATTTTATTAGCTTATTTGGTCATAACTTTTTAAAATTTGTATTTCAACAGTATTACATATAAAACCAAGAAAAGCAGTTACATGTTCAAAG
Organism: Callopanchax toddi; assembly: GCA_006937965.1. Classification (NCBI taxonomy): domain Eukaryota; kingdom Metazoa; phylum Chordata; class Actinopteri; order Cyprinodontiformes; family Nothobranchiidae; genus Callopanchax; species Callopanchax toddi. Next base: position 2,973,185 of record SSNR01000030.1, on the reverse strand, counting down.
CTCTTCTACATTTTAGGTTGCTCTTGTTTCTGACGAACCAGCAGATCTCAGTGGAGATGATCAAATATGGAATGCAGATTTTGCTTAAACATCAGGAATAAAATAATAATCATTGTGTTTTTAATTAAATTCCAGAGAGACGACAACCTTGAGTATAAAGACGGATTCTTGTTCACCAGACCAGCAGATGCCACAGGAGAAGATCCAGAAAATGAAATGGTAAAATGCCATAATGCACATATATTTTGTAAAAATATGAGCCGCATTACTCACTTTACTGTAGGGTTTATCTGTAACTAAATTGCTGTTATTATGTTGCTGTAAAATTCCAAATACTTAAAAACATCATAGTGTTATTTATTTTCTAAAACATTGTGCTTCTCTAATAAAAAAGCTGGTCTCCCATCTGATGTTAGAACCTCCACTGAATATCTGTAAATGAAACAAACTGTAACAGTGGACTGTAATCTGATAGGTATTTCAAATAAATCTATCAAAACACAGTCGTATCTATGGCTTATTATAGAATAGTATAATATGAATAATATGAATTATAGAAAAGCCTCATATGATAGTATAATATGTCAGGTAAATGTGTTCTCACGCTGTTTGGGGGTGTCTTTATTGAACCCATCCTCCCTCCCCTCGCTAATTTTCAGCTTGTCCATCATCACCTCTCCCAGGAGATTGGCTCATCCTCGTTGTTGTCACATTACCCCTGGCCGCCACTTAGGGGCATTCCTATCTGCATTCCTCTGACTCACTGACCTTTTGTGACCCTCCAGGATACTTCCACCCCTCCTGGTGTCCACGCAGCTGCCACGCATCAGTAACTGCTGTCCCTTCAGACAAATATAGATGTCTGAAGAAAGTTTTCCGTGTCATGATGTGTGATTAATTTCTGAGAATTAAGTGTAATTTTCACATGAAGTGCATTCGCGACTTTATTTTTAGATTTAGCTTTAAGTTACTGAGTATCAGCAAGAATTTTGGAGATTTGCGAATATTTTTAAGCAGAAACGTGCACATGAAACTAAATCAAATGCTTGCATTACAATTTTTTTTTGTTTTATCAGATTACATTTTAAATATGATACAAAAGCTTTGTACATATAGAGATGATAGATGATTTTATTATTAAGAGAATGTGTTCTAGTTTTTTTTTATTAAAGAAAAAAACAAACAAAAAGCAACAATCATGATGTTGTGTTCTGCTATTGAGAAGTGTTTGTTTCTTGCAGATTGCACTGCACACCAGAAGATCTGATGTTTCATCTGAAGGTATCTGAGCAGAAGCAGCCCTGACACTGTCAACACACTGGTCACATACTGGTTAAGACCTCACAGTGTGTTTTTTTCTGTCATTGAAACCTCACATCTTAGTTCTGATTCTAGACATTTTGCCAAGCAGCCTCCTAAATTCTGAGAACACAGTATTTAATAACAAGCTTCTGACGTTTGATATATAAAGTAAAATGTGTATATTTGTGCTTAAACTACATTTTGAATGTTTTTTTTTAAATGTATTTAGTTTGATACATTAATGGCTTTTTATATGTCAAATGGAAATTTGGCTTTGCTGAAACTTTTATATTTGACATTAGCTTTTGGGTCCATGTGATAGAAAAGTAATAAAGTCTCCAGTTACACCTGTTCTTTGTCATAAAGTGGGACTATTATTAATTTTAAAAAAAAAGGTCAGAATGTTATGCATTACTATTTATAATTTATAAAAAGCATACAGTATTTTTGCAACATTTCCAGGTTGTTTCATCTATTATTTTTTACTTGCAGTGATATAACTTGAGCAAAAGACCTGAATACTTCCCTTCCACTACTTTTATGGTCAAATTCAGGATCTGCCCTTTGTCTTTAATGGAGTATCATTAAATAATCAAAGTATTGATGTTTGTAGGACCTGAGTATTTCTGCCCTCACTCATCAGCCCAGTCTCTGTGCAATCCCCTAAAGAGGAAGAGACATAGCAATTATGTAAATGGAGCCTTCTCTGTCTGCTGTTGTGCTGAGCTTTTAGTAACAAATCTCAACAAGGCAGTGATGCCAAATCATGACCAGCCCTCTCCTTCACTTCTCTCCTCCCTGATATCATCACATTTAAATTCTCAGATGAAGTCTCGTGAAGTTAATTATAAAGAAACTTTTGCTCGCATGGTGAATTGTTTAAATGATCACCAGAAATATAGTTAAATCTTAAGATTAACATTTGAAATGTGTACTTCAGTGGGTTTTATTTGTCAAGTGTACCATTATTCCATCAGATTTTTGTTTTGGGCTGCAAAATTTGAAATAATAAAATGTTAATACATTACATGTAACAAAGAAGAGTCATTAATAAAACATATTTAGAATATACTTTATTGTCATTGCATGCAGCAACGTGCAAGATGCTAAAATAGACGGATTCTTACAAACATACATTCTAACCAATATAAAAAGGTACAATAAATGTTTAATCTATAATAACTCCTTAAAAAAGTGAAATATTAAATAAAAAATAATGTATAAATGTCATTATTTAAGTAATATATGTGTCTGGAAACAAGATAAGTAAAATGTGAACAATTAAATGGGTTAATTTTGTGTTGACAGAGTTCTGGGTCTATTTTATTTTGAGATGACCCACCAGCTTATGCAGCCATTTTATCTATTTATAAACACATAATCTGAATATACACAACAGTAATATTAAATTATATGATTTACATAATAAATAAATAACAAATAATATAAAAAGATAGTGAAAAACTAATTACAGCTCTTAAAATCTTTTACTTATTTCTGATGCCGTCATTCCCAGCACTGTTTTCTGCTTCACCAGATGTTTCTGTCTGAAACGTCACGTCTAAACACTCTGACTGGTTCTGCTTTTAAGGAAAATTTGAATATAATTTTGAATGGATAAATGTGGAATAGGAGAAATTTGGCAGAATTTAAAAATTTTGGTTGATTTCAACATTTATTTTTCCAAAATGACTCCCATGTACATCACAATTGGCTGAATTTAAAATAGTTTCTCCAAAATGAAAAGCTTTGGTTGCTTATTTATTTTATCATTTATTTTTCACATTTTTTAAAAGATGTTTGTTTCTTAAACATAATGATGATTACCAAAATTGTAGACATTCTCTTTAAAACCTAATGGGAGTGGTGTCGTGCACTTTCCACTTTTACCACCAGATGGCGCAAATGTTCAATCATTTTGACAAGATGAAAATATCGAAAAGAAAAAGTGAAGAAAAAAAATCATCTCATTCGACCAGCCTCTGGTACGGAGGTTTGGATTTGCTGTTAGAGACAGAAAAATAAAATAAAATAAAGAATTGATTTAAAAATGGATCAGGAAGCAGGTGGAGGAGAGTGTAACGATGGGTGTTGTTTCTTTAAGACCCAGCATCTTCACAGGGAGTCGAGAAAGCGACGGTAATCCGTCAAGTTACACAGAACCACCCGGCCGGAAGAGAAGTAGAAACATTAACGTACCTTCAAAATAAAGTTTCGATACCTTTGTCCATGTTAGTATTAAATGATAAAAATAATTTAATATGCCATTACTCGATTTTAATAATACAAATAAAATACAATTTACAATTATAATCTAATTTCGGTTATTTTGAGTTTGGTGATATCACCTGTTTTTGGAATAATTAAGGGTTGTTTGTTCCTACTGGCCTAAAATTAGGGGAAAACATCCACAACTAGCCTTTTTAAAAAAGGTATTTGAAACTCACGCACGCCGGAAGTGTCCCGCCGTGTTCACGTGCAGCTTGACGCAGCAGCTGATCCGTGCCGTCGCTCCCACTTTACAGGGAGGGAGGGGACGGGTCCAGGCTGGTAACCGGGCTGTAACGGGGATAACCTGCAGCCTCCGTCTCTCGGATGCTCTGATGGAGTAAACCGGGCGACGATGCGTTTTTATTTCCTCTCTCCGTCGACCATGGACCGGGTAAGGCGCACGATTTGCTGAAGTCCGCGGTTTGTGCGGCGCGCTCGGATGTAGCCGTGCGTTAGATCGTCCAGCTGTTTTTATGGGCGGGTGGGGGGGACAGAGTGGCGCGTGGGGGGCAGATGGGTGTTGATGGGAAATTTCCGCCTTAATGACGGAATGAAGCCGGAGCGGCGCGCCGCTTTGGTTATTGTATTCGGTGAAATAATCCAGAGGTGTGACATCTTGTGGTGTAATCTTGTTAATTAGGCCCGCATCATTTACAGGATGATTGGCACCTCCCACCATGATGTGATAGCGGTGTGAGGCTATCCTGAACAGACTCAACATACAGAAATAAGCTGTTTTCCGCCCCTTGTGTCGTTTATTTCCCTGAGACAGCGTTTAGTTCTCCATCCAGACACCCCGAGGATCACAGGCCTTCAGAATATTTCCACAGATGGGTTCAGGAAACGTTGAAAAGAGACGATTCTCCTTCTGGAACAGCCAGAAATTTCAATTCCTGAGGATGACACCCTTTATTCCCCCCTCCCTGTAAATGTTAGAAACAGCGACGCTTCTTCCTCCAATCCACAAGGCCTGGTCATTCTTCTGATTTTGTGCGATTTGTTGGTAAAAGCTGCTCTCATTTCCGTACATCATCATGCGCATTTATGGTTATGGACGCGCCGTGCCACGCACAGATGGTCGAATCACTCCAGAGTATGGCGATGCAAGTCGGTGTGAGAGGCAAAGCTGCTGCAACAGCAGTGGTTATTCTGCCTCTGAGGGTTGCTCAAAAACACAGGAGAAAGATGCCTTTTAGTGTGTGTGTGTGTGTGTGTGTGTGTGTGTGTGTGTGTGTGTGTGTGTGTGTGTGTGTGTGTGTGTGTGTGTGTGATCAGTATGAGAGGAAGGATCACAACCTGAAGGCCTTACAGGGTGAATTCTGAATCATTTGTGGCTTCATCACCTCATTCAGTACCATCCACCTCCAGCTGATCATATTTTCTCTGAATAATAACACAAATAATAATAATTATGACTTTTTGTTTTCTTCTCTTCCATCCAGGTTCACCTGGCATCTCAGTAAAGCTCGGATCCAGGGGTCAGAGGTCACCCACTAAAACCTGCACTTCTCCCTCTCACCCCTGCACCCCACTTCACCTCCTTCCCCTATCCCTGATCCACACACTGCCCGCCCACCCTCATTCTATCCTTTCCCCCAGTTTTCCCTCACAAGTCAACCTGTGAGCCAAAACATCCCCGAACAAACAAATAGCTGTTGTACTTTCCATGACCAGAGATCAGGTATTCTCCAAACCCTCCTAGACTTCTCCTCAGATAACGCCTCTCACACCCAGGCTTCAAGATGATGTGCGAGGTGATGCCCACCATCTCGGAGGACGGGCGTGGTGGAGGAGGAGGTGGCTCGTCCTCCCCGGCGGGCGGTGGAGGAGGAATGGGCAGCGGGATGGGAAGCTACAACAATCGAGATCCCCGCGGAGGTGGTGGCGGCGGCAGTGGAGGAGGAGGAGGAGGTGATGAAGGAGGAAGCACGGGCAACCTGGAGTCACTGATGGTGAACATGTTGACGGAGAGGGAGAGGCTGCTGGAGAGTCTGAGGGAGACGCAGGATAGTCTGGGGACGGCACACCTCCGCCTCAGAGAACTGGGCCATGAGAAGGAGTCTCTGCAGAGGCAGCTGTCCATCGCCCTGCCACAGGTACAGAGGCTCAAGGGGGTCAAACAACACAAGTGTACGTTTTACAATCCCCAATTCCTCAAATGTAAAAGGCTGCTGTACTATGCAAAAGGAAGAAAGGGTTCTCCTCTTCATTGATATTAGACTAAATGACCACCTCATTCAATTTGCAGCTAAATTCCTCAAGCCAACTTTATGTGAACACTAATGGGAAAACAGAACCAGCTCATTCTGCAGGTTTGAGACATATAGGACTCGGTTAGGCCAGATTAGATTCACAAAACAAAGATTCTTCAGTTGTGTGTGTGCTGATTGGAGGTGTAGCCCTCCTTTATTATCAGAATAAAATAAAGTTTGATGTTAGTTGAGTGTCGGCCAAGCTCACTGATTATAAATCAGACAATAAATTCACACCGGATATAAAAGAATATGACGATCATAATATTTAAAGTTCACAAAGATGTCAAGTTTCTATCTAATGCACTCAGATGAATAATTTGTTGTGCATATTTAAATCATCAGATAAAATAGCATAGAATAAGGACCTGCACAGCACATAAACAGGCTAGAAAAAGGTTTTCAATTTATAAAATTAGAACAGTAAAGCGAATATTTGAAAGTCCTAAAAGAGATCCTGATTGTTAAAATGTTCTCTTTGCAATGTTGAATTATTGATGTGCAAACCTGTAATATGGATTTTATTGTCACAGCTGGTCTAGGTGGTTCTGATTCGGTCTGGTTTACCGTACAGCTGAGGCATTTAAACTACAACAACATAGATAAAGGACTCAGCAGTTTTGACTTTATTTGTTCTGCTTGAACATTTTAAAACATGTCTGCCAGTTATCAGTCAGATGGCAGAAAATTAAATAGCAAACATAGTTCGTAGTTTGCAGATATTTTTAGAAAAAGTATGAAGAAACAATATTTGTGTTAAGTTTTCAAATTACTGTATATCTGGCTCATAATCAAGCAATTCAAAGCATTTGGAGTCATTACTGTTTAACATAATTTCTAGCATAGGTGATAATTTTAAAAAGTCCTAATTATTCATTAGTCATTGTAATTCTGAAGCTAAAGTCAGGCAGAAAAACCACTACAGTGGAGATTTCACATGCAAAATTCAAATGAGATGTCTGGGATTTGATCCTAAAACCTATAGAAGCTTGAAAACATATAGAAAACAGATTAAAAGCTAAATGTAAACCCACCTTTTAAAAGGTTCCCTTGAAACATTCCCCAAACTAAAATAAATGTAAATAAAAAATATATATGGTCATCGTAATATTTCAAATTTTAAAATATTATAATAGCAAATACAAATATTAAACTTAAGAAAATAAATTGTATCTTCTGCTCATATCATAAACCTTTTTTTACAATGAAGATTGTAAAAAAAAAAAAACAGATTGCCATTTCCAATCACTTTCTCAAGATTAGAGAGAAAAAGTTGTAGAGGAGAATTCATATTTAAAGGTTCAAGTTAAAATTGATTCAATACTGTAAAACTACAACTAGAGCACGAAGGAGGAGTCAACAAACTTGATTTCAAAGATATTAATGAACTGGGGCTAGAAAAAAAAATGCTTTACTTGCTCCTGTAGTGCAGACAGACCAACATGATCCCACATCACAATACCCGAGAGCTAATCATGTTGTAATTCCACTCAGCATAGAAGGGTCCTGTCTCAATTCTCAGGCACGAATCGGACGCCTCAGGCCGCGATGATACCTCTCTCGCTGTTTGTACCCATTTTCCTCTGTTTCTACGCCTGAATTATCAAAATAACTGGTGTAGAGGTGCTGCAATGGAGAGCGACCGGACATGAAAGGGCCATATTACCTTACGTGGAGGAGATCAATAAGACACACACACACATCTGCTGTAGCACACACACCCACTCAGAGATGGAGGAAAACATGGATTGCTGTAATACATAGATGAGTTCACTGAGTTTGTCTGTGCGTAGAGGCTGCCAGGAGAGGGAAGCAGGAGAGAGAGAGAGGGATGGAGAGAAAGAGAGCATGGCACAGAGAGAAAATAACCGAGTCATGTGAAACACACAGAGACTAACAAATCAAAGCAATCTGCATATTAATATTCTGGCTTCTAGACTCTTTTAGATGTTGCTTTTCATGATTAAGCTGAATGGTTTGACCAAAACGAGGAGAGCGAGGACAGTGTCTGGTTTCTGTGTCGATCTCGCACCATTTTTTATTTGAATTAATCCCAGTATTATGATATCCTTTCGGCCCAGAACATGCCATCTGTACACTTCCTCCCTTTTCAAACACTTCCTTTCACTTCTTTGCCGTATCTCAGCTCAGTGAGCGCATCAGCTCAGAGGCTTGACATGGACTGAACACGCTGTACTGTTTTATGCTCTTTGGCCGGAGGAGGGTGTGAGGTGAGGCGCCTGTTTGCTGCCGTGCGCGGGTAAACTGATCACTGTTAACACAGAGAGCAAAGATAGCAGCAGCCACGTGCACGCTTCAGTGCCCTTTAATGGCTTGTTTGCATAAGGGAAAACATGCATGATTCGCCACACACCTGTTGGAGGATTCGCTATGTGTCATGCGTGTATCACGCTACAACCACACGCGAGCTGAAATAACGGGACAGTCGTTGTGATTTGTGGGCCTAATTAGATTACAGAAGCAAAGCATTGAAAGTTCAGCTCAGGCCAAGTGAGCTGATTCTTATGCTGTTGATTCGTTGCCATAGATACCAGACTAAGAGCAGCTGATTTTCACTGTATGAGGATCAAGAAAACCTCAAAATAATTAGCAGTAAATCACAGTAAAATACAACATTTCAGCTGAACGTGAGATTTTACATTCCCACTACCCTCGTGCTTGTTTAATCTCCAGGTTTTTAATGATGGGCAACAGGCAGCTGTGCTTATTGTGCAATTAAACCCATTTCAGGTGCAACACATGCAGTAAAACCTGACTGTAATATTTTATATCAGTTTAAAACTGCTGGACTGGGTGAACTTTAAGCACTGTGGTAGGTAGGACGCAGATTATTCTGTGAATACTGGCAAGCTGCGGACCTGATTCAGCACAGAAATTCCTTCAGACTTATTGTGTTTCTAATGAAATCAAGGTTTGTCAAATTGTTTACTGTAGTTAATGACACTAGCTGTAAAAGTTTGTGTCAGTTAAAGTGATATTTTAGGGACTCCTTGTGCAGACCATCTCAGGCACGTTGAAGTGTGGATCTCTGAGGGTCTTGTGGTGTCTGGCTATGCATTGCTGGCTGCTGCTCCTCTAGGCCCTGTGGGTAGCAGGATGGGGTCTCATTCTTGGAGCTGGTCCTGGTGCCATAATAAACGTTAAGGAATCTGGGATTTATGGAGTCTGATTCTACTTTATTCAACTCAGAAGGCTGTAGTGGTCACATGCTCTGCAAAAATGTTGGACAATATGTAAACACCAAGACCCAAAATGGAGCTTTCTTGCGAAGAATGTCCTGGCTATTTTGTTCTTGTTTGAGACTTGAACATGCTGATTGGTGTTCTGTGATTCAGCTCAGAATGTTTCTGCAAAAGAAAAAAAAAAAAGGAAGCAATTAAACTAAAAGTCGCCCTCTTGTTCTATTATCCAGCTCCTGATTACCCTAATTCAAATCCTATTGCGTCTTTTTTTCCTTTGGAATTTGCATTTTGAGAAATGTGCACAGCAGTGGCACACAGTTAAACTCACTGGGCAAAACATCCAAACAGCATAATAAAGTCGACACCCTGCAAACACCATCTATCATCACTGACTGCTCCCTAGAACCATGCATCATCGATGTAAACATGTTGTCTCAAGGTGTAGCTGAGAAAAACCTGAATGCAGACTCAACTCAGGAGGACTTACACTCAGAAAAAAATACTTTACTGAATCAAAATGACATCAAACCAAAATAGCTGAAACAAAACACATTAAGTGCAAAACAGGACTGATGTAAAATTACCACAAATAACACCGACAAGACGCTGTGAGAGGGAAGGTCAAGATCTTAAATCCTGCAGGAAATAATGACCTGATGAAACTCAATCCAGGTGTGAAACTACTCAGTGTCCAAGGAACAAACTGCAAAATGAAACCAAAATGAAGCACAACTGAACATAAGAACTTTATAACAGTCAAAAGTTGAAGAAACCAATAGCTTTTCTTTTTTCATCATATAGAATCTATTAATTTGCTTTGTTCCCAGATTATATATATCCAGTTCATAAAGAAAGTCTCCCAGTTCTGGTCTTTGAGGCACACCACTCTGCATGTTTTAGACCTTTCTCTGTCATTATTCCTGACAGGTATCAGGCGTCTGTAGATGTTAACAAGCTGTTTGAGAGCATTTCTTCTTTTGAATTTGGCGTGTTGTAGCAGGAACACGTTTACAACATGTAGTGTTTAGTGTATAGTGTGATCAAAAACCAGGACAAGGAAACATCAGATTTCATAACAACGTCAGTATCAAAAATGTATTAGTGGTTCACGGAAACACTATTTTAAATCTTTGTTTTGGGCCACATAGTTTTAATTTAATTCTAGTTATTTGCAGCACAAACATCAGCAGCCGGTACAAAGTTTTTTAGCACGTCAAATATCTCGCAGCTGCCACCTCCAGAGGTTTTGTTACCTGTCACTGTCAAAAGGCAGATGTGTGACAAAGGTCTATTACCCTGCAATGCAGCCAAAACTACCTTCCTTCAACTTAATTTAAATATAAAATCAATTTAAGGTTCTGGTGTTTCTCTGCAGTCACTTTGAGAAGTTAAAAAGTCAAAAAAAGGAAGAGAAAGCAGATGAGGCCTGTTTATACAGGGCTTCATTTCAGTGGCAGTAGATGCAATGACCAGTACTGTTTGATGTGTGTGTGTGCGATCAGCTTCGTGCAGCATTCAGTCAACATGAGCATCCTCTTTTGACCCTTTAGGAGTTTGCAGTGCTGACCAAAGAGCTGAACTTGTGCCGGGAACAGCTGCTGGAGCGGGAGGAGGAGATCGCCGAGCTGAAGGCTGAGAGAAACAACACACGAGTCAGTACTCCTCTGTGTCTGTTCGCCTTCATAATACTTGCTTTGCATGTTCTGAAAACCTTCACATGACTAGATGTAATCAAGTGTGGAGTCACTTCAAAGCATGTGAACCACATGTGCTTCCAGCTGCTGCTCGAACATCTGGAGTGCCTGGTGTCGCGCCACGAGCGCAGCCTGAGGATGACTGTGGTGAAGAGGCAGGCCCAGTCTCCGGCAGGGGTCTCCAGCGAGGTGGAGGTCCTCAAAGCCCTCAAGTCATTGTTTGAGCATCACAAGGCGTTGGATGAGAAAGTGCGGGAAAGGCTACGAGTGGCGCTGGAGCGTGTGGCCGCCCTGGAGGAAGAGCTGCAGTCCTCCTCCCAGGAGGTGAGTTCCTGCTTATTTTTCTACAAGATGAAATAGAGAAGAATTACAGCTGGAGGCTCTAATCACTCTCACTTGTTTCAGGTTGTAACTTTAAAGGAACAAGTCAAACGACGACAACAAGGACTAGACAACGGCAAAGAGGTAAAATAACACTGTCTTAGGCTTTAATCAGGCAGGACTCCTTATTTCAGAAAGATGCTTATTTAAATAAAAGCATTAGATTCTAAATGATCAAAGGTGGACTGTAGAGTGTGTGCAAAAATATTTTCATTTTATATGTCAGAACAAACTAAAAATGACCAATGACACTATTGTTTTTCCGTTTTTATTGTAATTTTTTAAATATTAGTTTTAGAATTTGTATTACAAAATAACTTAGCTTTAACAATTTCACACCAACTCTGTAGTACATAGCGTTATTGTTTTAATAAGTTGCTTTTAAAAACATGCATACATTTTAATAAAATATAGTTAAATTTTATTTTATGAAATGCAGGATGGTCTAAGGTTTAAATAAGTCCTGTTGCTTCTTGTATAATCACAAAAAATCCTTAATTTTACATTACAGCATTGTTGCAGTAAAGTCAAAGTTACAAATATATAATTTTTATACAGTTAGCCGAATTGCAGGTCTAAACATCCAAACTCTCCACAGGAAGCTTCTAAAGCGTCATTTAAGAAAAATGAGTCAGTTGCATGTGGTGATGAAGCTACCAACAAAACAAAAAATACAAATGCATTTTTGTTTATTTAGAAATTTTGATTAGATTTTGATCTTGAAAAAACTATTCTAAAAGTATACAAAAGTAAATAATAAATAAACGACAGTTTACTGAGAATTCTTCATCTGTTTTTGTCCAAATCAAAATTTTCTGACAGTGTTTTTTTGTGGAATTGTTTACATTTTTGTACTAGTTGGGACCAAATTGCTGAACACACCAAACTGATTCAGCAACTAAAAACACAACTAGATGAAAGATTTTTTTCTATATTCAGTACAACAAACACACACACGCTGCAGCTGAAACACTGATCGGGGGCTCTGATTGCCAGAAGCTATTGCAGCTTTTGCTACAGTCTGCTGTATATTCCTGGATTTGTTTTGATGCCACATGGCTTCCAGCCATAACTGTCATTCAGTGAGGAAGAAGTTATGCACCATCTTCTATTTTTATGAGCTAAAATGGAAACCTCAAGCTTCAATCAGGGAGAGTGCATTGTGTTTTTGTTTCTTTACATCCACCTGATATTGCTTTTTTCTCTAGATAGCTTAGTTTTACATTTGCTATTTTCACTCGAAACCATTTTGTGAAGAGACAAAAAGATGCTGGGATGAGTGCATTCACTCAAAAGTTAAAGATGTGATATTCTGAATCACAAACAGCTCACTGATATGTGAAAATGTTGTATAGGACAGTTAAATCCTCGTTATAATCCATGCTGCTGTCGATCCGGCCGCCTGTGTTTGTTGTGAGCATGAGAGGAATAAACATTCAGGTTTCTTTTTTTTTTTCATTCCTTGACTAAAAAGTATTTTACAAAAAAGATAAAAACCAGAGTTAGCGCTGTTATAGTTTAAAAAAAAAAAGATTCAACCTAGATTAGATCTTCATTTGATTTGCTATTTATTTTATATGCAATAGTTTTCATGTAAAAACATTTAAATACACTACAGTTGTAAAAGTAACAATTTTATGCTGCATTCAAACAACAATAGTAAGGAATTCATGACAAATACTGTATAAATGTATACATGCACACACACACACACATAGTCTAAGCAAAATGTATCTATTATGTTTTTGGGGAATGGTGTCGCTGTGCAAAAATGAGATTTTACGAGTGTTTTTAACTAAATCCAACATTTTACAATTGTTTAATTCATTATGACTGGTGTATTTTATGCTTTTAGTTTATGTACATATTTCATTGGAACTACAGAGAAAATCAAGTGCATTTTATTGTGAAATTACCAGTTTCATTATCCCATTTCTTATTATGATGACCCGCTAGCAGATACAATATGCACTGGTGTGTGGATTTACATGGTGAAATTTTAAAAGTATATTAATTTCTACCACATTTATTTTTTCAGTCACATGATTTTATTTAGCATTCAACATTTTTATAACTATTTGGCACTTTTTGCTAAGCAAAATGTGCAAAACCTTCAGTTAAAAGTGGCAAAAAAATCTTTCAAATTACCCGAGTAATTAAAGAACTTGGATTTTTTTATTAGTTGAAAGCACAATCCTTCAAACCAATCAGCTCATTTTAGCTATTTCAAACGTTATCCATGTGTTCTAATAATTAATGTGAATATTTTCACCCAGCGGCTTCCCAACGGGCCGTCCTCCATCTTGGATGACGGCGACATCGACCGACAAAGAGAGGGCGAGATTGAGCGACAGAGGTCAGAGCTGGGGCAGCTCAAAGAGAGACTGGCTCTCATGTGCAGACAGGTACTTCACCCAGAGACAGTTTGATTTCTTTTAACAAAACTAAGAACCAACAGGCTGAAATGATCTGAGTCTCCTGTCCCATGAACTCACTTCCTGTCAGGTTGGTGAGATTGAGGAGCAGCTTACGTCTGCCAGAAGGGAGCTGGCCCGATCGGAAGAATCCAACCAGAAACTACAGAGGGATCTGAAAGAGGTGAGACCAGCTGAGAGGCTGACAGACATCAAACCGCCGCTCCGTCACGGCAGCACGACAAGTTGGTTTTGTTCTTACACAGAAACAGTTCAACAGTTTGCTATGGTAACACAGCATTCACCCGCTTGGCAGCAGCAGCTGCTACTGTACACTAAAGAGCCTCTACCCCGTAGCCATGGCGACAGTGATCAGTAGAGCTGCAGGCGTTTCTCTCATGGAGGGGCGCTGTTAATCAGTCAGTGTGCTGGCAGCTGGTTAAAAGGTGCGCTGAGTGTTGTAGGACGAGATGCAGTTTATGAAACAGACCCTTCTCTC
>SSNR01000030.1:2894833-2953082 GCA_006937965.1 Callopanchax toddi | reverse complement strand
CCCCCCCCCCCCCCCCCCCCAAAAAATAACTTTTTGCCAAGTAAAGAAATTTGTCTCTGCAGTTAAAAAATAATCAAAAATTTGGTGATTTGGTCATAAAATTATGATATAACATTTATTTTGTGGGGTTTTTTTTTTTTGCATTGTGACAGTTTAAAATGTAAGCTAATACAAGTTTTAGGAGTTTTGTGTGAATTTGTGCCAACAGATCTAGCAACTGGCATATTTAGATAGAGAAAACTTTCTAGCCAAATTTTTGACTGAAGCAATAAACTATAACACATTTAGTGGTTACCGTTTTATAATTTTCTCTTATTTGTTGTGCTTCAAGCTAAGTTGCTATGCTAACTGTGATTAACATACTAGCTTAGAAGAAGAAGTTTTTTCTTTATATAAATCACAAGATTCTTTACAATTACAGAGTTAATTTTTTTCTCTCCCCCCCCGATTCAAAAACCAGGCTAATCCAGGAAGAAAAGGAGAACACGGAGCTGCGGGCTGAGGAGATCGAGAGTCGGGTCAGCATGGCATTAGACAGCCCACCAATTCCTCCCTCTTCCCTGGGCAGAGACGGTACAGGACGAGGCTTCATCCCATCGTCCATCACCTCCTCCACTCTGGCCTCTCCGTCTCCCCCCAGTTCTGGACACTCCACCCCTCGTCTGCCTCACTCCCCGGCTCGCGAAACCGATAGACAGGTACTGCTGGAACGAAGAGATGAGCTCCTGTTCCAGTTTCAGTTTAAAATTGTTGCCTCAGCTTGGTATTAACCTTCCTGTATATGCAAACAGCATTTTCAGAAAGTCAGAGAATGAAGCGCAAGTTATAGAGACAGAGAACTGTGGTTGGTTTAAATAACATCTTAGATTGGACAAGGCAGCAGGGATTTTTAAAGTGGATTTTATTTTGTGAGTTTTGAACAGACTGGTGAAGTTAAATAATAAAGGTAAACAATTAAAATAACTACTAAAAACCCTCTTAAAAATGTAGGTTTTATTCTTCTGATTTTGTTAATTTTAGAGCTGCAGAGAAGTAGGGTTTTATATTAAACAGAGCAAGACTTTCCACCATTTGGATACGTAAAAAAAACATTCAAAAACATATTTCATAAAGCTCAACAAATAAACAAACAGCGCACCAAAAACCTCCACAACAATTTAAAAATAGACAATTAAACAGACAAAACAGTCAATTCAATTAACGCATTTTAAAAATCACAACAATCAAATCAGACACAAAACGTGTGTTATTTATTGTTTTTTTCCATGACTTCAGTCATTTCCATCATAATTTACTGGAAAGTATGAAGAGATGATCTGAAGTCATTTCTTTTACTAATACGGTTTCCATCCTATCTCTCATTTCAGAACAGCAAGGAGGACGACCGATCCCTCGCTCTTCTCGACTCCACTCCTCCTCCGACCCCTCGTGCGTTGAGATTGGACAGAATGGCCCTCACCCATCCGGGGGCGATGCTCGACGACCCCCGAGAGTTCCGCAGGTAAGTCACCCAGTTAAAGGACATTTTGAATAAAAACTTTGTGTTTTGTTTTTTAAGCTTGTTGATTTCTTTTGAATGTTCCAGCCTTTCTGCAGACGGCAGCAGCTCCAACAGCAGCCAGGATTCGCTCCACAAATCCAGCAAGAAGAAAAGCATCAAGTCTTCCATTGGTCGGCTTTTTGGAAAGAAGGAGAAAGGAAGGTTGGGCCAACCAGGGCGTGATGGATCTGCTTCTCTTGGTAAACAGATGGAACATTAAGAGAGGGATAACACTGTGTGCTTTTAAACATGTTTAAGATATCACAAATCTATAATATTCGAGACTTTTGATTTGTGTTTTTCTCTTAGCATCTACACCCTCTGAAGACCTTGGCTCTGGAGACGCAATGGGAATAAACAAGACAGGGACTCTTGGTCCGGCAGACAAGGACCGCCGCAGTAAAAAGAAGTGAGTAAAAACATTCTGTTTTATGAATGTTTTAAAATTTCACCAAATGACAAGTCCTCCTCTTGCCAGGCATGAGCTCCTGGAAGAAGCGTGTCGTCAAGGACTTCCATTCGCATCCTGGGACGGACCTACTGTTGTGTCTTGGTTGGAGGTTGGTAATGCTAACAATTGAACAAACAAATACATAAAATAAGCAAAACTACGTATATTTTAAACTCTTCTGTATTCGCTTCCAGTTGTGGGTGGGAATGCCCGCCTGGTACGTTGCAGCGTGCCGCGCCAACGTGAAAAGTGGAGCGATCATGGCAAACCTGTCCGACACAGAGATCCAGAGAGAGATCGGCATCAGTAACCCGCTGCACCGGCTCAAACTGCGTCTGGCCATCCAGGAGATGGTGTCCCTCACCAGCCCGTCCGCCCCAGCCAGCACTCGCTCTGTGAGACTCTGTGACTTCATCCTACACTTAACTCCTTCAGTCCACTTAAAAACAAATAGGTTTAATTTTTGCAAATAGCCCTTTAAGAATTTTTCCAAACGCTGCTTTAACTTATAGGGTGGTCCACGCTGCTCTCTCTGCCTTTAGCATTTACATCCCAATGAGGCTGCTAGGACTCGTTGCTAACATTTGTCCTGACTGAATTGATCACGAGTTGACAGCTCTAAATATGTGTTTTCGCACCCGATGCTAAAATGCGTCCCCACATGTTTGGATTCCTGCTCTGCATGCACATAAACAAGCAGCCTACGTCACACACTCAGTTGTTAGAACATCTCACAAGACGTCAGTAGGTCTGTTGATGCCATTAAATCATAAATAGTCACGAACTTTAAATATAGTTTAACCCGTTTCACATTCACCTGAGTCATACTTGTTGCAGCTAAACTGTCCCATCCTGGCCCACCTCTGAATGTGGATTTGTCCAACCTGAGTGTGTTAGCACCTGTATTTAGCCCTGTCCTCTTGTGATCAGATGACCCAGGACACATGTTAGCACCAGGTTTGAACAGCTTCAGGATATGCACACAAAAAGGGTCAGGAGGTGTGAACTTTCAGCCTCTGGCGCGCCTCATACGGAAGGTCAGGGAGGTCCCAGAACAAAGCCAATGAACTAAATATGACTTCCTGCAAACAGAAAAAAAGGACACTGTGTTCCTGACTTAATTGTGCTGCTTTTAACCTCCGTCCCTTTTCTTTAATGGATGTGAAGGATCGCTGACAGGTATCCTCCTCTGACTGTTAAAGAGTTTAGAACAAGCGCTAGATGATGGTTTGTTTTGGCTTTCCTTCTTCTGCGCTTGTTTTTATTGGAATTCATATTCATAATGGAATATGGAAAAGGATCAATCAGGACATTTTCTTCAACAGCTTGAACAGGTTAATTCGTTATCAGCTCACAGAATCATTTATTTGATCAAAGTCACCATGGCACTGAAAACAGTTTGCTGCTCTTGTGGGGTTTTTTTGGCAAATGGAAAAATAACACAAACATTGGCTCAGCGGTTGTTTTTTAATCTCACATCTACATTTCTTGTGTTTCTGTCATTGCAGTCTACCAGTAACGTGTGGATGACCCATGCTGAGATGGAGTCTCTGAATGCTTCCACCAAGCCTCCGGTTAGTGCCCCAGTCGTCCAGTCTTCTGTCTGACCCTCTTTATATGGTCATCATTTTGAATCATGTTGAATGTCTTTGTCTGGTCTGAATCATGTTGATGAGTCTCTTCCCTTCCTCCTCTTCTTTTTTCTGTATTTATTTCTCTATCTGTCTGTCCTCTCTGTGGGCCCAGGCCATAGTGTTGAGCATTTTCGTCTTTCCCTGTGGTTTCAGTGTGAACTGCTTCCGACTAATTACCCGTTCACTAACACACTGTTCCTCACTTTTGTCCTCTTTTCCTGCTGCTGCTGCTGTGATTTCTCCCTCCTTTTGCTTCTCCTCACTCATCTTCCCATCCATCCACCCTGCTCTTGACTCCTGCTTCCCCTTTTCCCTCCACTTCACTCTCTCTGGCTCCATCTCCCTCTCTCTGCTTCGTCTTCTCTCTCTGCGTTCCAGGAGCTGAAAGAATTCAGCTGGGATCAGGTAAGGATCAAGTTTTTTAACCTTTGAAAAAGTCAGAACTAACACAATCATGCTGCTTATTTGTCAGTTGCTTCATCTGCAGTGAAACCACATTCAGTGAGTCATGAGCGCTCAGACATCAGATATCAAGCCAAGCATGAATCAGCGTCAAATCATCTGTGCTTGTCCCCTCCAGATACTGGCCTACGGCGATATGAATCATGAGTGGGTGGGCAACGACTGGCTGCCCAGCCTGGGCCTACCGCAGTATCGCAGCTATTTCATGGAGTCACTGGTGGATGCCCGTATGCTGGACCACCTGACCAAGAAGGAGCTGAGAGGACAGCTGAAGATGGTGGACAGCTTCCACAGGTAGAGCCTGCTCCCACTTCGTTTATAACTCATACAGCACTCTGCAAAAGTTTCAAACCAGTTCTTTATCATTTAAAACAAGCAGCAACCAAACTTTCTTGTACATTTTTAAAGTGGTCCTGGTTGTCTTCTCTTCAGACTTTTTAAAGGACTTTAAAAGTTTTTCTTTTAACTTTGGGAGATTTTTTGCCCCTGACCCTGATAGCATGATGTGCTCAATAAATGAGAAAAAATGGACAATTAGAGGGCAAAAGAAGAAGTTTTACATTTAAAACAATCATGGATATTTTAAAAATCATGTCATTAAGAAACTGGAAAAAACGCAGAATATCTGAGATTTATTCTACTTTTCGGCAAGTTTTTAGCTAATAAATTTTTGGGAAGCAATTTGTTGGTGTTAAAATCCTCTAATCTGTAGGTTGAATTTTTATTTTTTAGTGTTTTTCCATAAATTTAGCTAAAAGACCTTAGAACAAATTAGGTTTTTGTGATGTCTTCTGCAACAAAGTAGCTAAAGGTCCATTTTAAAAGAAGTTCTTTTCTGAGTTATCTATTATGTGCCAACAAAAACCTGGTCCATCCTTTGAGTTTAGGGACATTTTTAAACGGGACTGAAAACAAGTGAAAAAAACTGCCAAAGTTCCAAGAGTAAAAACTTAAAGAAATGAGGGATGACTGAAAATATTTGCACAGTATTTCGGGACTCGGGCATGAAAATATGAAGGTTTAGCAAGATGTTGTTGTGACACGGTCTACTCAGGACGTGCGTCTCCAGGTTTTATCTAGACTGTGCTGAAAGTCTCTAATAGTTCTGAGATGTTCTTCTGATAACATGGGAAAGTTAAAGCACATTCCCAGTTAACCTGTTTGAACTCGGTGTTCTTTTGACCTCGCTCAGGGTCAGTTTGCATTACGGCATCATGTGCCTGAAGCGCCTGAATTATGATCGCAAGGAGCTGGAAAGGAGGAGAGAGGAGAGCGTCCATCAGAATAAAGGTAACTATTTTTTAATCTTTTCTAAACCTACTGGTGACGTCACTCAAAGCAAGCGGAGTCTCTGGAAACTGGACTAGTCCTCCGACTGCAGCAATATTTAGATTTAGAGAGATACTATCAGCTAATTTTCAGGTATTTAAAACAACTATTGCCCAAAAAGCTGATATTGATCCAATAAAAGGCTCTGTTACCTGTTTGTAAACCTCTACAATTTTGCATGAGACCATTTGTTGAGTTTCTGGCTGCACCAGCAGCACGTACAGTAGCATGGTAATTCAGATATTGTTTGGTTGAAGCAAACCCAACAAATGTTCTCATGCAAAAATGTAGATAGATGTTTACAAACAGGTAATAGTTTGTCACTGGTCAGCAGCAGTGTCTCTCCTGATCTGATTATTGCTCTGGTCAGAGGATTTCTTCCCGCTTCTAAAGGCTCCGGTTGATTTGAGTGATGTCACAGTGGATATGGTACTTACTGTAGAAAAATAACTGATAGAACACCACTTCAAAAGGACAAAAATATCCATTTAATGTACATTTGGGTTTACTTCTTAGGACAAAAATATCCATTTAATGTACATTTGGGTTTACTTCTTTAAAAAATTATACAGATCGAAGCAATTTAGATAGTGCAAGTGCAAATTAATAACATTTAAGACTCTTTGTTATTTATTTAGCTTGAGCTCCAGGATGTGACTCTAATATTAAGAGAACAGTGAGCATTCATTTGTTCCTATTTTCTCCAGATGTGATGGTGTGGTCCAATGAGCGTGTGATGTGCTGGGTGCAGACCATCGGCCTGAAGGAGTACGCCGACAACCTCCGTGAGAGCGGCGTGCATGGCGCTCTGCTGGCCTTAGATGACACATTTGACTACACCGACCTAGCCCTGCTGCTGCAGATTCCCAATCAGAACACACAGGTAACGGTTCCCCTGTCAGTAGGACATAAATACCTTCATGTTCACTCTAAATTGTCAGTAAAACAATTGAAAACATGTCCGCTTCACAAAAAGATTTCAACTAAAGATTTCAGTTTCTGTAAATGCATCATCATCATCATCATCATCATTATTATTGTTATATGCATCACATTAACCAAAAGAGGGGGGTTTTGGCATCTGATCCACAAAATAACTGAGATAAGGACATAATAAGAACGCATAACAACTTTTGCTGCCTGAAACAAGTAAAATATGAATAGCATGTTACAACTGAGATTTTTTTACATTACCAACAATCAAAAGAACTGTGCTTTTTCATTTGATCTCCTGGGATTGTCTTTGAACACCTCACCTGGTGTCCCATTACCCACAGTGAGGTCATGACCCTGACTTTAGAAATTAACCTTTTAGAGAATCGTCTGCAGAGTCCTAACTTATCTAAAGGGCTCTTCATCACTTCTTTCCTGCAGGCCAGACAGCTCCTAGAGCAGGAGTACAACTCCCTCATCTCCATGGGAACTGAAAGACAACCTGATGAGGTTTGTGCGCTCATTTAAAAGAAATTAAAAGTACAGGTTTGCACACGTGACTATTAGTTAACTCACACCTGTGCTGTCCTGTTTGGCAGGATGGGACTAAGACTTTCACCCGCTCGCCCTCCTGGAGGAAGATGTTTAGGGAGAAAGACCTCCGGGGTGTGACCTCCGACTCTGCCGAGACGCTGCCCGCTAACTTCCGTGCCTCAGCCATTTCCACGCCCTCTGTTACTCTGAGAAAGGTTCAGAGTGATGGTGAGCACAACCTGGGACCTCTTGACACTTTAGCTCTCGTGTTAACACCTATTTCTTTTAAGCCCTCAAGGCAGATTGATTTTTAAAAAGCTACAACCTTATTGACCAAGAGGTTGCCAGTGTTCAGTACCAGATGAAAATGTAAAATTGAAATCCCAGTTGGTAGTTTTCATGCTACTCTATTAGTTTACTAGAAGAATTTGTTTTTTCCTTCAGAAGAGGAACTGTCAATAACAAGGCGCAGTCTCTTTAAAGTGCAGAGGAATGCTATAAGCCCTAGTTCCACTTCTTTAGTAGCTCCAGAAAGGTCAGTGCTGTTATGATAATAAGCTTGTCTGTCTCCTACGCAGCCAGCTCTGGTGCCCGGGGTGAATCTGCCTCAGTGAGGACGTACTCCTGTTGAGCGGCTGAGGTGAGAACCATCAATTAAACTGCTTTACAAGGCTTTACCCGTGTGTGTGGCCATTAACTTCTGTACTGATGGCTTCCACATGTGTAGAGCGTGATTCTTTGAACTTGTTTTATGTATTTGTTTGTTGTAGTGGACCTGTTGGAGCCTGGGGTTATAGTAGATCCTCCAAAGTCTTTAAGGTGGATGTTGGGGATTTAAGTTGAGGTGAACGAAGGCCATGGACACACTGACATGGCAGTCATTTTGTTTCTCTCCTCAGGGCGCTGACTGGATTGGGACTAGAGGAGCCTCTCACTCATCACTGAAGAAAGAAGCAATGAGTATAACACGTAAAAATATCCGTCTGACCATTCTGCAATAACAGTAGCAACGGAATAAAGAGGAAAATGACATGAAGAATGTATAAATGTGTTCTCAGACTCGAGCGTTTGTAGGATCTGCTGTTTTCTCTCTCCGTCTCCTTTCTCGTCCTTCTGATTTTTCCTCTGTAAGCGTAACTGTACTGCGAGGTGACTAAAGGACAGCGCCGGTGTTGGTTAGGTCAATGCAGGATTTCTGTCAGTGTCTGCACTCAGTCTGCAGAGTTGGCAGCACCAGGGCTCATTTTCCCACCTTCAGAGGAAAACCTCTTGCAGCCGTTTATCGTCTTACAGTCCGAAACAACTAAACGTGTCGCCTTACAAATTCTGCTCCGCAATATGCGTGTTCCACAATAGGAAGAAGTTAACCTCATTGTTAGGTTTAGATTCAGAGGGTGTTAAAATAGTAAAGTGATTCTGGGAGACAGACAGATGTGTCAGAAACAACACTGATGTTCTTCTTTCAGCCGGTGTCCCGTGTCAGCCATCTTGGTGTTATTGTTGGTCCCTGTCAGGGGTGTTCAGTGTCCCCACCAGGATCGGGTGGTGTAGTAAAGCATGTCCAAATTCAGACCATTTTCCACCGACCACATTAGAGGTCTATTGTCTGTTGGCACCTTGAAAGCTGATAGTGTAGACATCAAAGGGCTGGAGCTGGATGGGACGGGATGGAGACGCCACGGAGGCTTTGTGTTCACTGACTTCACGGTGTCAAAGGCTGGAAATCAATTAAGCTACTGAGGGTTCCACTTTGTCAAAAGCTGGTCTTTACAAAGTTTTTTTTTAGAAGTTTTAATATCATAAATGCTATACGGTTTTTTTATTCCAAATTTTTCTTTTTACCATAATAGGTTCCACTTGAATAGTTTTCTGATGGTTTTATGACACTGTTATAAGAAATATTTAAAGGCAAACAAAAAAAAATTCCTTATGATGCTTTAGTATAAAAAAAGCATCTAGTCATTAGTTAACTACTGTCCCCTTTTTTTTATCAAATAAGTATAGAGACAAAAACAACAACTTGACCCTTAAAATAAATGCAGCACATACAATTTTACATAAATAAAATAATTTGTTGCCATTTTATTGCTAAAAACTGAAAAAATATTAAAAGAAAAAGAAAATTAGCTATTTAATAAAAAGCTAGTTAATAATTACCATACTCGTGAAAAATATAACAAGCAGCTCACTTTTAGTATTTATGTGCATATTGCATAAAACTGTTACAAACTGCTAAAACTTGTGTTATTTTTGATTGGAACTCGTAAAGAGTTGTAAACCTGTGAATGCTATACCGCTACAAAGAATGATGGTTCGATCTTTATTTTGTCATTTTGACCCCCAAATAATAATAATACACAGTTTAAGTGACTGGATATGTATTAGCTATGCCTTATTGATCATTTTAGGGTCGACATGTCTGAAGTGCAGCCCTCAGAGTGAGTCTGTGTGGCTTCAACTGCATTTCAAGAATAGTAGAAATTCATCTTCCTGCAGAATTTTCTTGCAGACACACTTTATAGTTTTTATGTTCAGATTTTTATTAATAGTGAGGTCAAACAATATTGTTTGTTTTGGGGCAGTAAAAATAAAAAACTCACCATAAAATTTTAGCATTTTAAAATTTCAAATAATTTAGTTTTTGTGGCTCACGAGGGTGTTCGACTTGGTGACAGCTAGAAAACTTTGGACCCTCCTTCAGGGGAAAAAATACATTAAATCCAACTTTGATCTAAATTATTTGGTTTAAAATATTTTTTAATCAAATGATCGAATTTTCAGACTGCAGCAATCCATCTTGTTTAGTTTATAAATGTAACTTTCTGGTAAGTTAATAAGAGAAATACACATTTTTACAACTTGACAAGCCAAAAGTTTATGTAAACAGGCATCAGATCTTTAATATTCAAGTAAATATAAAAAATACACCAAGTATTAAGTGTGAAGTTTGACTCTGTTCAGGAGGACGTGTCAGTGACAGAAAAGCTGACTCAATCATCAGCTCAGAGATTTCTTCTTTTTAAATAATCCTGATCAGGTCCGAGTCGACAGAGAGACAAAACAGCAGCTCTGAGGGAGAAAATAAAAACTAAAAGAGGATAGACAGAAGTCGGTCATTTTTCTGCACACACAAGCCATAACAGAAATGAAGAACCGTCTGGGGAGGCGGGGGGTGAGACCACAGAGAGGACGGCCCGAGGAAGCCCAGAAAACAAAACCTTTAGCCTCTGTGTTTACGATGCATGTCAAATAACGACAATGAGCTAAAAAACCATTTTTTTGGTAGTCAAGATGATATGAAGTGTCGTTTAAAAAAAAATATATCTGTATGATAAACCTATGGTGGGGTGGGGTGTGGGGGGGTTTGACCCAGGGGATCAATTTGTAAAATGTGTGTATTTTTTTCAGTTGTATTTTTTTATTTTTTACGATAACTTATTTATTTTCATCAGGTATGTATTGGATAAATGTATGTACATGTTCGGTTCATCCTTCACTTCATTTGAACTAGTTTTAAAAGTAAACATGAAACATTGAAAATGGTCATTTAAATACGCTACTGTATGTGTACATTTTGAGAGCAAATTGTGCAACGATTCAACAGATTTCCATGATAGTAAAATACAAATTGAAAATATCTGGAAAATGAATAATGATAATGAAAATAGTGATGTAAGAGAAAAAAATAATAAAGCAGTCCCGGTGGATTTGCTGATCATCATAAATGTTGCTGTTTTTGTTCCTATTGTCTTTTCTCCCCTACAAAAGGATATTTACTGAATTATATATGAATGAAGAAACAAAGTTAGTTATTTCCACTAAAAGAAACAGTTCACAGCAGCAAAATAAGGAACATTTCTGCTTATTTATACATGAAGCTGTACAAAAAAACTGAATACAAAGATCTTTTATTATCATATTTGGCGGTCCAGCTGAACAAAACAGCAGATCTTTTAGGTGTCACATAATTTACAAACCACATTGTTTTATGTTCTTGAACCACATTTAAGGAGACCTTTTCTGACACAAATCACTGAAAGTGATGCTGTAGAATGTGTTCTGAATACATTCCCCCTTTTACAACATTCACAAGAGTATGAAGCAGTGATATAAACCCTCAGTAGGTGGCGCTCTTTACTTTTAAACCAATGAGCCAACCAAAGGCTGGAATAATCATCAGACACTGGAGAGACCTGCTGCATGAAGACGTCTTCTATAAATACACACTGAAATACATAAAGGTATACTGGTGTCATATTGTACACGCATATTAAGGAATATATTAATATCAAAGACATGCTTACATACTAATCAAAAATAACTTAGATTATGAAAGAAATCATACAAAAACAGTACTTCTTAATGTAAAATCTCTATAACAATTTTCCCTAAGATCTAGTTTTGAGGTCTTGTTGTTTTGTTTTTGCAAAAGTTTTATAGCTGAGGGAGAGAAAAATCAAGAAATGTGGATTAAAGCAGAGGTAACTTCCATCATTAAATAAAAGTGTACCCAGATTGATGTCTCACTCTCAGCTGCTCCGTCGCTTTCTAATCTCACTGCCTCCCTCCTTTTATCCTCTCCCCCTTCCTGTCAAAACCGCCCTCTTCTGATTTGTTCTGGAGAGCAGCACACAGACACAGGACGAGTCGATTCGAATCCACCTCCAACCGATTTTGTTCTTCTCGTCTTTAGTGAGAGCTCGAACGAACGAATGCTTTGCTTTGCACTCGCTCTGCCACTGTTTTTTATCCACGCCCAAACACCCGGCTCCAGCTACGCCCATCCCCAGCGACCTCACGGCCCCCTGTCTGTCTGAGATGATCTGCTGCTCGGCCTGACGGCAGCGAGTCTCGTAGAAGTACTGCCTGACAGGTCCTGCCTGTGTCTGGATTTCTTGTACGATGGTGACATTATATCCTCGATTGTCGATGGCGGTCTTTTTATCTTTGACCCAAATGCTTTCGGACTCACACACCGACTTTTCGCCCCTCCTGTTGTCAACCGGGTTTGAACGTTTATTCCGTTTCACAGGATGGTTGGCCTCCATACTACCTACTCTGGAGTAGTCCTCCCAACTCGGAGTTGTGCTCCTGTCGATGGCACGGTCGCCATGACCTTCAATGTGCCCATCCTGGTCTTCCTGCTCCTCTCTGTCCCGCTCCTCCAACAGGTCACTCTCCAGTAATAGTAGGGGGGGTGGATGCTCTGGAGGTGATGGGGAAGGTGAGAACAGAACTCGTGGGTGTGTGTCCATAAAAATATCGTCTCCTTCCAGAAGGCTGTCGAGCCCAGCCCCCAGGCTCAGCCCAGCCTCCAGGGTCAGCCTGTCCTTGGCTGGACCTGTTCTAGCCCCTGTTCTGGTTGTTGGCATCTTTTGAACTTGTCTTGATGAAGCAGTCGGCTCCGGTCCTCTCTGACCCTTCAGCATCGTTGCAGGACTGACAACATCATAGTTTTCTGCTGTGGATGCCTCTATAGGTGTGTGTGTGAAGTCCTGTTGAGTGTTAGTTTTGGAAAAGTCCAAAAAACTGGAAGAATCTTTCCTGCTGTTGGAGCTGTCTGCTATGTAGTTCGTTGGGAGAGAATTATCCTTGGAAATATCCTCGGTCCTGAGAGTTCTTCCTTCTGGTGCAACATCCAAACTGACTCTGCTAATGTCATCGGTGCCTGAGTTGCTAAATGTTTGGTACGTTATTTGATTCTCCACTTTGAACATGGATGTCTCCTCGCGAGTGGAGGATTTTACATAATCCTTAAGGTGTTTGAGATTCTGTCTGATGTGTGAGCTGAGAGCAGCAGCCGAGCTGTCGTCCGTTTGGGCGGCATTTCCTCTGAGGCTGTAGTCCACAGGAGGAGCTGCGAGGAGAGCAGCCGGGTAACGACGGTGCTCTCTGCGGCTGCTGGAGCCAGGCTGAGTGGTTGCGGGGTTGTGAGGGAAGGGCAGGGCCGAGGCAATCACCATGGCAACCAGGGGAAGCCAGTGCATCACTCCCAAGACGTATCAGCTGGTGGTTCACAGGACAGACACAAAGAAGAGACAATGTTATTTTATACAATGCAAATTGAAGCTTTTACAGTCAAACAAAGTGCCCCAATTAGATTGTAAAATGAACGGTTTTACTGGTGGTCCACAGCTTTACGACTGTAGAGCTTTAACTGCTGAGGTATGGCTTTAAAATCTTGGCAGAACTGGTGGAAAATCAAGACCAAGTACAGCAAAATTCCACTGTTTCTTTAAGTGGAGCTAAGCAAAGAATTTAGCAGATTGTGCCATCTGAGGTAACGGACCTTCAAAGACACCGATTACCTGATATTATGAATGCAGGTCAAACGCTCACATTTTTACTACAATGTCCCCACTTTTTAATTTTGTTTACAAGTTGTTTTTAAGTTCAGTACATGTCTCAGTAAGCATAAACTAAAATGTTCTCTACCAAATAGTTGACAGAAATGTCAAAAGATTAAACTTTTTAAGGCCGTTTTCCATTTTTGTTAAATGTAGGTTCACCTTCTGGCAATTAGGTTTTATGCATCAGGCCTGTAAAAACAATAATCTGGACTTTACCAGGTAGATAAATCATCAGATAACCAACAGCAACTGACTTATTACAGCATGTTGTTTTTTTAACTACTCAAAATACTGAAGCAGAGAGTAATCGTAAAATTATCTAAGATGGGAAATAGTACTTGCAGCTAATCAAATGTGTTAATAGATCACTAGAAAGTGTGAACGCGTCTATAAACGCAGCAGTTGTCTGCTCTGGAGCATACAGGTGTGTGTTAACGCTGTGCCAAGGAGGAAAGAGATTAACGATGATCTAAGCAAATGTTGCTGCTCATCAGTCTGAAAAGGGTTATAGAGGAATTTCCAAACAACTTAAGAGTCCATCTCTACAGTGATAAAGATTATTCATAAATGGAAAACACTCAAGATATTCATCTCAGGAGTGGACATCACAGTAGGGTCAGACTGAGGTCAAACTGCAATATGAGAAATGATTAAAACACCCAAGAGTTAAATCTCAAATAACGCCGGCCTGTTAGCAGATTCAAGGTTAGATTTCATGACAGAACTGAATGATGAGACTGCACAGACCAGACCACAGTGGAGATGCCTACCCATAATGCAAAGCAGCACATTTACAGAAAACCAAATAGACCATCAGCATAAAAAACATTTTATACTGTGGAAGGCTGCTGATTTTGGCTTGTTTTTTTATTCACAGATCATTGATTTGACCATGAACTCATCTGTAGACCAAAGAATTCTAGAGTCAAGTTAAAGACCTTCAGCTGAAGCTTGAATAAACTGAAGCAACATTGCAAACAACAGTAAGTAAATTAAAAAATCCAAAACCAGGTAAAGAACTTGCAGGTCAAACTAAGAAACAGGCTACTTCAAGTTGTTTATGACAAATCCAGAATTTTTTTAATTTGTTTTACAAAGGAACAGTCATGTGTTGTAACATGTCAAGGGACAAGTCCTGATCTTTAAAACCTTAAAGTTTAAGGACGATATAGTTAGTTTTTTCCACTACCAAAGCGTCTCCTTCCTAAATTTATTACATTTTACAATGTATCCACTAGTAAAAACACACTCATTACAGAGAGCTTTGCCATTACATGAGATAAATCTCACGTTATTTTCTAGATGTCACCTGAGGGTGAATTTGTTTTTCTTTAGAAGGGTAGCGACGACTGCATTAGAACGACTGCGTTTTAGTTATTGGGATCACAACTGTAAATATTCTGCATGCCATGACCTGCATTAAACTCTAAGCTTTATGTAATTACGAAGAGATTTTGTGCAGCAAATTTACAGAATTAATACGGCAGAGAAATATTCTGAACTGTTTTTTAAGGTCTGAAAACACAAAAAATTTACAGCCTTCTGAAAGAATGTAAAAAAAAAAAAAAAAAAAGTGTATCTTTTATGACAAACTGAAAAGTTATGAATAAGGTTACACACCGACCAAAAATGTAAACACTCAGATATGAAAAAGGTTTCAGGTAGATCTTTAATCTCTGACTTTGTGAGGATGAAATTAAAAGTAATGAGGCGAGCAGAGATGATTCATTCGCATTTCAGCGTGAGGTTGCCCTCTGACTAACAAGACAAATATTCCAGTCACCCGTCCTTGTGGCAGTTACAGTGGGCTGGCATTCAAGAAGCGCACAGCAGCCTACGCAGCCGACGTAAGCACAGATTTAGTTATTTGTTTGCAAGAAGGGAAGAGGTCACTTGGAAAGAGTTAAAATACGTGGAATGATTAGAATGTCAGTGATGCAGAACTGGCAAGGCTCATCCATGGTTTCCTCAGGCTGTAAGCAAAAAAAAAAAAAAAACGGCAATGCAACACAAGTGTGAAAAAGCAGTTGTCATGGCTTTGTGTGTTTGTTTGCTGCTGTCACATTTGTGTTTGCCTCCACGGGTGTGTGAGGGTGACTGAGTGGATGTCTCATCAGTGGCTATCAGCGAGAGTGTGAATGAAAATCCCCTCTGTGACAGGGCCTGTACTCAGAAGAGCCACGCCCTGGACACAATGTAGCTGGAGAGGAGCAACGAGGTTTTGGTTGACACATAACTCATGCAGTCACCTCAGGAGCTCGAAGTGCCTTTTTCATGCTGACAGTAAATCACATCAAAGTGTGCAGCATCCTGTTTGTTCAGGCTACCGATCCAAGTGCGGAGTCTGCCAAAAAAACATCTTGCGTGATGAGGGAAAATTTGCATCTCAAGTCAAACTGTTGACGTGTTCTTAAAGGCTGAGAAACCTACAAGTTAAAGCGGAGATAAAGAGGGAAAGAAGGAAAACGCCACCTGTAACTGAACAACAGATGAGAGAAGATGTCAGCAGATGAGTAGGAAGAAAAAACAACTGTTCTTAGGGTGATCAAACACCACACACAGGATAGAAAGACAGGCGGACTACAAGTAAGTTGTGTTTTTGTGAAAAGTGCAGCAGGAGCAGCACTTCATCGCCATGCTCCATTTACTACAATGACACGCATCATTTGCCTACAAGGATAGGACTAAAACGTTCTCCAACCTCTGGCTCAGACCCAAAAGCCAAACTCAAATCAAGCCCACACACTTATTTCAACCCTCATCTCCATCACTTGGTATTCTTCAAAATAAGAAAAGGAAGGAAGAACACCCTGAAACCACAGAACAGTGCCTAAACAAAGACCCACCTCATCGAGCAAAAATCCATGCATAAACAGACTAAACTTTGACATTAAACGGGAGGCCTCATTAACTACAGGGATCTTACCGTTTCATTTAGCACCAACAATGACTGCAGAATAATTAAACAGCTTAGGAGGCTTTTTTGCCTTTAAGAGGTTCAGAAACAGAAGTTGCAACCCACTTCTAAACTGTGCAATCGAGCATTCCTGTTTTCAGCTCGTCTTTTAACCCTCTAGCTGTTCCATTAAACATATTCATTGTTTGTCCTTTTTCCAAATAGTTTTCATTTTTTCTTTTTTATACGGCCAACTCAGAACTTTTAATTGATTTATTTTAACATAAACTGTATTCTG
Organism: Callopanchax toddi; assembly: GCA_006937965.1. Lineage (NCBI taxonomy): Eukaryota > Metazoa > Chordata > Actinopteri > Cyprinodontiformes > Nothobranchiidae > Callopanchax > Callopanchax toddi. The sequence goes on along the minus strand of SSNR01000030.1, from coordinate 2,936,655 downwards.
TGACAGATTATTTGTCTGGTTATTTAATAAACTCTCATGCCACCATAAATATGGTCAAATAAAAATAAATGTATGTTTCTTGGTTTCTTAGACAGAAAGTCTTACTGACATTTATTTTGATAATCTGGAGGCAAACATTTGAGATGTTTTAGAATATTTTTTTAAAAAGTAGCCCATTATTTTCTTGGCAATAGAAAACGGATGTCTAATTTTTTTAAACAAATCTGTCAAGCCACCGAGAAACCTTGTTCAAAAAGCTAAAAAGCATACAGTTTAAGTAATGAAAATAGTATTGTGAGGCTAAATTATTCTTTGTAGTTTTGCTGCTGAATTACAGAGCTTCGGTCCACATGAGGAGGAGTAAGGAGGGCGTTATTTGGCTTTTTGGCTACAGTTCCCCACCAGGGAACAGATGTCATAAAGCAGCTCCACACCTGGCAGCAGCTACTGTGCTAATAGCCTGTTTACAAAGTAATCCCACTCCTTATGCGTGGCTAATGTCAGGCATGTCAATATGACTGGGAGATAATGTACTGTGTGTTAGTGTTAGGACTGCGCCCCATCCCGTCTGGATCCCGCCTCTTTGAAGTAGTTGAAGCTACAGGAGTGGAAGATGTCTAGAGGCAGCTTGACAGAAAGAAGTTTTCCCTAAAAATTGTCTGCTCCCTCAAGTTACACGTTTCAGCAGTGTGTTTGGCAAGTTTTGGTTTGGCCATGATGCTGTGAAACCATGCAACCTGGAAAAAGCCTGCAGGTAAATGTTTGTCTTCCTCTGCTCTTCTCTGAAGGGGGAAAGAGCTCATTTACTGCGGCCTTGCTGTCCCACTGTGCAAACAGCCCATTAATTCCAGCTCTGTGATGCAAAGCTTGAAGAATCAGCATCAACACAAACAGACCCAGATGACACTTAACCAAAAAAAAAAGAGGAGAATTCTCTTCTTGTGGTGTTTTCACTTGCCTCAAAACACAGAAACAAAGCCACCCACAGCGGTCCCTCATCTGATCACAATATCGAAGTTGGAGATCAGCTTAAAGTATGTTGTTTTATAGCAACTTGTGTGATCTACCTGCGGGTTTGGATTGTGACTTGGTAGCTTTCACCTCACTTGAGTGGCTACCAAAGACAACAAAATGTCAAACAGCCAACAAGCACAGGACTGCCAAGGTAAATGCAGAATGAAGTGGGAATTTCAGTGAGACAAGTGCCTACCAGACTAGGCATCTTTAATGATAAATAATGAAAAAAAGCATCACATTTAATGACTAAATATGCAAATAATGAGTTTGCACAGGTATAACCAAGTGCCCGAATCAAAGTAAATTAAAGAGATGACAAAAAAAAAGTAAAATCTTCTCAGACAGTTAAATAATTTTGAGGGTGCTTTCTTGTTACATTTATACATAAATATATTTCAGTGCAAAAACTGTATTTGGTGTGGCCAAATTAAGGCCCGAAGCGTGATTTAAAGCCATACCGTTTAGGTGAGATCCGGACCCCGCGTCCTTCCAGCTGACACCACATTGATTATAAAGTCCTGTCGCCAGTTGCTCAACTGGTTTAAAAAATAAACTCAAAAAGCCCCTTCACGCAGCAATAACAAAACTTATCGCAAAACATTTCTTCCTTCTCTTAGAAGTCCGTGACATTGCATGTGTCAACAAAAACCAACGAGAGGGGAAAATAATAGAAAGGTAAAGCAGTTAAACTAGAAAACTTTCTCCTGTCCAGTCCACAGAGCGTTTCCTCAGGAGGAAAAATACTTCATAATAAACCAAATAACAAAGTTTAAAAGAGAAAATTGATCCTTGAAATATTCCACGAGTTGGTAGTCTTCCAAGGTGGTTCGAGGAAAGTGTATTTCAGTTTAAAAATGTGAGCGACTGAAGCGGTGAAGAAGTTCGCTAAATGTTTTATGAACCGAACTCCGCCTGAAACGCGTAAAGTAAATGTAAGCTAGCTTGAGTTAGCATGACTACTTCCTACCAAGAGTTTCAAAATAAAACTAATTTGAGAACTCCGGCTTGAGATGGCACTTTGAAGAAGCGGTAATGCTTTTATTTTAAAGTCAAAATGAGCTATTTCGGTGCTTGTTTTTGTTAGCATGTGCAAATTTGACGCAGCTATCTGGTTTGGAAGCGCATAAACGAGGCGAGGTTAGTAAGTTAAGGAAATGTTTGCAACGTTAACAGATAAATACTTATAAGAGCAAATGTATAAAATGTTTACCTGTTAAATAATAATACAATGTAATATGAAACGACCATTCCTGTTGTTGTTAGCAAAATTAGCCAAAAAATAATATTTAGTTGCTTCCAAGAACCACACAGTTTTACCTCTGCCTGTGACTTCACAGAAAAACTCAGAAATGATTTGCAAAACGATTCTGATCTGTATCCAAGTTCTCCTCATTTTATTGTGCTTGTAAACATGTATTGCAGACAAGCTGTTGCAGAGCTGGATGGCCTAATTCATTAAGGTTCTCATCTGCAAGTGCAAAGAAGTGCAACATGATTCCGTTTGGCACAAGCAAACCCGAGGATGTAATCTTCAGTTTAAAGCCAAGTCTGCCTGCAGATTGTTTTCTGGTTGCTTGAGCCAGACTTCCTTTAGGTATGTAGATTATAGCATATGGCAAACACGTGACTTTTTGACTTTTACAGACCTGAACAAATTACACATATTTGTTGCATTTCCTGTACATCCACAGTTTCATGTATTAATTTTAGCAGGGGTGTGCTTGAATTTTTGGAGGCCCCTGAGAGGTGTTAAGGCCCCCTGACTTCCAGCCCTGACCCATGTTAATGCAATATCACGGGATAACAACATCAGACTTCAAAACCCAAATCTTGCCTAAGTCACAGTCACAGATACATGGATTGGTTTATTGGTAAACAAATGACTTGACAGACAAACTTTCAGGTGTAGACCAAACTGTCAGAGTACCACAACCAAAGTCATCAAACACATGACACAGTTTGCTTTAACATGGCTCCAGTTAGGGCTGAACAATATGGTTAATGTATCGTATCATAATTTTTTACAATGAAATCTTGAATTTATGTTGCTTGTTAACTGGTTTTGTTCTGTTTTTTGCTTTAAAAAAATACCTTGCAAGTTATTGAGCAATGCAATAATATTTTAGTAAAAAAAAAACTGCCTTAAAACAAAACACAACACAATAAATCATTTAGGTCAAACAACATTTCTGAACCAATCAGCTTTTGCAACTTTGCAATGGAACAATGGACAGTCAAACAACATAAGTAAACAATGCTCTGTCATTCATAGCAATTAAGCACTGCTATTTATAGTAACACAAAGCAATGGCAAAGAGGCATAGCATTAGCTGTCTTATGCTAAGCTAGTCATGGCAGTGTATCACACACATCAACACATATGTGGTGTGCACCACCAACTTACAGTAAAGTTATGTTAGCAGAACAAAGCTAGAGATTATAATGAAACAAATACATTTTAGCATGACTTTAAATCATGAATGCACCAAAGTGATCAGGCTTAGAGTGTGTCACATCTAAAATAGTCTGGGCAGAAATGTCATTAAACCTGTTTAGTTTCTGTGTATCTGACAGAATACAGGCCATTTTACAGTCTCTGCATCAGCAGGTTGCCAACACATTGAAATCCTTCACCCGCCCATAGATCCAGTATTCATATGTAATCCAGTGTTTTAGATAAACAGTTTGTGACTGGCTTTCTTTGTAGATCAGAAAAACTTTAATTCTAAAATTGGTCTGCTCTCTAGCAAGAAATATTTTATATAAATATATTTTATGTCAACTTAAGTAATTTATTCCAGATATGAGCAGCAACTAACATATTCTTGAGATTCTCTACGTCAATTGGGAGCCACTTGACTGTAAAAGCAACTAACAAATTTGAACAAACTATTTCTGCTTTGCTCAGTTTCTGTGAGTATCCGTTTTCATACATCTCTATTTTTAGAAATAAAAGTAGTCTGAACTTGTTTTCACCTTGGAGATTTTTACCATCATCAGCACTCATGGTTAGATCCTGTGGTGGTTTGATGAGAAGTCGGCGCGCTTCTATTCATGTATTCTCCTGCTGTGTGTGTAGGATAAGTTCAGACATCTCAACTTTAAAGTTAAAAGGTTGGAAACAGGAGATGGTGACTGGCTGCTCAGTGCATCCACAAGTCTTTTGGGGAAAGTCAGAAAAGCAGACAGAAGAGAAGTCTATGGGGGACAAACAGACCGGCAGACGGTTCAACGGGTCCTCGGCGCAGCACACACCAGACAAGGGTTCACTACTGTTGACCCACGAGAATAGCCCGTCCACGGAGCCTCCCCACCTTGAATGGCCTTGTTGAAAAGGGGAGCCATAAACGGGATGATGAGCAGAAAGGGGGAGAGACTCTACCTCCCTCTTTTTTCTCTCACTCTCTCTCATGCTATCTCTTTCTTTCCTTTACCAAGTAGTGGTTTCCATCTCACCAAACCCTCTTTCCCCTTGAATGTTTAAAAAGATGAAAGGATAAGGAAAAGAATGGAGACAAAAGAGTGCAGAGTTGTGTTACAACCCTGCCCCTGAGAGACTGCTCATGAAAGAGTTTAGGGATGGGAGAGATAGGGACCAGAGAGGAGACGCAGAAAGAGACGAGGGGGGATCATGAAAAGAGGTTTTTCAAGCCGCTAAAACGGGTCACTTCTGTATAGAGAGACAGACTAAAGTGCAGTCTTCACTCAGGGACGGAGACATTTAACACTGTCAGACTCTCAGATGGAAGGAAGCGTTGATGTACTTGCACTCAATGACTGATTGCGCAAACACACACTCTTAACTCTCTCTGTCTCAGTCCTGTCCCCGCGACAGACATTTTCATAAGAACCTTTTGCAAGCTTGTCTTTACCACCAACACAAACACATTCACGTGCACACATATACACTCCCTGGTTTGTCCCTTGCGGTATTCTTCCGTCATGGCATTTAGCGTCATTCACTTGAAATCTTTTGCAGCCCTCCACCCATACTCTCCATCTCCTTCTCTGTCTGAACTTGCCCTGCTTGTACTTAAGTATTTCCACCTCTGGGCGCATCAGTAAAAGTCTGAGTGAGAGACAAGAAGCAGGAGAAAGTTGTTGGCTGAGTGTGGACATGAGTGACGGTCAGTTGAGAACGATGATTAAGAGGGCAGTGATGTGTATTTTTAAGCTGTTAGCTCTTTGCTCTCAGATCATTCTCGCTAACGCAGTCATCCAAACGTAACCTCAGTGTTCTAATCAACAAGATCAAGGGATTTCTGTAAGACAGCTTTTCACAGAACAAGTTCTACCTCATACAACCACATTTAATCCTCTGGTGATCAAAAGCCTTCACAGTTAATTACAAAAAACATCTATACAATCTATTTCTGTTGTTTAATACCTGTACAGATTCATGGATTATAAAAATAACTTCTTAAAAAGGCAAATTAATCATTTTTTAGCACAATGGTGGATTGTGCCCAAGGAACTATGATTTCACTAGAATAACCTCATTGATCTACCTTTTGGATCATCTTCAAATGCTTCTCATTTCTCAAAAAAACAAAAAACAAAAAAAAAAAAAACACCCGCAAGCATTTGGAAGTTTCCAGATGTCACTTTTACACCCATCTGATGAAATCTTTCCCACACGTACTGCCATCAGCCATCAACTTAGTGTTTTTTCACTGGACATCTTGCTTCATATGAAACTTGGATCTGAGCATAATTGGAAGGTAGCTATTATAGTAATTATAGCAAATAGCTGAGCTGAACTATCAGGCTAACAGTCTGCCTGTCCACAACAGAGCCACCAAGTCAGACTTCACAGATTCCTTCTGAGGAAAGACAGTATCTGTCCATCATCGTCTTGTCCTCCATCTTCACATCTTTTTTTTTCTTTATCTGTTTCCCGCAAATGTTTTCATTGTTCCCAACATCACTTTGTACCCTCGCAAGAGTCTGCTTTATCCACCTTTCCACCTCCAGAAGTTCTCTGTTCAGTGAAATCTACCACCATTACCTCGTACACACTGAAGTATAGCTGCATGTGTTTCCAATTTCAGGCGTAATGCTGCTCTCCGTGCAATCTGACCCAATTAGCCAGAGCCTCCTGGAAATGCCCCAGTCGCCAGCCCTGGTGGCAAGAAGGTAAAAGGTCAAAGGTGAGGCTGTTCATTGGTGCGGATCAGACTCTGATGAATGCATCACCTCCTGTCTGTCTGTCTGTCTGCATGGCCCTTGGACTATCTTAGACAAAACTTTGCTGCAGCGCCTTTGCAGCAGAGACAAGTTTGTCACAGGTGTAAGGTTTGTGCAGAAAAAGGAAACCATGCCTGAAATTAAATTTCACAGCTTACTAAATGTCCGAGAGGAAGAGTGGAGTGCCTGGATCTGGAGCCAAACAACACATAAACACAAATACAACAAGCATGCACGCCGAAGAATGTATGCACACCCATGCTGCTGACACACTGCTGCTCTGACAAACAAACAACACATGTGCCTACAAGTCTTTCCTGCATGAAACTGAAATTAGAGTATGGAATGTTCACCTTCGGGAAGGAGAGGGAATTTGACCATCAGAGCTGCAGAACCCTCATTAGAGGAAGGGAGGACTTTGCTTGGTAATTCTGTTTAATGTCTAATTAGAAACAGGTAGCGATCCTGCCTCTTTCCCGGTCTGTTTAGATTTTATGTTTCGGTGTAACGCTCATTCTATGAAATGGCGTCAGACGTAGCGTGCACACAATCTGCATGTCTTGTTTACATCGTCTGCCCCGCTGTTCCTTCTCTTCTTACAGCACCTCACTTTTTCTCTCTCCAGATTAACTCTCAATCACTCCTCCTTGTCTCCTTATCTGTCCGTCCTCAGTGTCCTGTTACAGGACTCAGTCCACCTACAGCGGCTGCACTTTCATTCACTCGCTGCAGATTTGTTGCAGCCTACACCCGCCCACATTAGACGTGCAGCCTAAATAGTGAATGATCTATTTACAGTTACGTCTTTCATGTCACCAGCACAGTCCACACCTTCCTGTGTCTCTCTGCATTTTTTAACTCTCCACCCCTTCCTCCCATCTCCTCTATATGCAACGTTTTGGTCCATTTTCTTGCCAAGGGGGAAAAATGTTACACATTGTAAACTTTACTCACTGTACAACAACCACAGGATTGAATTTCAGTGGCAGACTTTGTGTTTGAACTGCTCTGGCAATTAGTAGAGGATAGACTTACAGAGCACCTACTGCACAATGAAGGCACCGGCCCAATTGTACAAGCCCCTGTTCTCATTTTGCCCCTCTCCATCTGTCACTCCTGGGGGACTGAGTGTAACACGGGATGTGCGCATGGAATTGTATGTTTGAGTTCTTGTTTGCAAATGTTTATGAGGAAATTTGTCAGTGTGTTTGTGTTGTAATTAACCAAATTCACATCTGTCAGTTTAGGATTTATAGGCATAACAAAAGCAATTTAGTGGTGTTAACAGTCATAGTAAAAAGGTTAGGGCATGTGCTCTCAGTTTTAAGGTTTTGGATATCAGGAAATAAGGAATGAATTCTTTGGTCATTGCCAGGAATAATTACAAAATATTACACAGTTTTTATTCATTTAACACTGTGAAAATGATTCAGAGGCTTTTAGAATAACATTTAGCTCAGTATATTAAAGTCAGAATATTCTTTATCAGTCTCTTACATCATTGTGGAGGAATTTAGGCTCTTTTCTGTGTAAAGTAGCTTCAGTTTATTGATGTTTGCAGGCTTTTATTTCTGTACACTTTCTTTTTACATTCTATTAAGGTCCAGCCTTTCAATCAGGCCGAGGTCTGGACTTTGACTGGGCCTTTGCAACACACTTTGATTCTTTTTTCAGCCAAGCTGCTGTTGGGATCCTTAACCAAGTTTCTTTTAATTCCCTAGCTTCATCTGTTGAACAGATGGCCTCACAGTTGACTATAGAATACTTTGTGATACATAAGAGTTCACAGTGACTGCAAGGTGCCCAAATCATCAACCTGCCACCTCTGTATTAACAGCTGGTATTGGCTGTTTTTTTTTGCATTGCTGGATTTGGTTTTCTCTTAATGGGCTGCTGTGCATTATGGGTAAACATCTTGACTTTGGTCTTGTCTGTCCAAAAGACAATGTCCCAGTAGTTTTCATGGTATGATTATGTTCATGTTTCTTGAGAGAGGCACAAACAAGACACACTAGTTCAGTCATTTTCGAAATGTCTTGTAATGATCTGTAAGATGTGAACACACTGAGGTCTGTAGTGTCTGAAATGGTGCTCAACGTTTCTCTAAGTCATGCACAGTCTGACCTCAGGATGAACTTGAACATCCACTCTTGAGAAGATTAGAAACCTTGAAGGTTTTCCAAAGAAAATCTTTCTTAGTGACAAATGATGGACGCAGATTGTTTGGCAATGGTCTCAAAATCATTTCCAGATTAACATTTGCTTCTCTAACATCATTGATGATGTCTTTCCTCCAAACACAAAATGTTCTGAGTGTTCCAGAGCAACAAACTGACATATCCCCTTTTAAAATTATTTATAGAGAGAGGCACTCGGGCTTTTTGATCATTTAATCAGTGGATTTGATTAACAGCATCTGACTTCTGATTACTTTTTGTTTCACAGGAACATTAAAGTGCATACTTAGTTTTTTATTCTGGCTTAGTTTTTGTAAAACGTGAAATTACGTCATGTCTAATTAATTATCTAAGGTTGGTTTTGCATATAGGACCTGGTGAGGACCAGATCATTATTCTCTCTTTAGAATAAAAATAAAAGAGTACTCAAATCAATTTTCTCACATATAAAATATTCTAATAATTTTAAAAGGTGTGTATGTGTTTAAGTAAAGCATTAATGTTTAAATGAGGAGAATTCCTGACATTCTGAACATTTTCATGACCTAAATATTTGGAAAATGTGTTGTGTGTGTCCTCCTTGTGACTAAAATTAGAATGAACTCGGCAACCAGTGATGAGAAGCTTCCACATTAAGGAGGCTCGCATCACACAGGATGTTTTAGGAAATGCTTTTTAAAGTCCTGATGTGATCAGTTTGATAGTTCTTAGTTGATCTCATTACAAACTTCCGTTTCGTGCCTGTCATGGCTCCCGGTAAAAAGAAGGAAAGTCACATTGTTGCATAACTTCACATTTGACAGTTGAGACGTTACAGCCGTAAATCAATCCATGCCCTGTCCTAAAGCTCATGAAGCCAGTAGGTCTGCAATCTTTATGAGCAGCGTCTCTATTGCAAACCTGAAACTCCTCTGCTTTTTATTAGTTTATTTCTAACTGTGTGCTGTTGCAGTGTCACAGTTTATGGAAAATGCAAGAACCCTGAGTATGTTGCTACTCCGCCCTGGGCCTCCGAGCACTTTGAGGCCTCATGACTGACACTGATATCTGTCAGAGTACACCTCAGAGAGAAGCTACTGTGCAGACATCTCCTGCAAGCACAGGGGTCATAGCGCCCTCTTGTGGAAGGGAGGGTACCTATAACAACCTGTCATACACATACACTCATTCTTGGTCATTTTTTGCATCCTAAATCAACCCTCCTAAAGTTTTGTATTGTTATCAAAAATTTCTCCCACCAAAAAGAAATAACCAATGTAAAGAGTTGAGGCAACAGAACAGATACAAGAAAAGGGAGGGGAGAAGAGTGAGATGCAGGGTGAGGTGGAGGATGGGGGGCTTGGAGCACCAAGCTGTTGTATTAATCTGCAAATTTTCTCAGATGACGCAAAGACTGTGACTTCGCCTCCCGTTCCCTCGTCATCTTCCTATCCCTCCTCTCTGGGTCACTCCCGATGCCTCGTTCTCGTTGGATGGGAGACAGCGACACACAGCAGGTAAGCCTGGCCGCCTCCTTTCTATCATTTCATTTCTCCGTACTTCCATTCATTCACTTTTGACACAAACAAATGCTTATGACTTGTCCCTTTTGAAAGAGTTATTTTAAATCATTTAATATAAATTTTGATTATAAGCTCTTATCTCTCTTGGGGGAAAGGATAGTACTTTAGAGATGTTATTTATCAAATGCAATGATTTTGAAGAGGCAACACAGTTAAGGATGCTTGTTTCTACAAACGTTCAGATCTGTAAAATCTTGAGTATCATTTTAATGAGATCAGTGAGATTTATAGCAGAAATAAGGGATTTCCAGAATATCTGCTGGCCATATGAGAAGATGGAGTTCATTTATAGTGAGAATAAACTGTGTGAAGTGTGATTTTGCTGGACGGAGGAGAAATAGACAAAAACAATGATAGATCAAACGAGAGAAAGAGGGAGTTTATTAATAGCTGGGCTTTACGAGGGTGAAGAGAGCAGATGTGACCGACAGTCTGTGCTTAAGGAGTTCAAACAACAGATTAATACACTGAGATTATCATCTGAGAGAGAGGAGGGGATGTGTGTGTTTGACATGTGTTCACACACACACTCACACACACACACGCGTCATGTTGCACACTACATCCAGTCTCAAATCAGAACAATCTGTCTTTTTCCTAAAGGTATCTGGAGGCAACTTTATTCCATTTCTATCTAAATAGAATAAGTTGACAAAAGAAGATTAACTATTATTTAGATTGTTGGCTGCATAAAATAATCACTGCAAAGACATCAAATACTGATTCATGAGATGTTGAAATAAATCGCAGATGTTAAATTAATCCCACATGTAAAAATGGGTTATTAGCCTTTTCATTTAGACACAGTTTGACCCTTTTTGAAACTTGTTTGTGTAATTTTAGGTTCAAATAGGATCATTATTAATGAGTTTTGGTTGAAAACATTTGAAGATGTCAGGAAAATAACATTTTTACTCCACTTTTACCGTTCATTGTCAAAACAAACTTTTTTTAAGGATGTTATTAACAATTTAAAAAAGAAATTATGTCTAGTTAATTTACAATATATGACATATTTTTTTAAATATCAGTGTGAGCTCCTGGATCTTGTGATATCTGTTTTTATACCATAGAAACAGAAGAACTACTTGACAATAACATATATATTTCTATAAAGTAATAACTAGTTGGCTGCTGGAGATAGACACAAGCTCTTTGCAACCTTTACAGGAAGAGCGATTGACACGATGCATGGATGAATAATTAGTGTCAGCTTTTTTCCCCTTTTATACATAAAGAGGAGTTTGAAATCTGTGGGGTTGTGTCTTGAGAGACAGAGTAGATGCACACCAATCAGAAGCCAGTGATTCAGTCCACATGTTGACGTGTCCTTGAGCAATTTTCTGAACCAAACCAAACATCTGAAGAGTAATCTGTAGCAGGACCCTGATGGACCCTGCAGGTAAGCATTTAAACAGTGACAGTAATCTTCAATACCAGCAAACACAAGTGAGATCTATTGAATCCATTAAACATCTGGATCTCTAGAGTCAGGCTGCAGCATGAGTAAAAGCAGACGATTTATCACTTTCACACCATCATCCTCATTACACAGAACTCTACAGGGAGAGTCAACTCGTCACAGAAAGGGGTTAAAACGAGAGTGGAAGCATTCTGACCTCCGTGCGGTCACATCTGACCTGAGTGCCATCCTGATCTGATTGACACTGACAGAGTTAATAAACACCATTAACCCCCCTGGCTGAAGCGATCTGGTAAAGTCATATATCCGGGGCACGTGTTTGAAGACAGTTGGGGCATAAACTGAAGGAATTAGGTGCTGCTGTGCTTTGAAGTGCATGTGTGTGTCCTGCAGAGATTATCTGTACCACAATGGTTGGTTTTAACAAATCTTAATCTCTGTCAAATTTGGCTGGCTTTAAAATCCAGTTGTTTCACACGGTTAGACGTTTGAAATGTTAAGATTGTATGTTTATATTTCATATTTAAGAAGCAGGGTTTAAGCGTAGCTGAACTGATGATATATTTGTAATTTAAATAATTATTTGTAAGTTTTCGGCATTTTTTTTTTTTTGAAAAGAGGGAAATGATTGATTTGATAGTTTAGGTGTGCAGTTAATGAACTCAAAGTAGAATGACTTTATGATTGCTTAGTTTTCTAAGAAAATACATACAATTATCTTATTAAAGTTCTTGAAATGTGAGAATTTGTTCATCTTTATGCTTGTTGTAATCGCAAACAACATATTTGGATTTTTTTCTTATTGGGTGTTACTATTAAAATATGCTATTTCTCCTAAAAAAAAATCCCAAGTGTTAAAAAACCACATATAATGAGATGCATTTGTTCTCTGTTAGATGACACTTTAATTCTTAATTTTTTGCTGATAGCTGTACACATCTTTTTGACTCTATATGTCACTCGGTGTTCTGCAGAGAGTTGTAGTGCAGCATTGCGGTGCCACAGTCCTCTCCCGCTGTTAAACGAGTTTAGCGGAGGGGCGGGGTGAGGATTACATCTCCATCCCTTCGCAAAGCTCACACCAAACAATCAACCGCTGGAAATAATCCTCTGAGACACACAGACACCCGAACACACCCGTCGTTACAAACCTACATGAATGCAGATGTCAATATATTTCAACATGCTGTATATTAATAGAACCCACGCAGACATTCAGAAAGAATCTATGGACAATTTGTCTGTTTAACACCAACCTTAATTTGTTTTTTTATTTGTTTTATTTGTCTGGAGATTCAGCCAACAGCACTTTATTTGACATCTACAGAAAAATGGGGGATTTAGAGGGAAACTGATTGGTTTCAGTGCAGGCATGAGTCACCTTATTTAGGTGAAAGTTTAAATATTTCTACTGCTATTTTAAGGGAGAAGAAACATATATGTCAAAGTTTTCATGAGCATCTTTCTGCAGTATTTGGCTTAAATATAATCAAGATATAAAAATAAGAAGTAAAGACTTTCTAATAAAATATAATATATATAATGATATTGTTAAAACATTTAAGTGTGGAATCCCAGTAATCTTTTTTTGTCTATTACCTATTGAAAATGTTGTATTTTTCAAAAGTTCACATGTTAATTTTTCAAAAAACAAAACAATCTTTGGATCTTCTTGTGTTTTTGAATTCGTCTTTGGGTCTTTTTGGACACCTGGTTGCTTCTATATCAGCTCATTTGGAAGTTTGTTTTACCTTTACCCTTGTTCCACAGCTTTCATCTTTAAAATGTATTTCAAATGCTCACCTCACTCAAGGAGTCAAAGTTCATCCCCTAAAAGTAGAAACCTGAATTGTAAATCAGTTTCATTCTAGGACAAAATCCAAACCTACTGTGAGCCTAATAATTTAAAATTGTGCATTTTAAAAAAGGTTTGTCACTTCTAACCTTTTTATTGGTTTATTGTTGGTTGTGATTTTTCAGGCAAGACATTAAAAACTTAAAGGGTCAAACAGTTTTTCCCCGTTGAGCAGAGCAATATAGCAAGCAATTCCTCGAATGTCATGAGGCAGCTCTAGCATCTCCTGGAGCAGAGAAATAATCTGTCTGCTGGGGCAGGAAGACAGATTTACACACACTCCTCCTCGTTTTGTTTCAGTTCTCAGGATGTGTGTTGTAGCTTCATTATCTCAGGGCTTTTATTGTTAAACAAAGGCTCAGCGTTGAGCTTTTAGTGTGGAGAATGACAGGTGTGGATTCTTTCTTTTCTGTCATCTTTTATCCTGATTCGGTGAGCCTCTCTTCTTCTGTTATCACCTTTGTAGTTTTTCCCAGATATTTTTTGTCTAATCTAGCTACCTCATCTAAAAGTTATTTTCATGGTAATGGCCTTGTTCCCTCTTAGCCTCCTCAGATTTGTGTAAATATAACCATGTGGCCAAATGACATCACTGAACATTGTTCATGCTGAGAATGATGTAAAGATTGGAAAGAGGATTTGTGATGAATTTACCAGAGGGACCCCCTCCCCCCCTCCTTTCCTCGTAACTCCATTCACCGAGGATTACGTTTCTGCGACTGAAACTTGGCAGGATGTTCTCCGCCCCTAAAATATGTCATTTCTGATCACACTGGCAGTGTGTGCTCAGACTGGCAACCCTTTGCACGAGACGTGTTTGCAGTAGCAGGAGGTGAAGGAGTGAAGATGAAACCCTAACAGTAGGTGATGTTTTTAGTGCTCTCTTTCTTTGGATGTGTGTCTGCTTCAGACAGTGCCTTCCATGAAATGACGGATTATAACCACATCTGATTACAAGTCTGACTGTTATAGTAAATGTAATGTCTGTACTCTAAACGAGGATTTGGCGTGACCGCTTTCCTCCCAAGATGTGTTTATGTATGCTTCATGTTTACAGGTGGTAGATTTAGGGTCCCTGTAATCTGTCAGAAGGGTTGATGTTTTAAGTTTTTGTACAGCAAAGTCATTATAGAAATTCTGAGGTCGTCTTAGATTGAAATGTCATTTATTTCATAACAATCTTTGAGTTGTGCTCAGGAAGTGAAGACAGATATTTTTGGTTCTGGACGTTAAGTATAGATGTGCTTATGCTAAAGGATTTACAATTTTTCACATTTGTCAGATTAATCAAACAATTGATCAGAATTTAGACAGAAATGATTCTGGGACTTACAGGTAATCCTTTTTAGGATCTGCGTCAGTCTATCAATCTGCCACTTTTAGACAGATTATCACGACTTAAGTTCAGCTGATGACGCCTCCTTTGCCCAGCGTTTGATCAAACACCTCTATGATAATCCTGTTTTTTTAGATGTATCTCAACAACAATGCAATGAAATCTAGTGCAGACTCACAGTGCCCAGAGGATTAACCCCGGTCACTATGGCCATCCTGCAACACTTCAGTCTTTATTTATTGTCTGAAATATTGCATCAATGCAATGACATTATGCTAAATTTGTACATGTAATTTGGTTGATTTGATAAATATTGAGCATTAAGGTATGTCTAAAAAAATGTGAATATCAAGAAAAAGTTTATTATTTTTGTCTTTCATTTCAGAAAATGAAACTCGTGTATTATATAGTAGTACTTGTAGACACAAAGTGAAATATTTCAAGTCATTTTTTCTTGTTATTTTGAACATTATGAACTACAGATAATGAAAACCTAAAATTTGGTGTCTCCAGAAATTAGAATTTTACGTAAGATAAATTTTTAAAGACTCCTGAGAAGTTGGTTCATTTTTATGCACTCAATACATGGCTGGGCCTCCTTTTGCATATCAGTGCTTGGTGGCATGGAGGAGATCAGCCTGTGGAGCTGCTGAGGTTTAATGGAACACCAGGTTGCTTTGATTGCACCCTTAAGGTCACCTGCATTGTTGGGTCTGGTGTCTCTCATTTTCTTCTGAACAATCCCCCATAGCTTCCCTATGGGTTCAGGTCAGTGACCAATCAGAGCTCAGTAACACCATGATTATTGAAGCAGCTTTTGGTACCATTGGTCATGTGGGCATTTTTCAAGATGTAATACTTGCAAGATTAATAATTCATCAGCACACCCATTTGTTGGCATCACACTGGGAGCTCAGTTTGTTTCTGCGAAAGAGTTCAAACTAAATAAATAACAGGTTTGTAAGAGTCAGAAAACTGTTTGTGAGAAGCATACTTACATTTTTTAAAATTTTCCTTTAAAGTTGCACAGAAACAGATTTTTGCATCTTCATATTTGCAAAGTTCTTGTTAAAACACAAAGTTTTTTCTTCTGTTCTTCGTTCTCTTCACTTGATTTTTCTTCAGTTATACACTTTTGCATAGTGTCTAGACTAGAGCATAAAAAACAAGCAGACAGCTGTCTTAAATAGTGATCATCAGCATAAATAATTTCTTTAATACATGAAAACATCTGATCTTAGTTCATACTCCTTTCATCTGATGTAACAAGCTGTGACACCAGGATACATGACCACATGATCAATTCAACTAAATGCTCTGAGATGTCAAGTATCTCTGTGGTCTGTAATAACTCTGAAATTAGCCAAAATTATCCACAAAATGATCAGGATGATGTCATAAATTCACAATGAATTTGGCTAAACGATATGGAAAACTTTGAAAGCAAATGTTATCCATCAAAACATCTAGTCCTGAAAAAAAATCTGCTTGTATAATTTAAATAGTTATGGCGAGGTGCTCATTTTTCCAATTATAGATTCTTTGGTTGGAATTAAATAAGAGAAAACAGTCATGTAACCATGGAGGTGTCCATTTAAGTTAAGACACTAATTGTCTCATGTCTGACTCATGTTAGCTTCCCTCATCAGCTAAAATCTTTCAGCAACGTCTAGCTTCTGGCAGTTTCTGCATTTTCCATGTAAATCCATGATGCACATTTTACATCTGTGGATTAGACTCCTCATGCCCTCTTTAGCCTTTGCCTGCTGTGTTTGAGCAGTCATGCATTTTTACCTCCCTCATGAACCAAATACTAAATCACATTCATGCAATGTGAGGAATAAGCTGCTCATTTTTTCTGACGCCTAGACAAGCACCTAAGTTAGCTGTATTAAAAGTTGATTTAAACCATTTAATTAACCAAAAGTGCATCATTAAAAATTGCATTCAAGTCTGCATTATTCTGAGCTCTAAAGCAACATTAGAGTCATTTCTTTAACTTTCTCCACAGGCAGGATGACAAACCAGTCAACAGCCAATCAATCCAACACAAAAACGCAGAAGGAGAAAGAAGAAACCCTGCTAGACGACAACACAGAGCTTGCATTTAAAGATGCTGGCCACTGCAGCCGCAATACCCACAATCTGCTGCTGGGACTCACTGTTCTCGGTACACTTTAGACTCACACTGAATTATTTCTGTGTTTATGTTAAAGAAGCAAGCTTTTGCTTTTCCCATTCTGTACTAAGTGAGAAGAATTGAGTGTAAAGTCAGATTTATTTGTTTTGCAGCAAATTACACTACATGCAAACTGAGATCTCCACACTGCATTTTCCCACGAGACATAGTAGGCTTGTTGTTCTCTTGAGTCTGCTTCTGTAAACACTTTGGTATGTTTCGCCATGACTGTGTTCTTTGAAGAAAGAGGCCTACAAAATAGAGAAGTGTGCTATTTTTTGTCTGTAATTTGTCACCAAGATTTAAACCCAGATATGAAGCGTTTACGTTACAGTAGATGGCTCTCATTAATCAGCGACGCCTTACATCTCAGACGTAAAACAACTGGCGAGCGAGTCAGTCCACTCAAAAACTGTAAGCTGAGCAGCTTTTCAGCTAAGTGTTTATCTCAGATTTTTGAGTTTTCTTGCACTTCCTTTTTCTCCAAGTTCAAAGAAGAACAAATAAAGAAAGAACATTGTTTTGGTTATCCTTGCTTTTAAACAACAAAACCCTTAAGTATTCATAGTTTATTTGCTCCTCAGGTGTTGTCATGGGTGCAGTGTTTGGGATGCTGCTGCGTTACATGATGGTGAAAGACTACGCCGCCCTCACGATGGTTTCCTTTCCTGGAGACATCCTCATGAGGATGCTGAAGATGCTCATCCTGCCTCTAATCATCTCCAGCCTTATTACAGGTGAGACACGTTTACTGACTCAGATTAGACATGATATGTTTATTAATTATAAGGTTTTCCTGTAACCGTCACACAGTTTTTAGGAGTTAAGCATAACCGAAACAGTTTATTCCAACAGGGAAAGTGATGTCCACTGATGTTTAACTTCTTTTATTATGTGAATAAAAATATTGCTTGTAGAACATTTGACCCATTTTGTAAACTTGATATTTTCAGATCAACAATCAAGGGGGGAAAAGTCTTTATTCTCAGTTACACACTCTTTCAACATCTATTGGTAAAGTTAAATGTATAATACAAAGTTAAGCTGGATATAATATATTTGTTCTGTTTAAACACAACATACACCCAGATTTACTTTGATCCCTTCACACAATGCTGTGAAACCTCCAGCCACACCCAGAGAGGAGGCTGGAGGTGTTTACCTTGTCAAACTATTAGTGCAGTTTGTAATCCTGCTTCTTGTTAATGCAGACCAATCTTTGTTGTTAAAAGATAAATGTTATCATAATTCAGAGTTAACAGCTGATACCAACAGGCATGGAATAGCTGGTAACTCTTTGTAAAGCTAATATAATTCACGTTTTATTAGTTCTGGAACAATGATGTTATATTCACAGTTTGTATTTATGCTGATTTAATTTAGAACAAACGAAGAACTTGTTTTTTTTTTGTCTTTCTACATTAGTTTATTCAGCACAACAATCATTTAATAAAAGTGTTTATTTTTTGGGGGGTAGTCATTTCATGTCCATATTTGGGATACTTTGATGATCTGAGTCCATAAATAATTTAAAACCCTGTGTCCTCCAGGGCTCGCTGGTCTTGATGCCCGGTCCAGTGGCAGGATGGGTAGCAGAGCCATGGTGTACTACATGTCCACCACTGTAATCGCTGCTGTCCTGGGGGTCATCCTGGTGCTGGGAATCCACCCAGGTAACCCCAAACTGAGGAGCAGAACGACGTCCACAGGTCCAAAGAACCAGGAGGTCAGCAGCCTGGATGCCTTCCTGGACCTGATTCGAAACCTGTTCCCTGAGAACCTGATGCAGGCCTGCTTCCAACAGGTACTCAACACACCTGTTGTTTTATTTAATTTTAGTATAATTAATTTACAAATAGCATGCAGTTTTTAAAAAGATTAACTTATTTTAGCTACTTTATTAAGAAACCATGTGAGAAACTGACCATCGTTTGCATTTAGTGGAGTTTGCTTATTGGTTTAAAAGCATTCCATTACTTTGTTCCTGCTTGTTTACTTAAATGCTTCTTAGCTGGATTCCATTAGTTGATTACCCCTAAAGACAAACTCTGAAGTCTACAGAATTCCTTATCAGATTGTCTTGATTCTTTTTGAAAACAAGCTCTTCAGGCACATTAACCTGTTTGTTGTGCTTTGTTGGTTTATCTTGTTTTTCAAAAGTTATTTACCTATTTTGACTCTGCCTCTTTATCATGCCGCATTTTCTGCTGACGGTCGCCATGTGTTCATCGTCTCACTTTTCTCGTTACGTCTGCAGGCAGGATGAGAGTTTTATGATGTTACATTTCATGTTGTATTGAGATTTTTAAATTATTCTCTTTTTTTGATGCACCAATATTAGAACTAAATCTGATTTCTGTCTGAATAATGCAAAGTGTTGACAGACACCTCAGATCTAAATCTCCTTGACGGTTCCAAAATTCACCTTAAGTTGAGATTGTATCACCCTGTAAAACATTTGAGGTGTTTTTTTATTTATAGCTGTATCATATTAGCCTGTCGGTATAAGGTACCACTGAGTAGTTTGATATTATGACGGCGCAGACAGATGTTGATAACTGGTGTGTTTTGGTCATTTTTTAAAAACCTTTTATGTAATGGCCAGCCCAAAGATTTTACAACATTTAAATTAAAGTTTTAATTTCCAGCAAGGTTTAGATTATCATTTTAACTCGGATACTAAATAATCTTTAATCTCATTTTTGTTCTAGATTTACTGTAAAACAAAGGAATGTTTTTTCTCTCTGAAATGATGATGAGCATTTGGTTTATACTGAAACTACTGGCTGGTTCTTTAACTGTTACTCTGCACTGATGACCTTATAGACTCCTGTCAAATTCCATTCTATTCTTTCTTTTTGCCTCTCCTCACATTTCTGTTTCACTGCTTCTTTTGTTTGCCCCATCAGGGATTTATTAGTCATAAAGAGCCTAACTGTTTTAACAGGAAGGAAGCGTCCTTCCCCTTTCACCTCTTTTCAGCTCTGTTTTTGTCTCTTTGTTGCCTTTATTTGTTCTGTTTTGCCGTTCAAATCCAAGGTAATTTTCCAGCTGCCAAGACGTTATTTGTTCACATATAAAAGGAGTTACAAAGTCAACCTGTGTGGATTCAAACTTCACCGATCAGTCTTAACGTGATTTTTGATCCTCTTTTAGGTTCAGACGGTCCTGAAGCAGGTGGCAGTCGCAGCATCAAACCAAAGCGAGCCCTTATTAGTGAACAGAAAAAAATTGGAATACAAATGGGGCATGAATGTTCTTGGTGAGTTGATCTCAGGTTTATGACTCTACAGCTTGTTTGATTTACCCCTGACATGCTGCTTCGTGTCTTCATCAAGGCTTGATCGGCTTCTTCATCACCTTTGGGATCTGCCTGGGCAGGATGGGCGAGCGGGGGAGGATCATGTGTGACTTCTTCAACATTTTGAACGAAATCATCATGACTATGGTTTCCATGATCATGTGGTCAGTGTTTGGTGTGTCGTGCCTGAGATGTGTCTCTGTTTTTGCACATGCGATATGAGACAGTGAAGGAAAGGCAGGCAGTTTGAAGGACACAAATTATGGAGACAAGGTTTCACAGCAAAGACTAAAAAAGAAAGAAAGAAAAGAGGAGGAAGTGTGTTAGTGAAGGACACAGACAGATGCACAGAGACTGGGTTTTCCTGGGACATTCTGCAGTCTGTGGTATGTTGGGGAGTAGCAGAAGCGATGTTGGAGGCTCCCAGGGGAGTTAAAGTGGAAGATCTCCAAAATGTAATGGATCCACAGACAGAAGGAGGAGCAGCTTGGCAGAAGAGCAAAAAGCAGATGCAGGGAGAAGAGATGTGGAGGGATGCATGTGAAAGCATGCTTTCAGAGAGGAGAGCAGGAACTGAGGCTTTGCAGGACCCTGGACTGTCACGAAGGAAAACACAGTTTAGTGGCACTCAGAGGAAGGGTGGGAAGGGAAAAATGGGGGAGGAGGGTAGAGCGGCTACACGTGCAGCTGGACTCCAAAAGAATTATGTCCTGTTCACATCCCTCATTCAATATAAACATATTAGTCAGGGGTCTGTGGAGCAGGCCAAACACAGAGCTCAGTGTATACAGAAATATGTATCATCCATTGAATTGTATACACTGCTTTCTCCACTGAGCAACTGTCAGCAAATGCCAGCATCAGGTTTCAGCAGCACACAGCTGACCTGGATGAAGCAGGCTGCTGTCATGATGAGACCTGTGAAGGGGGGCGGGGCCTATAGGAGAGCATTGCTTTAATTCTGATCTCCCAAAAGAGCTGACTGAATTTATGAATGGGAACAACTGTGCCTCAAAGCAGGAAACCAGAGATCCGAGAATGTGTCAGGTCCTCTGGTTGGTTAAAAAGTCTCCAAGGAAAAGATTAATTAGGCAGTGTGACACCTCTATTCTAAAAAGATAATTATTTGAATCCTTACATACAATTTTTACAGGTAAATGCATTTTTATAAGAATATAAATAATAGTTTTAGGCTTATTTGATGTCCAACATTTACCGGTAGTTGTACAAAATATTTAAATTACACTCTTTTTAGTGGCCATAAAATTTATTATTAAGACACAGATTTTTATTAATTATTTCATTTTGTTTTGTTTTAATTTGAGCACATTAAAACCAGTGAATGGCTTTCTGAGTGCTGCTTCTATGCCTCGGGCTGTATTTTTACCTAAATGCAGTAATATTCTGTCTTTTTCGCTCCTAACTCTGTGCACAGGTATTCTCCTATTGGTATCGCCTCTCTAATTGCGGGGAAGATTGCAGCGATCGGAGACCTGGAGGTGGTGGCCAGGCAGCTGGGCATGTACATGGTGACCGTCATCGTTGGCCTGGTGATCCACGGCGGCTTGATCCTACCTGCTATATTCTTTGCCATCACCAGAAAAAGCCCCTTTATTTTCTACTCTGGCATTTTCCAGGCCTGGATCACAGCTTTGGGAACCGCTAGCAGGTATGACAGTCAGCTCAACCTCTGCTGCAATTTACTACATACATTTCCTGGAGTGGTTGCTTTAATTGTGAGGACAAGGGAAAAGCGTGATGGCAAAATTGTGTTAATGCAACTGCAGTGGCAGTTGAGGACAGCAGAGCCAAATGTGTGTGAGTCCAGGCTATCATAGACAAGTCCATGTCACACAGATCCCGTGTTGTAAATGTCTAAGCCTTTGGATTAGTTGTCACCAGACAAACCGGCCCCACCGTATCCTGGCTCGGCCTGCTTGGGATTCTGCTGAAACCAACTGTCATTTTGGCACATCGGTGAGGCTTTAGTGAAAATGGGTAATCCTATCAACATTTTCTCTAATTATATTATGACCCAAGCTGAACAGGGACAGGAATCAAATCCCTCTAATTCACATATTGAGGGATTGAAACAGTGGCCTTACACCAGCTGTCAGAAGGAGGCTGTCGGCCGACTCAAATATCTGCTGCCTTTTATTTACGCTCGCGTTACCCCTTCACCTTCCTCCCCACCTCTGCTCCTCTGTCTCCCACCACCTGTCTGGATATTTTATGTCGTCAAACAGACACTTTACACTTCTTTTTCTGGGCATGTGCACCTTTATTTATAATCTCGTGTGCCATTTTTTGGGGGCTTCCTTATTTTTCAGTGCGGGAACCCTGCCCGTCACCTTCCGCTGTTTGGAGGAAAATCTGAAGATTGATAAACGTGTGACTCGCTTCGTGCTGCCCATAGGTGCCACCATCAACATGGATGGCACCGCCCTGTATGAAGCAGTGGCAGCTATCTTTATCGCCCAGATGAATGACATCGCACTGGACGCTGGACAGATCGTCACCGTCAGGTATGTGTATAAATAGACTACATGTGATGTCACTGGAGATGTCTGAGCACTCGGGTTACAATCGCTACAAAAAAAGGAAAACGACTCAGTGAGCAGCTTGAAAACAGGAATAGAATTAAAATTCTATTAATTCTTCACTTAGTGAAATAAAATAATAAAAAAGAAAACATGCCATATGTTTTTATTTCTTTATAAACAGCTCATAACTCCTATCTGTTCCTCTTCTTATCAAGCTTCCTGTTTTGAAATATTAAGTGTGCAGCCTCCATGTCTTTCCAAGAAGGAATTTTTGGAGGCTGTTACAGTTTCTGTAGCGTCCAGAAATGATCAGTCCAACTTTTACACCCACTAAACACCGTGTTTTGGCTAGCTGGCGAAGCAAGAGCCAGGGTTTAACGTGCTTTTAATTCCTTTTTTAGTCATTTATTTGCTTTACTCTGTGGCCTTTACTACCGAGTGCAACTGTATGAGCACCTTCCAAAATGGAATAAAAGCATCAACCATTATTTCTTCATTTAAACATCTCACCCCTTTTTTGTAACTGCTGGGGTTTTAACCACACTAGCAATGCTGTCAGAACCACTTTTGTTTAAAAAAAAAAAAAGGATAATTCTAACCATATGTAATTATAGTGCCAATTTGCATTAGTTTTATACTCAGCCCTCACACAAAAAATGCTTGAGGCAGAGAGCAGCAGCAGCAGCAAAGACTGGCCGTAGTACAAAACAGATCAGCACCATGATAGCAGACATGATGGGATTAAGTTAGACAGTTTTAAAAAGGGGTGAGCAGAGCTGGTGGTGGGCTGCAAAGAGGCTTGTAGATGAGTGTAGAGCAAAAGATAAACAGCCACTTTGCAAGATTTACCAGCTGAATGCAAGGAAGGGACACAACTGATTGATCAGCTGATGTATCTGATCTGAGTCTGACTCCTGAAATAACCTCTAAAACATTCTAAACACCTTTACCTTATGTAAAGTTTGTTGCTTTGTTTTGATAAATTCCTAAACGTCTATAAAATCATGATTATGTGGCTTAATCTCATTCGCTTCTAGCAAGCGAGCCTAAATAACCACACATTACCGTCTGACTAAATGCCTAAATATTGATGTGGTTTATGAGACACACCAGTTCAGAGGGAATTTAACTGTTTTTCCACAATTAAAACCTAATAAGTACATTCAAACAGAACATTGATGTCATTCTGTTAATAATTACTGTAATATTTCATCGCTACAGTTCACCAAACCTCCCCTGAAACTCTTTACAGCCCCTGGGGGAGGCCGGCCTCACACTTTGAAAACCTCTGGTCCAGAGGGAGCTCAGATAGAATCAAACACAGCACATTGCAACATTTTTCACACAATCAGATTATTCTGTTTCATTTTATTAAGCTGCTGCTTTTTTCTTAGATGTTTCTGTTCACACCTTTAAATTATACTTTTAGCTGTAACTTCAAGTTCCGTATAAATAAAACATTACCTTTGGTTGTGAAGCAAAAAAAATACTAATTTAAACAAAATTCAAAGCAAGACTTGCATGACTAAAGCAGATACATAGAAATAAATAGCAGCTCCAAAATGAACGCTGTAAAGAAGTAATCAGATCATTTTATTCCCATGTCGGAGGTTTCGGCTAAACATTAAATCTAATTGGAACCAGTCTGCTTGGATGAGACTTGGCCAGTTATGGCTGCGGGTTACAAATAATACTCAGCTCTTTGAGATTGTTTATTGTGTGCTTTACAGCAATGTCTGTTTTCCACCAAATTCCAAAATCTAATTTTCAAAACGTGCTGTATAGCTATTGTTATCATCTGCAGTGAGTCTGTTATTTAAATATGATCCATGTGTGGAGAGTAAATCTCTTAACCCTTCCAGTCACGCTGAGGTTGGTGATTAGAGCTGCAGATGGTCAGAAGAAAAAAAATTGAGATGTGAAAGAGAACTCTGAGTTCAGAGGAACGGCAGTGCCGTTTAGAAAAGTGTCCAAAGATTGACATGAGCTGATAATTTCCTTAATTGCGGACGTGTCCTGAGAAACAGCATTCCTTTGGTTCATGTTGAAGGAGAACCACTTCCTTGTTGTTGCATGTATGCAGGAGGAAAATCAACACAAGACTAGGCTCCTGGTGGACTTGCAGTGGAGGAAATAATTATTTGACCCCTTGCTGATTTTGTAAGTTTGTCCAATGACAAAGAAATGAAAAGTCTCAGAACAGTATCATTTTAATGGTAGGTTTATTTTAACAGTGGCAGATAGCACATCAAAAGGAAAATCGAAAAAATAACTTTAAATAAAAGATAGAAACTCATTTGCATTTCATTGAGTGAAATAAGTATTTGAACCCTCTAACAAAAAATACCTAATACTTAGTGGAAAAACCCTTGTTTGCAAGCACAGAAATCAAACATTTCTTGTAATTGATGACCAAGTCTGCGCACATGTTAGGAGGAATTTTGGTCCACTCCTCTTTGCAGATCATCTCCAAATCCTTAAGGTTTCGAGTCTGTCTCTGTGCAACTCTGACCTTCAGCTCCCTCCATAGGTTTTCTATAGGATTAAGGTCCGGAGACTGACTAGGCCACTCCATGACCTTAATGTGCTTCTTCTTGAGCCACGCCTTTGTTGCCTTTGCTGTATGTTTTGGGTCATTGTCGTGCTGGAACACCCATCCACGACCCATTTTCAGTTTCCTGGCAGAGGGAAGGAGGTTGTCGCTCAGGATTTGACGATACATGGCTCCGTCCATTTTCCCGTTAATGCGGTGAAGTTGTCCGGTGCCCTTAGCAGAAAACACCCCCAAAGCAAAATGTTTCCACCTCCATGCTTGACGGTGGGGACGGTGTTTTGGGGGTCATAGGCAGCATTTTTCTTCCTCCAAACACAGCGAGTTGAGTTAATGCCAAAGAGCTCAATTTTGGTCTCATCAGACCACAGCACCTTCTCCCAGTCACTCTCTGAATCATTCAGGTGTTCATTGGCAAACTTCAGACGGGCCTGCACATGTGTCTTCTTAAGCAGGGGAACCTTGCGAGCTCTGCAGGATTTGAATCCATTGCGGTGTAATGTGTTTCCAATGGTTTTCTTGGTGACTGTGGTCCCAGCTAATTTGAGGTCATTAACTAACTCCTCCCGTGTAGTTCTAGGATGATTTCTCACCTTTCTCAGAATCATTGACACCCCACGAGGTGAGATCTTGCGTGGAGCCCCAGACCGAGGTCGATTGATGGTCATTTTGTGCTCCTTCCATTTTCGAACAATTGCAGCAACAGTTGTCACCTTCTCTCCCAGCTTCTTGCTAATGGTTTTGTAGCCCATTCCAGCCTTGTGCAGGTCTACAATTTTGTCTCTGACATCCTTGGACAGCTCTTTGGTCTTTCCCATGTTGGAGAGTTTGGAGTCTGCTTGATTGATTGATTCTGTGGACAGGTGAACTTTATACAGGTGACTAGTTAAGACAGATGTCTTTAATGAGGGTGACTAATTGAGTAGAAGTGTCTAACCACTCTGTGGGAGCCAGAACTGTTCATGGTTGGTAGGGGTTCAAATACTTATTTCACTCAATGAAATGCAAATGAGTTTCTGTCTTTTATTTAAAGTTATTTTTTCGATTTTCCTTTTGATGTGCTATCTGCCACTGTTAAAATAAACCTACCATTAAAATGATACTGTTCTGAGACTTTTCATTTCTTTGTCAATGGACAAACTTACAAAATCAGCAAGGGGTCAAATAATTATTTCCTCCACTGTATATGAGCTTTACTGTTACTACTTTTGGATCCATTCTTGTTTAACTTAATGGGTTCAGTGTTTTTAACGGGGTCAAGTTCTGGAACTGTACAGGAAAAAGTCTGTGGTAGAATCCAGTATCTTAAGGGGACTTTTATTTAACATTAATGAGGCTTAATGGTTGTTGTTTAACTGACAGAATCAACATTGAAGGCTTTAGGAAATTCTTATTATTTAATAAATGATTTCCATGAATAAATGTGGCTTTGCAGCTGGTGCTGGATTTCATTGATAGAAATGCATGGCATCCTCAGATGATGTTGAGATGTCTCCATTATCATTTTCATTACACTATACTGTTATTTTGGGGAAAATCATGTTTTCTTTGCTTATAAATCAAATATCCAGTTGCTTTCAAGATGCTAGGGTGAATACCTGCGTTTTTATATTCTTTTACTCTCACAATGTTTCCTGTCTACAACAACAAATGTTGCTAATATGACCACACACTGCAGTTACATTTTACAGTTTTGTGAAAAGTATTTGCCTCTTATAGATTTCTTCAATTTTTTTTCTTTTTTGTCATATTTAAATGTTTCAGATCAGCCAACAAATTTCAGCATCAGACAAAAACAACCATTGTAAATACAAAATGCAGTTTAGGAATTATGATTTTAGCGATAAAAGCTGTCCAAACCAACCTGGCTCTATATGAAAAATCCTTCTTGTTAAATCACAAATAACTGATGAACCTCATTATTTGGAAAGCAGAGTTCAGGTAAAGTAGCCACACCCAGACCTGATTACTACCAGACCTGTTGAATTAAATCACTTCAATAGTACCTGTCTGATAACATGAAATTTTGAGATACTTTTTTACAGCACCATATATGTTTCTACCTCACCGTTAATTCTCTGCTGGTCTGGACTGTTGGCTTGTAATGCTTGAATTTCAACTTACTGACTGTCACCTTTCAAACATACCACCCAATAACAATCTTTGTAGTGACAATTTTTTCTAGTCAGATGTAGCATAAATATAACTTTCCTAATTTGATCAATCCGTTTCACCCTTGTGAATTTTTACTCTTATTCAAAAATGGCATATTCTGTTGTTTTTGGGTTTAAACATTTTGCCTAAATGTCACAGTTCTCTGATCTGATGTGTGCAGAGGATGTGATTTCACATCTGGACATGCCTCAGTGCAGTCTCTCTCCTCACTGAGCTACATGACAAGAAACCGCAGAATAATTAAAATGTCTTTACTGGGGATTTCAGGCCATTTTCTCTCCTAATCCTCCCAGTCAGTGATATATGAGGGACTTTAAAACCATCTAATTTTGTTAACGGTGATGCCTGTTTTTTAAATGATCCAAGTGCTGAAAACAGAGGAAAAAATAGTCAAAGCAGCATAAGACTGGTCTGTTTCTAAGCTAAAGTCTTTGCTCAAGAGCAACTTTAAATTAAACAAAGAAAGTTTAAATTTTAACGTTTCATTAAGTAAACAAACATTTGTGTTTACAGTAGATAAATTCTCATTTTTCTCTCCAGTATGACTGCCACCCTGGCCAGTGTTGGAGCTGCCAGTATTCCCAGTGCCGGACTGGTGACCATGCTGTTGATCCTGACAGCTGTTGGCCTTCCCACTCAGGACATCAGTCTTCTGATCGCTGTCGACTGGCTGCTGTGAGTCAGGTGTCTGATGAGCAGGAGCAGTTCTTGTTAGGGCAGTGACAATCTCAGCTTAAACATCTCTGAGGGGCTGTGAACATGTGGGCGTTGGGGGGTCTCTTTTTACTTCCTGACTTTCTGTTTGTCCACTCAGTGACAGAATGCGTACCTCCATCAATGTGGTGGGCGACTCATTCGGTGCCGGTATCGTGGATCACTTGTCCAGAGCAGAACTCGCAGAACTCGATGCAGCAGAAATGCTCCCGACGGAGGAGGAGCTGGACTTCATCCCCCCGCCACCGATCCTCACAGAAATGGACCTGATCGATCCTCTAAAACCACCTGAGCTGCCACCTCGGTCCCCTCGCCCACTCAAACTAAACCATCACAGCCATGTTCTTTCCCAGTCCCAGTCCATCACCCACTCACCTTCCTGTTCCATCCGTTCTCCGTCGCCACGCTCAATCCGCTCCCCCTCTCCGCATTCCGTATGCTCCCATTCCCCTCGGCCTTTCCGTACTCACTCTCCACGCCTCCGCCACAGGACGGAGCAGGGATATTGCCCCCTGCCCAGTCATGATAATCAGGTATCTATCCCACAATGCTTCTTGTTCTTTCATTTTTTAAAGAGTTTAACTGGACCAGTTTTACTTTTTTATAACAACAACAGTTACATTAAATATATTTTATTTATTGTTGTCTTAGACTAGTTTATTTATTTCTAATTTATGTTTTTTTTAAAGGTATATTTCAGTTTTTTAAGCTGGATTTTGTCAGTGTCTTACTTGCAAGGGACAGATGTCAACACAGTCCGATTTTTAAGAATCAGAATACATTTTTCATCGAGTTTTCTAGCTAACAGAAACACAGAGCAGAGAGCAAATTTCTGCAATTTTAACCAACAAAAATTCAAAAATCTTCAAGCAGTTTGAGCAGATGTAATACTTTACACTGTGCAATTTTTACATCAAACAATGCTGTCTACTGCAGGTAAGACACTGAAAACCTTTAACTGCTCCACACAATCCAACCTAATAAAAACATACTGTCCCATTGGGGAAAGTTTCAGCAAGTGTGCTCATTTAAATATTTCTATTAGTGAATACAGACTGATTGATTTTGCATTTTCTTTGCGCTCAGATTTCCACACTTCCACGCTCCCACAGAGAGCGAGACAGAGAGCGAGACAGGGAACGGGAGCGACTGAGGCGAGAAAGCGAAACGGAGGAGGAGGAGGACAGAGAGAGGGTTCTGGGTGACGTGAGCGATGGTGAGGAGAGTGATGACACCGCTTACGATCGGAGGTGCGCCATCCCACTTGGTGATCTGCCATGACTGCATTTTACTGGGGGAAAAGCTTTAGTCCGTTTGTTCTTACTCTGGCAGATTTTTTCATTCTCACCTTCGATGAATTTCCAGCAGAGCACCACAGTGGATTTCTAGCTGGTTGCACAGTTAATTTCTGTTTAATTTGTAACGTAATGTAGAGTTTAATGTGCAGATTTATGAAATATTGCAATAAAACATTCCTGAAGGGGGAAGCTTTTAAATCTAGGTGACAAACATTCCTCTGAATTTTTATGCAGAAACTAACTTTTAACTCTCTTCTCTAATGTCTTGATCTTTTTTACCACTTTGAACTAAAATTTGATCACAGTTGCTTAGTTTTTGGTTTATTTAACAGATTTGCTAACCAATGGACAACGTAGAATTTTTAGATTCTCCTAATCATGCTAAGTTACTAACCTCTCAATGCTAACGCACATATGACATTTTTTTTTTGTAAATAACTTTGGCCAAAACTGTGATTACAAATATTGTTGTGTCAGATAATTCCTTTATATAATTTCAAGAATAGCAACCTGTTGCAAAGGTAAAATATAAAAGATTGCAAAAAGCATACAGCTATCTGAAGTTATTTTTATACTCTTCTCTGACCTCCGTCTCATTATTTTCACCCTTAGTGCTCTTCCTAGTCCTCCTCAGACAACAGTCACTGTTCTTGTTAATATTGTCTATAATATGTAAGATTTTTATTTTCTTTTTTGTTGTCTGGTGTGTGTGGAATGATGAATACTAAGCAAAATGTTGTTTTAATTTTGTCGTATGTTTTAAACTTGCTAGTTATTTAAATTAAATTTATTATATTAAATTCTAATTGCTGTAAAATAGATGAACTGATGTCCTGTTTCCCACTGAACTGCCTTTCATTTCAAGTTAAAGTTAAATCAACTGCCTCCCTACATCCTAAAGTCTTAATTCAAACTCACAGGTCCAGGTTGTGTGTATAATGCAATAAAAGCTTAGAGATTTATTTAACGTTACTGTGATTTGTGGGTTTTTTTCTCTCTGTCGGTTAAGTAACTTGTACAATCAGTGGATTTACTGTCGGAAACGGGTCGTGCGTCAGTGTTCGGTGACCAAAAACAGTGGAAAAATCCCGCAGACGAGGATATTACTGGACGGAGACGATACAACACACATTCTGAGCAAAATGCACAAATTACACACGAGGCTGCCCTTACACATTGATGAGACAAAGACTCGCAGGGATACCAATGCTCTTAATCCTCTCAAAGAAGAGTCAGAGATGGGACGAGGCTGTGACGGATGGGAGAGGAGTCGTAGGGCAGCAGATGGCCAGAAAGACGTCAATCGTTTTCATTCTTCCCAGACAGCATAAGGGCACTGTGGGTAATTGCAACCAGGGCTGGCGTTAGCTACGGGTCTCTGCGCGTCAAAGATTCAGTGAGGTGAAGGTAAAAGGTGAACTGCTGAAGGCTAGAGGTCTGCAGCAACCTGTAAATCTAAACTTATGCTGTGGTTTATAAAGATTATGGAGTTTTTATTGGACTGATGTCATTATGACAAGGCACTAATCTGCTCTGCAGCACAGCAAAACGCTGCTTCTACAACTGACATGAGGATATTTAAGGCAGCAGGGGGTCAGGAATTTAATCACTGCAGGATTCACTGAGAGGAACATGAGTGTGTGTTAGTGTAGTAGCACATATGCATGAGTTTTGAAGCATCTTTGTGTGTTTTTGTGATGTGTGTTTAATGTTGGTATAGAACATAAAATATTTTAAACACTGACAAAAATAGCTGTTAACCTTTCTGACATTTGGGTCTCAGTGGTTACAACAGCTGGATTATTTCAGTTGTTCTGGAGTGACAGCTGGAAAATGTCTCTGTTATCCAGAAACAGTCAAACTTACAGCCAAACAGATCACGACAAATAACCAATTGTTCATTAATCCAGAAACCGATGTAGACGTTTGTGTTTTTCTAAATGTGAAGAAAAAAAATCATCTTTTTTTTTTTTTTATATCTGAAAGTTCTGCTTACATTTTCTGTGTTGCTTCCACTCCAAACAACCTTCAAATAATTAATAATAAATACAAATACAGAAACATTAGGATTTATTTTTGTTCAGCATTAAACCAGCAGCAGAAAACAAAGCATTCCCACAATTACAAGGAAAAATAGAATTTAGAGCAACAATAACTAATAAAAATGATTATTAACTGTAATAATAAAGAGCCAAAGGAACTAAGGAAAAGCAGTTTTATTATGAGATAATACCAGTAATATTAAAAGGTAATAAAAACTAAAATCATTTAAAAAATTAAGAAAATAAAAGGCCTAATTATAATAACAAAATGAAATTAAATATGAGCAAATTCCGTATTTTATTTAAACTAGTAGCATATTTGTTATGGAGGGCTGCATTCCACTTTTACAGCTGTGCAAACTGTTAACAGTATTTTCTCTAAGTGGAATGCAGCTCTATGATTTCCCCAAGTAAAAATATTTGTTCTATTGTTTAACAGCTCTGTTACGAGCTTCAGAGAGGAAGAATAGAACATCTGGAAAACCCCAAGTTCTAAAGGAGTATTTCAGCTTTTTACACAAAGCCTCACACATGTTCTTCCACACACCAACTACTAAATCATTTTAGGACTGCATGGAATGAGAGAAGCTTTATATCTTTATATTCATCTTCTTGATCCTTCGGTATAAAAGAGCATTATCATTTCAAAATAGCAGATGTTTTATTTAAATATGAAGTCTTTAAATCATAAAGCTATAAATTCAGCCCAGTGTCAGCATGAAAGGAGGAGGCGTCGTGTTTTATGCTCCGCTGCTGTTTTACAACTCAGTCTGACATCTAGAGGTCGCATCACTCATCACATGCAGCAGGGTTCAACAGATAAGTAAAAATAAATCCTGAGATTTCGCAACTTTTAGGACGAGAAAACGAAAAAGACCAGAAACACACTGTGTTCATTGTGTAACCGCCTCGTGATGCTTTCAGATAAGCTGTTTAGATTTGAGTTCACATCATCACATTCCCTGAGAGTCACTGTGCAGCGAGTCATGTGGAAGGAATGCAGAAATCCAGGACATGAGTGAGAAAACATGAGCTTTAAAGAAAGATGTATGCATATACATAACCACATCTGCACTCAGTATGAAGGCCACGCAATCAAATCATACATTTATATTTATTATATCCTCACTTTATTCTTTTTTAATGTGAACATTTCTATTTCAAAGCTAAATATTCTCTTATATTAGTCCTAAAAACATCTCTCACTCTATATTAGATTGGGTGTGCTTTAGGAATGACAAGTCTCATAAATTCACCTTTTTTTTGTCTAAACATACTTAATATAAACATGTTCCAAACTTTATTTTTCACAGGATTTAGGTGCTTGAAAAGTTTTCTTGAAAATGTTTTGATATAAAAGCTTTTTAATTATATCACCACACTATAGACTTAGTCAGTGTCTGTGAGCTTAATGAGCACATGGACAAATAACAAAAAATATATGCGAATAAAAAAAGACACAAGAATAAATTATGAAGGATATTTTAATCAGAGACATTTATAAAGCAAACAGAAGTAGGATCTGCAAGAAAAAGAAGCATGCTACTTTAGGAGAATGCCATTATTTACACTGTGAACAAAACTTTTCAATCCAAATAGAGCTGAATGTGTTTCTTGTAGTTTAATATCAGTATCAGATGGAAGTGCTTCATAAAAGTAACATCAGCTGAGACACACAGCTAAGGTGACATTTATCTTGCGTTATGGTTCATTTCCAAACTGAAGCTGAGCTTGTTAAAGTAAGAATAATATAGTTATGTTTGAAAGTGTTGCAAAAATACATTTAATTTGTTTTCAAAGTGAGTTTAACCATCAAAACAATATTTCCGTTTCATTACAGAAAAATAATAGATGATCTTCATCGATTCAAATAAGCAGAAACAACATTTTGTGTATTTTTATTTCTCATTTCCCGCTACCAAAAGGTGAAAGGGAGATAATGTTTTTGCCTGTGTGTGTGCGCTCACAGGTTTGATGTTATCTCATGAACCACATTTTGATTAAACTCTCAAAAACCAACTGTTGGATGTTAGTTTACAACTCATTAACTCAATCAATCTGTTGTTGAGATAAAACATTAAATGTCACCGATAATCAAAATGAACAAACATATAAATGGTTATAACTCAGTCAGTTGTAAAGATATTGAGCTAAATGTTGATGTGGTTGTAACTGAGATTCACTCACAAAACATACTCTTGATTTCCAACCGTTTGTACAAGGTTGCTATTTGCTTGAGATTGTGCTTAAAATTTGACCAAAATCACTTCTCACTATAAGATGATCTTAGTTTAAAACGTTCAATCAAAGGTAAAAGAAGAACTAAAAGTGGGAGACGATATGTACGGTATTCCTTCCAGGAATGCTAGACTTTAAATTTATGACTTTTCCTCAAAGTCGTGCTGCTTTTCATGGACTTCCCTCATTGTCAGAGAGGTATGCACTGTTGCATTACTTAATAAAGTGCTCAATCGAGGGTCAGGATACTTACTGAAAATAATGTACTCAAATAAAGTTAGCACAAAAATGTTTTTTCTAATTAATGAATAAATAATAAAACACCTTAAGACACATTAGATGTGTGGTATAAAGTTTCCAAGTGAACAACCCACTTTTCAGCTGTATTCAGCTTTATTGAGCTGTGTTCCTTCAGCCTGCAGTAGATTAGACCTCAGCTCTGTGACAGAAATGTCAGCTGGCCCTGACCTGAGAATCAGCTTCTGCTTATGTCTAAGTTGTATCAGTTACACTGTTTAAATGAGTGGCACACAAGCTGGCTCTGGACCAAGTGCATTAACCGTGTGTGCACAACCACCAGCCGATGAGCGATCTCTTTGTTGTCCTCGTCAGAGTCCGATTAGAGTGCCACATTTCTTCCATAACTGTGACAAGCACAACATCAACACCTGCAACACCCGCAGCATGTGCAACCGCTGTAAGAACAACGGAGCGTGTCATGGACTGATGACATGTTCTTATAGAACGTCCACATCAAAATATGCAGAACTTCAGGTTACAGCAAACAGTCACTCTATTTTCAGACATTTTTTATAATTCCATAAACTGAAATAAATTATTTTCAAAAAAGAAATATTCCAACAAAAATCTAAGCTTATTCAAGACTTGTTTTAAAATAATTTCCAGAAACATCATTCTTTTTATCCAAATGGAATGAAACCTCTTATGTCGTTTGCACGATGGAAAATGCACAATTTTAATGTTAAAAATGAAACCCAAAAGTAAAATCTCCACGACTTTTTAATAAAGTTTAAACAAGGCTGATCTGACAAAAAGGTTCAAGAATAAAGTTGTTCGACTTTAAAAAAAAAAAGTGTTTACCACATAAACATCAATAATGGAACACAGTGAATGGTGAGTATTTTTAAGTAGTTTATGATTTTACGTCAGATTTTAAAGCATATTAAGAAAAAAATTGCTGTTTTTTTCACTTTAAATTGAAAATAATTTAGTAGTAGTATATATACATCTACTTTTTAGATTTTATTTTATATTAAAATCATTTACATTTGGGCAGCTTTTGCCATCTGTCCTACTTTATTTTCCATCTTGGAGAATGTATTAATAAAACGAAGTAAATGAAACCAAAAACATTCATAAAACAAGTTCTGAAGTCCATAATGTAAAAAAGATTAAAATATGTAAAGTATGAATTACTCATTAGTTTGTGAATTACGAATTTTATTTAATATTTATGTAAGTATGACTTCTGAAGTCTTCTGTAACTAAGAAGTTCAACAGCTATTTTTATGATGGATTTTACTAATGAAAGGTGGATTTTATTTTAATTTGAGCTTGTAGCATTGAATAGTGTCCCATCTTTTTAAAAAGAGACGTTAATCTCAAAGGATTTCCTGGTTTCCTGGTTCATCAGATCAAAAGGCTGCTAAAAACAGTTGTAACATTTAAATATTGAAATAAAAAACATTCATAGTCTCATCTTTATTAGTTTTTTTGTTGCTAAATATGAAACAAAAGAGCTGAAAATGAATAAATTAGTTTAAATGTGCAAAGACAAAAACAAAAAGCTTTAAGGGACCTGGAGACAGAAATTACAAAGATTTCTGTTTATTTTTGGGGGCGAAACACAACTTATTTCATATTTATGTAATTTTTTATCACACAAAAGCCTCACCTGTAAAAAGCTTGATCACAAACCTGGTTTGTGTCCATCTTAGTTTGTATTCTTTCTTCTGCATCCAGCTGCTTGTTTCCTCAGTTTTTTCCACCTGACTTTTTCTTCATGAGGTGTCAGTTCTCGTCTGTCAGACTTGGGTGACCAGAGGTTCTTTGAGGAAAAACTTTAACCCTTGCTGGTCACCTGCTACCTGTCCTGTACAAAGCCCACCCAGAAGGCTCCCGTTGAGTGGAGGGCACACGGCCCTGTTCTGCTCCGACAAGGGTGCGTAATCCCCCATGTCTTCAGGACCCTCGTCCATTCTGTCCTCATCGTCCTCCTCTTCGTCCTCCCCGTCATTTTCCCAGAGCGACGTAGGAACGTGGTTGTACACCCTGTTGTCCTCACACTCCATCCCTCGGTGGTAGAAGTAGCTGAAGTTGGAGACGATGACGGGCACCGGCAAAGATATGGTGAGCACTCCGGCGATGGCGCACATGGAGCCCACCAGCTTCCCCCCAACCGTCCCCGGAGACATGTCTCCGTAGCCCACCGTTGTCATAGTAACCACCGCCCACCAAAACGCCTCTGGTATGCTGGTGAATGCGGTGCCAAGACTGTCCACCTCAGCAAAGTAAACAGCGCTTGAAAAGAGAATGACCCCGATGAAGAGGAAGAAGATTAGCAGGGCGAGCTCTCGTAAGCTGGCCTTCAGCGTCTGACCCAAGATCTGGAGGCCTTTGGAGTGACGGGAGAGCTTGAAAATCCTGAAGACCCTCACTAGCCTAATGATCCTAATGAGTGCCAGGGACACGGACGGCTGTGTGCCTTTGTCCTTGGCAAGCTCTGTGCCCAGCGTGACGAAAAAGGGCAGAATGGCCAAGAAGTCGATGATGTTCATGATGTCTTTGAAGAAGTGTATCTTGTTTGGGGCGCTGATGAAGCGCATGATGAGTTCAAAGGAGAACCAGCAGATGCAGATAGTCTCTACTATGAAGAAGGGGTCTTGGAAGGCAGTGAACTTCGGTGGGATCAAGATGGTTTCGTTGGGGATGGTGGGGTGAGGCGTGGTGGTGAATTGCTGTAAGACAAATGCAGGTGATCAGACTCCTTTCATGTACCGTTTATCAAACATGAGCTGGAAGCAGAGATATGAAAATAAAAAGGTTGACAGATAGTAAATAGCTCCATGGAGACGATGTTTACAGGGGAGACAACACATCGGTCATCAGGATACTGTGATACTGTGCGAACTTTTTCTCTCCTCTCCTTTTTCACTCTCCCAGCTTTAATTTTTTTCCACGGACTTTTATATAAATCACTTTATCTATATTTAAACATACAAATAAACCTTAAGTTCATGTGACTCAGGCTTGTGTTACAGTCATCTGGCACTTCATTTGACACAGCCGTTTGTTTTTATCTGGGCTGGGACGACTGAGCGTTAGTGTCTTTTAACAAGTTAGATAAAGTTACTCAAAGTGTTTTGAATGTTTTACAGTGAATTTGGTCCTCAGAACTGGTGGATATGATGTTCTGGTTAAGTGGATCAACCATGTGGTCATTTTCAAAGGTGTACTTTCGTTTTTTATGTCTTATTTCCTTTTTTTAGATCAACGTTTTTGTGATTTACTTCAGAAACAGGACTTATGTGTCCACGTTGACCACACAGCTGAAAAAACCTCTCTCTCTTCAGCCCTCGGTGTACATTATAACCTTCATGAAAGGAGGATTTCATGCCGTGCTGACGTATTCGATTAAATGAGTTTCAGCTGGATCGACCCAATAAAATGGAAACTGAGCCATTTGCTTTTATGTTTCTTTTCAGCCTTCAGTTTTGTCTTTGTTACTTTCCAGTGGTTTCTCTAATTTACAAGTGTGAGACAGAAAACTCTCCCACGGGTTTGATGTTGCAGGTTTAGGTTTGGTTTTTGGTCTAAACTTTCTTGCTCTGGTCCAAGAGATGTCTAGACGTCACAGCTCAAATAGTTTGCTCTGTATGTTGTTCTAATCACCGCTGGCATGTCAAATAAAAAGCAACAGCGCGTAGTTGTCAAGATCTAAGAAAATCAAGTGATTTTTGTAAGATTTTCCAGCTGTTGAACATCTGATTGTGTTGCAGGTTTGGATGGAGTCCAAACCAGCTTTGATCACCTGCAGTCTGATTTGTATCGATGACTGATGAAGCAGAAATCTGCCAGGCACTGGTGCATATCTTTTCTGCTCCTTTAACCCAGAATCTGTCTTGTATCTTGGCTTCGCGAGCATGTCCCGGCTAATTTCATCCTGCAGCCGTCATCAGAAAAGCTGATCTGCCACCGTCTTTTCCATGCCGTTCTCACTGCCTGTGAGTCACAGCGTTTATTAATATGGACATTAGTTTATGTGTTGATGCTCTCTAAGGGTTGTCCTTCCTCTATAAATAGCTCCGTGGGTCTCCAAGCAGTAACGTGAGACGAGCTCTCGTTCTCCGCGCTCACACTTGCTTCTCTACTTCGAAGTCCTTTCATTCACTCTCACTTCTCACTATTTTTAAAGTATCCACTTCATCCAAATGGCTGTGGCAGATGTCTGAGACATGGCATCTCCTCTGCATGCCCCCTCCCCTAACAGTAAAATGCTCTCTTCCCTTTTTATTTTTGATTTATAGCAATAATAACCTAAAATTATACAGTACGTTTCATGAGATCCAAGGATGCTTTTTCCATAGATGCTCTAAGTCTGTGCTCCTTAAAGATAGGGGTTGGGTCACTGAGCTTGAAGCTTGAGGTGATTTTTAGTTTTCCCAAATAATTCCTGATACTATATTTTTACAATTATTGTTACAAAGATGAAAAATAATAGTCAAAATGTAGGGTAGAGTTGAAGCTGTGTTGTCATCATGCTCTTGCGTTTAGCAAAGTTTGTAGCATCTAACTAGATTCAGGGTCACAAGTCTTTGCTGTTGTTTTTTGGCTTTGAAACTGAAAAGCTTGGGATCCTCTTCTCTAAGGAAGTAGTTTTTTTTATGTGAAGTTGTGTGGACTACCCTCTCTGAGATTTCAGTTTAGAAAACCAGAGAGAAACTCTCATGAAGAAGTTAAACTAACAGCTACTCAGAGCAGAACACCTTCATGGGTGAATTTCCACCTCCTCTTTTTTTCTATCTGAGTATACTGTGGCTGCTGAATGTATTATACACAAATCTGCTGAGTTCATTAGTTTAGTTTCTCTAAGCACTTGTTTTATATAACTTTATTTTCACAAAATGCAGGTTTTCTTTGCTTTTATAACCACTAAACTTTACTATCTGTTGTTTGACACTATATAATAATAATTAACTGCTAATAAATGGCAAGAATAAAGTATTTAAAAAGCTGCAATGAAAAACAAATAAAATATTTGTCCCAGTCAGATTCTCCAAATTAAGATCGCTCTGACTGCTGTCTACTGCAGGTAAGATACTGACTGCTCATAAATACGAACCGTATCTCTCATTCTGTCTGAGTGGATCAGATTTTATCACAAGTTTGAAATAATCTCAGAAAGATAATCTTCTTCCTCTCTATATTACGTGCTTTAAAAAGTCCTTTAAAAAGGGCTAAATGTATCATAAAACTTTTCTGAGAATGTTCTATGACTTAATGCAGGTGTTTTGTTAGTGTTTTCATTTTTTATTAAAAAATGTCCATTAGAATTAATAGAAATGTCCTGGAAAAAGTTGCAATTGATTTTCTTCAGATATTTAGAGTGCACTTTGTTTTCCATTCACCTCATCCTCTGGGAGCAGGTGAGTTTCTAGCATATTGACACTTGTTGACCTTCTCTGCTCATTCTTTTCATTTTCTAACCCCGGTTCCCATTGGCCTGCCTGTGTTTTCATCCATCTACTTGTCTTTTAGAGACCTCCACTGACATAAGTTCTTCCTCACCTCCCTTCGCTCCTTCTCATGTCTGAACTCCGGCAGAGTCTCTAGGCAGAAGATGAGAATGGAGATGATAATGACCATGACACTGATGATGGCGATGATCCGAGCTCCACCAGAAGACTCCGGATACTCAAACAGCATCCAGATGTCCTGCTGCCACTTTTTGGGGGGTAAGGGTCTCTCCTCCTCTTTTTGGAAGCCTTCATCCACCTTGAAGCGGTCGATGACCTCCTCTCCGAGCTCGTAGAAGTGCAGCTCCTCCAGGAACATGTCCAGGGGGATGTTGGCAGGCCTCCGCAGCCTTCCGCCTGACTGGTAGAAGTAGAGAATGGCATCAAAGCAGATGCGGTTTCTGTCCAAGAACAGTTCATTACGCAGGGGGTCGTAGTAGTGCAGGCGCCGCTGGGGGTCGCCCAGCAGGGAGTCTGGGAACTGAGCGAGGGTGCGGAGCTGGGTCTCATAACGCATCCCAGAAACATTGATGGCCAGACGCTCAGTCAGAGCCCAGCCACTCTTCCAGGGTCGGCGGTTCTCCCTCCTCACCTCGCTCCTCACCACCTTCTCACTGCTCTCCTTCTCCAGCTTGTTGTGCTTGTCTTTGCTTTGTTTTTGTTCATCACTGACCTCCTCAGCTTTTTGCTTTTCCTCTGCCTCCCCTCCTTCATCTGTGCCTCCCTCCTTGTCCTGGTTATCCATTTCTCAGCTTTGGATGCTTTACTTGCTTGTTTATTTTCTTGTGTCTTTATGCAGAAAGGATGAGAAATTATCAAGATTAAACTTGCAGCAAAGACAAAACAGGACAGAAAAAGTATTAGTAGACACTGACAGGTTTTTTAAATTGTGTAATTGCCACAATTTTCAACAACCAACACCAGCTGCACTTAAAACTGGACATTATGAGAAATGAAATAGTGTCAAAAAGAAAGAGTTATGTATTTATTTATTCTCTGTGATTTTTTAAAATAAATATTATCATATTGTGGCAATAATCTCAGGCCATGAATTCAGCGAAGTCCTGGACCCTTACCTGCCACCTGCTCCACTTAACTCCAGCTAATCACACGTCCAGACCATGACCATGGCCCTCCTGTTGTACCTCCACCTCCAGATGCCTGCTGACCCTTCCCTCCTACAACAGTTTCTGTATCAATCCCCACATCTTGATGTCCAGAAAAGACCTCCCAATCGTCCCTCCTTCATGATCTGTAAGGAGGAGGCAGAGGGGAGCAGTGTGGCTCCTTCAGGGGCCGCTGTGGTGTTAATCTGCTGCCCGTGGTGAAGTTAGGCTTGTTTGTAGGTCACATCACTTGCACCCGCGCGCTCTGTTACACACCGCTGAGGGGAATGCTGCAGGGTTGAAATTTAATCTTTGACCCTTCTCCAAGAGCGCCGCTGCTTCTTTCACCCCCCTTTTCTGCCCTCAACAACCCTTCCTGTCCAAAAATGCTGACCTCTGAACCCCCCCTCACTCTCTTAAACATACTGTACATATCTGAATGCATGTGTCCTCAGCAGCTTGCTCAGATAATAACTATAATTTATATATTTTTAGCTTTTTTATTGGCTGTGGTAATCTGGGGGGGGTGGGGGGGGGTGGGCAATGAAACTAACTTTCTGTACAACTTTGAACTTTTTCCAGTTCTTTCTTCCTTTTATTTATTTGTTTCATTACTTTAACTCATTTAATCATTTTGTGATGTTTAATCTCCAATTTCAGTGCAATTTTTTTGTAATAAAACAGTAAATATCTGCTGTTGACACTTGTGTTCTTCACGACTGTTCAAAAGCTTTTATAATCTATGCATCTCTTATTGATGATATTGACATTTTACATTCAAAATAGTACTTTTGTACACCATATTGTTCATTTTATTTCTTGTATGCTCTGGATTATTTAATTATTCCGCATTATAATTCTGGTTATTAACAGATTTTTATCCAATTATTCATTTGCTGCTACTACAAATTTTTCTTTTTCAGGACAAATAAAAAATATTCTTTGGAAGGACATGTCCATTGTGTCTTGTTTAATGTCCAGTGTTTGAACAGGCCAGGTGCATGTAATTCTATTGATTAT
Source organism: Callopanchax toddi (assembly GCA_006937965.1). Classification (NCBI taxonomy): domain Eukaryota; kingdom Metazoa; phylum Chordata; class Actinopteri; order Cyprinodontiformes; family Nothobranchiidae; genus Callopanchax; species Callopanchax toddi. Next base: position 2,895,175 of record SSNR01000030.1, on the reverse strand, counting down.
TTTTATAATGAATCAATGAACAAATAACATTTTATTTGTCTTTTTCCTGCCCTGATCGGTGTAATTTGTTTTATTTTCATCTTTGTGTCTCTTACTAACTTAATTTTTTTACAAACTTTATTTAGAACCAACACGTAAATCATTTTAATAAAACAACAAAACAAATAACATCCAAAAATGAGTTGTTAGAGGTAAAACTTATACATTCATACCCCTTCTCCCTATTAACCTAAATATGTTCTTTTATTTCTGATATAAACAAACATTTGTTTGCATTCTTGTGTAAAAACAAGCATATTTTATGTTAAACTTGGTGTATGTTTTAGCTTTACAGTGTTCATG
>SSNR01000030.1:2792333-2889833 GCA_006937965.1 Callopanchax toddi | reverse complement strand
CGACATTATTTTATGTAGTTTTGCCTCAGTTTGTTGATGTGCTGGAAGATGACACGTCATTCTTGAGGTTTACAGCTGGAAAACGTGCAACTGCACACAAACTTGCATCATCCATTGAACATGTACAGCTGCTGCAGCAAGTCAGTGTGCAGATGTTGCATTTATTACACAGCTGTGTTTAACAGCCATTTTTGTCCAGAGGATTATACCTTAGTCAGTCAAAACATTATGACCACCTGCATAATGTTGAGTAGATCTCAGCCCTGCCTTGTTAAGATTTCATGGCTGGGTCTTTTGCACATTATGTTCTAGTCTACTGGATTGAGATCAGCAGGTTGGTTTTGAGTCATTCGACCATTATGAACTGTTTGTGCAGCATTCCAGAGTGCCTGAGGAAAAAGGTGTTTGCCAGCAAATACCATTTTCATAAAGAGGTGGTCAGCCATGGTAATTAGGTCAAGGGTCAAATTAATGTCCACATGAATGACGGAATACTTAGGTGTTCCAGCAGAACAATACATTCCTATCAGAATCAGTATTAGCTTTTTGGTAATTTGAGCTACAGTCGCTCATTTTTATTTTGGTTTTTATAACACAGACCAGCCCTCTTTTTTTTTTTCTTTTTTTTTTTACACAAACTTTGGCCATCTTTAATCCTGTTTTTTTTTCCCCAACAGTTTTATTTTCTTGCATGGATCAGTTTTGGAATATCCAGCTGCAGACTTAAAACAACCCTTAGATTCTGTAACCCAGCAACTAGAAAACTCATCAAACTAGTGACATGAGCAAATTATATTCCTGGCCGTGCTTTGGTTACAACGAGCCATTATTATCAGAGTATTTCCTGTTATATAAATATGTAATTCTACAATCCTTTTTCATCCAGTCTCTCGCCTTTCATTCCTCATTGTGCAGAATCACCTGCTTGCTTCTGTTTACAGTACAGCACTCAGCTGTGTCCTGTAGACGGGTGTCATGGGAAACATCCTGCAGAGTGAAGACAAAATAAATGATACTGAGTCACAAACATTCTCATTACCTCTGTCAAACATATTATGGGTTTGATTAATTGTCACCTTGAATTAAAAGAACTTTCCATGTTTCTGGTAAAACGTTTACCCATTTTAAATGAGCTGCTTCGTCATACAGCTCTGTCCTGTTTTATTTGCAGGCACTCCATGCACGGCTTGTTCAGACCCTCCCTTTTTCCTTTGGCTCACCGCGGTTCGCCAGCTCCTTTAAGGTAATGAGGAAAATGTAACTTTTGTTATTTGTTCACCAGGTAAGACCAGTGTTAAAGCTACTGATTTACTCTGAAGTGACTTTTTGTTGTGATGTTTCTAAAGCATTATCCAAAGAACAATGTTTAAAGTTTCTTCCCTCTTCTGTCTTTCTCTCACTATCTTCTTGTTGTAATTATTTAATTCAGTTTAATTGAACCTTATTAATTGACCGGAGGAGTCAGCTTCTCACCTGACTTTGTGTAACCCTCCACTAAATGTGCTAAAGCATGCTCTGTCAATAACCAATTTGAAATCAATCACTGTATTCGTTGCCTGCCCTGCTCTTGTGTTGTCCTCTTCCTCCTCGCTGTCTCCGCCTCAGGCAGCGGATCTCACCATCGAACGCAACTCAACATGCAAGCCGAAGCCCGACCCGTCCACGTTGTTGTTCGGCAAACAGTTTTCCGACCACATGCTGACCATCAACTGGTCAGAGAAGGGTGGCTGGGAGGCTCCAGAGATCAAACCTTTCCAGAACTTGTCGCTGCACCCAGCCACCTCTGCCCTGCACTACTCCGTAGAGGTAAAAAAACAACACACATTCAATGGGATGTGATACTATTTTCTCTGCAGCTCAACTGAAAGCTATTTTATATAAAACAGCTGAATAAAATCCCTCGGCTGTAGATAAATGATGCAGTATTTAACTTAAATTTAAGTGACATACTTCCCAAACTGGTGTTAAATTGTTGAACGTTTTCAGCTGTTTGAGGGCATGAAGGCGTTCCGTGGATTCGACAACCACATCCGTCTTTTCAGACCGATGCTGAACATGGAGAGGATGCATCGGAGTGCAGAGAGGAGCTGCCTTCCTGTGAGTACTTGTTGATCATGGCCTGGTTCAGACAGACTGCAGCTCTGCATAACAAAAAGCAGTCATCTCGTTAATCTGAATCAGCCACTGGAGAAAAGCTGCCAAGAGTTGGAGCACAAATGCTGTGTCATCTGGAAAAAAACCTGATCCTGACTCAGGTTTTACTGCAAGACAAATGATCTGGGACAAAGCTGCAGCAGCCAGTCGCATTTTTCACCTCTATATTTAAAATCCACTCTTTTTTTGTTTGTTTGTTTAGTAAAGTCTTTTATATTCTTCATAAAATACTTGTAGACCAGAACATTATTCTAGAATGGCAAGTATTTGACATAATTGTGATCATGTTTGCAAATTATCTTTATTTTTAGTTTAACTTTTTCGACCTGTGATCGAAATAGAGTGAAACAGAATTGAGTTTCTCTCAAGAGTACAAAAACAACATGAGGTGCAACCAAGAACAAAACGTTCAGAGACCTAAAAAATCTATTTGAGTTGCATCCAAAACCTGAGTTATATTGATAAATCAGTAACAGCACAGCTAAAAATGAAATAAACTCTCAGATTCTTAGAAATCTTACAGCCTAAAACAGTATGTTCAAGTTCAATAGTTGCACAAAATGTGCTGGTATATTTTACCATTCAGTGATTTATTTATTTTTTTGTGTTCTGATGTGTCTTTCAGCTTTTTGATAAAAAAGAGCTGCTGGAATGCATCAACAAGCTGGTGGAGGTCGACCAGGAGTGGGTTCCTTACTCCCAGACTGCTAGCCTCTACATCCGACCCACTTTCATAGGAACTGAGGTGAGCTTCAGCCACGAGCCCATCAGATCGTAGATACATCTGAACTGCTCCAATACTTTCCTCTCGCCCCTCATCTAGCCGTCTCTTGGCGTGTCTCGGCCTGGAAAAGCCATGATCTTCGTCATCGTCGGCCCAGTGGGACCCTACTTTGCCACTGGATCTTTTAACCCGGTTTCTCTGCTGGCAGACCCGTCGTTTGTCCGAGCTTGGAAAGGAGGCGTTGGAGCATACAAGATGGGAGGGTGAGCTTTAATCATTCTTATATCAACTCTAATGCAGGTAACGTTTTAACAATCTAATGCTTAAGGTAAAATTGAAATATTTTGATTTCCTTCTCTGCATTTCTCTCACTTTCTTCAGTGAAGTTTTGATTTATCCTCATAAATGTTGCTATTTTAGGAATCTGCCAACGTCTAATGAGCATCAGACAAAATTTACTAAATGTTTTAGGAACTAAAGCAAATGGAAAACATGGATTGTGTAGGAAAGCATTTTAAAACACCAGAATGTTTAAGTTAGATATTATGGAAGAAGAGGTAATCCTAGAGATACTAGTCAAGAAGAATTGATCTTGTTTACAGTGGCTGACTGACTAGTAAGAAGGTGTTTCATCTAAAGACATGAGGCTGCTAAGAGTGGGAACAAAAACTTATTTAAAAACTTCTGCTCAGAAGAAGCCCTGAGCCTTTGGAGCGTCCTGTGGACACGTATGAGATGCTGTCAGAGAACCTTTTAAGCTCTGAGGTTACAGACGTTCAGTTGGTTTGGAATCTGAAGGTTTAACACCAGAGACTCTTAGTTTTTTCCCTCAGTGTTCCTGCATGGTAATGTCAGGGAGTGCTGGAGCTAAATGAGGCGTCCTGTGACAGCAACCTAATTAAATAGTAAAAAAGCAGGCAGTGAATGAGTGTGTGTTGTGTGGATAGAGTTAATACGTAGACGCTTCATTTTTCTCTTGAGTTTTTATTGTATGAAGCACAGTATTTAAAATGTATTTTGGCCTCTTCAGTCTCTCTCTCCTCTGTAATCTGCTCATTCCTCTCTGCCTGTGATTATTCAGGCTTCCACATGACTCTGCTTGTCCTAAAGTAGCCCTTGCTCAGCTCCTGTGAGATTACATAACCACAAACCAACACAACCAAACACTAAGCCAACAAAAATCTGCTCTCCTCCCACAAAAAGGCGAGGAAGTTCTTCACCTTAAAGCCTGATTTGGCATCAACCAGGCGAGTTAAAGTCATCTAAAGCCAACACACTATATATATTGCTATATTATTGCATAGTTTTAAAATAGAATCTGTTTCAAATGTATTTTTTGTTTAGGACACTCATTTCATTTCCATAGATTTTTGTTTGTCTTCAGATTTTGTGTCTGAGGTTGGATTTTAAAAATAAGTATATATAAGCTACATTTTCTATGTGTTTATGGAAAAAGCAGTGTCTATTGTCAATAGTCATTAGTGTGTTTAGTTTAATAAAGGCCGCTATAAAAATCTGTGAGCACACATGTTCTGATTAGGATTTATGGAGCATCAGCTAAGGAAAGCCAAATCATACAAAATCTGCTTAACACAGAGGAAGGAAGAAAAGGCTACTGCAGCTCGAACTCGGTGGCACTCTGGAGGGTTTCTCTTTAACTTTAGGGCCATTTTGTTTGTTTTGTTGTTGTTGTCATGGAAACGCTTATTTCTCAGGATGTTTTATGACTTTGTTAAATAACGTGGTGCAGATTGAATTAGCTACCTGAGCTCAATGACCTTTTGTTGTCACGGATCAGATTTATCTGAAGGATTTTGTTTGAGTCAGAGTGGATTGGAAGGGCACTGTGACTTATGTAGCCAGCTAGAGTTAGATATTTATGTTTACTTAGAACTGATTTTCTTAGTAATACCTGAATAAAAAGCTCCAGTTGGTAATTTCCTGAAAACTCAGAGGTGGGTGGGCTGATGGAGTGTTTTCACAGGTGCTATATGTGGTATGAGTAAAAAACCGTAAAACACAAAAATCTCTATATAAATAAAACCACAGAACATAAACCCTTTAGAAGTATATTATTAAACAATAAAGTCCTAAAACAAGAAGCAGCAATACAAAAAACAGGGCTAACAACAAGAATCACGGTAAAAGGCCTGTACTTGTAAAATATGTTAGATAGTTAAAGAAAACTTTAAAATAACTTTACATATCTGAGTCCGTCTTTGTTTATGTATTTATGGTTGGTTGTGTCTCGTTTCCAGGAATTATGGACCAACAATAGCTGTTCAGAACGAGGCGTTGAAGCAAGGCTGTCAGCAGGTCCTCTGGCTGTATGGAGAGGAAGAGCAGATCACTGAGGTCGGCACCATGAACCTCTTCATCTACTGGACCAACACTAAAGGAGGTGAGACTCTTAAAGGCTCTGTTGGGTTTGTTAAAGTGGGTTTTTTATGTGTCAGCACCTCCTTTCTCTTTGTGTAGAAATGAAATGATTTTTGTGTTTGTGTCTGTAGAGAGAGAGTTGGTGACTCCTCCTCTGGATGGGATTATTCTACCAGGGGTGACACGACAGTCTCTGCTGGACCTGGGCAGATCCTGGGTAAGAACAAACTGCCCGTGTTTCTCTTCAGTCTGAATTACGCATTAGCAGTCTTTTGTCCACACTTAAAAGTATCGATCTACTCTTGATGTCGGTCTCTGTCAGAGTGAATTCAAAGTGACGGAGCGTACAATGGACATGAAGGAGCTGCTCGATGCTTTGGATGCTGGAAGAGTCCTGGAGGTGTTTGGAGCAGGAACGGCCTGCGTCGTCTGTCCTGTCGGCAGCCTCCTTTACAAAGGAAAGGTACGAGTTCACCCTTTGCTTCAAGATTCTTAAACGTTTTGTGCTACTTTACTTTTTGATTAGCTCCTCCTGCTGTTATATTAAATAAGAAGTACTTAACGCCTCAACTTTTTCCCCTCAGACATATCAGATCCCCACCATGCAGAACGGTCCAGATCTTGCAAAGAGATTCTACAAAGAACTTACTGATATTCAGGTAAGAGTTCAGTCTGCAGCCGCCACACTCAGAACATGACAGCTTTAAACCCTCATTAGGTAAACTAATATGTTAAACTCATTTATCCACAAACATTTGCTTCCAGTTTACATTTTGACTAGAAACCTTTTTTTAAAACATGTTAGAATAAAGATTTGATACTTTGGATGTTAATATTTGTATGTGTACATTTCGTTATCTGACTGATGGATCCACTCCTCTCCTGTTCACCTGCTTTACCCAGTATGGACGCACACCGAGCGAATGGGCACCGGTGGTTGTTTAAGCCGCCAGTTTTGCACATCCCACTCGTATCAACAGTTGTGTCCCATGATTCCAGTTTGGATGACCAGCAGCCCACTGATGCACTCCTGCTTCCCTCTGTGGCCTGAGGAGACAGACGGTTATCCCTGTTGATCTGCTCTGGCCACTTTTTAAACCCCCCCCCTTTTGAGGATTGCTATAGAAAACCAGTTGGTTTGAATGTAACAACCTGCATTGGATAAGAAAGCATTAAAATAACAAACAGAATGGATCGTAGCACCTAAAAGAGAGGGTTATTTAGAATATAAAGATTATTATATGAGTATGATGCTCATTCTTAGCAGCATTAATATCTATTGTGATCATTCTTGCAATAACAAAGTTGACAGAGGCAGATGTATCTCTATTTCTAGTGTGGTAGGTAAATATTTAAAAAGCAGCTGCATATTTGGTGTAGGACTTTGATTTTAGACAGTTAGCCTCTCGGCAGCATGCAGTACGTCCTGTTTCTCATCCACAAATGTACTGAAATATATTTCACAGCGTAGATCATCAACCTGTGGTGTTTTCTCCAAAACTTTTAACTGTTACTTGTGTAGCCGGTGTATAAGAAACCTGTGTGTTACTGTTGTGTATATGATGATCCTGCGGCGCTCATGGGGGCCACGTCACTTTGAGTTTGCACTGACACCGTCGAGAGGAAACGCCTATTTTTAGAAATAAAAACGTTTGTCGGTTTTGTTTGTGATTGAAGCACAGAAATCAACTATGGAGGTGGAAATGTGAAAGCCGTAGAGAAACGACTCCTGCACTAGTGTGTTTGTGTGTGTGTTATGAGAACAATGTAAAGAAACGAATAGATTGTGTCCTTAGAGGCTTTTAAAGTCTTTTATTCTCATATTGATGTGAAATTTGGCCAGCTGTCTTCCAAAGTACTTGTCACCAGTATCTTGCTGTATTCTCACTTTGTTTTGCTGTTTTCCTCCTTTTTGAATGTATTTTATCTGTCCCCCTCCTCTAAGTGCCTGAACTCCGTCTGTTAGCTCGTCCTTCTGTGGAGACACAGCAGCTGTCTGTCCAGTTTGTGCACTAGAGGATGTAGCTGAATACAAAAATCAGTTTAGTTTTGTTACATTAAATGTTAATCCTGTTACATTTGGTTTTTACAATAAACCTACTATGAATTTAGAATTTGTCTTTTATTATTGATTTTTGACACCAGAGGGCGCTGTGACACAAATCTCTTTGCAAATATGTGGGATTGGAAGAGAAAGATGTTTTTTTTTTTTTTTTTACAGAAAATAGCCGGACGGTCCTGAATAAGCTTGCTGAAGTCAGATTTTTTATTTTATTTTATTTTTATCCTTTTGTTTCTCCAAACTTTACTTTGCATCAAACACAAATTTATGCTTTTAAAATGTTTATTTGTTGTATATTCTGAGGCATATTCGGGAACTTGGTATCAAATAAATCTGATTTAGAACTGGTAATTTTTTTTTTTTTTTTACTCAAAAAATATTCCAAACTAATAGCAGACAAGATCATAAACCTGCTTTAAAATGTGTTTACTGGATTAAATAAGTCAGAGGAGAAATACTTTTTACAGCAATCTGTAATTTCTCGTCTCGTCTTCTTCCGCTTATCCGGGTCCGGGTCGCGGGGTTCTTGTTTGACATAATTTTTTATAAACATTCTTCATTTTTCTTAGCATTATGTGAAATACAGAATAGATCAACAGGGCTATTGCATTTAAGGTGTATTCAGAAAATAATGCAAGGCTACAATGTTTGCTGATCCCTAAAATTATTAGAAAAGTCCTCCACCCTTTTATTTATTTTAAAAACAAATTGAATAACTGAGCAGTTTTACTGATCCATCAGGAAAAGATTTTCCATGTGTCTTTACTTGATCTTTACATCTGGCAGGTTTTTTAGCAGCAGGAGTAAACCTGCAGCTAATCATCAAAGTTTTCCTCCTTCTCCTCCTCCTCCTTCTCCTCCTCCTCCTCCTCCGAGGAGGGGTTGCCGAACAGGGCCAGGGAGTTCTGACCCACTGGGTTGTACAGGAAGGCTTCGATCTCTCCTCCACCGTTGCCGTTTTTCTGGAAGTGGATTTCCAACAGATCCTGTAAAGTTTCCCGCTCCGTGATATCGGGTATTCCGGTCAGCAGCACCGTCCGAGGACACGTAGTCGTCTTTGTCTGGACCAGGAATCGCCACAAACCACTGTTAAGACTTTTAACCTTTCAATAAAAATGTGTGAATGTTTTTCTCCTGACGCACAGGCTCACCTCTAAGTTTGTTATCTTTCCGTTGAGAAAAGCCGTCACTCTCACTTTGTGCTTTGTCTGGGTGAGCTTCACTTCATGGAACTCCATTTCTACCAAACGTTTGGCAACTGATGGGAGAAACAACAATTCTTACAATGTTTAACAGGATAAAAATGTTATGAATTATATATTTAAAGGCATGCATTTGTGCAGTTAAGTGTTATAGCTCACCGTTTTTCTCCACGAATGTGATGACCACAGTTCCAGAGTCAGGTAGGAAATCGCAGACGTCTACCTCCCCCCCTCCGTTTTTAGTCTTGGAGAAGTAGATCTCCAGTTTGTTCAGCAGAGTGTCTATGTTCATCTTTGGCAGGTTGGAGACTAAAATGCGTTGGTTACAAACTTTCGAGTCTATCTGTGGGACAGATCAGAACACAAAACTGACAGTCTGCACTTTACTGCTGGATTTGACTTATTGGGTCTGGTTGTTTTACCTCCACCAGACTGGGAAGCATCAGGTTAACTGGTTGGGCTTCAACAAAGATTCTGAACTCTCCCCCCAGATCCACTTTATGTCTCTTCATCTCCAGAATACTGCTTGCCACTGATGAGACAATGCAAAGCATTAAAAACTTCATTTTAACCCCCCAAAACCTTTGCACAAATTTAACAGAAACTTGGTGAACTAGTTTTCATTTTTTAAGTTTGCAACTTACAAGAAAAACTCTTAAAAGACGTGTTACAGAATAAACTTTCAAAATCTCAAAAAGAAATGTTCTAACCCTAAAAAATACTTGTTATAAAAAAGATTGAAATGCTATTTTGTGCATTTGCGTAGTGTAACGATTAAACTGGTGGCAGCAGAATGAGGACTGAACACAAACTCACCATCTTCCTCCTCGAACGTGATCAGTGCCGTTCCTCCATCCATCGGGTAAGTTATGTGTGACTTCATGTCAAATTGCTGCCAGTTGTCCGCGTGTCCCGTCAACCCTTTGAAGACGAGTTTCTTCTCTGGCATGGAGCGCAACACCTGAAAATGACAGGAACACGTTTACAAGACATCCGGCTGCAGACGGAAGTATAAACTGTCAGTTTGACCCACATCTGCCTCCTCTCTCAGGCATGCGTTTTGGTCCTCTTCTTCTTTGATCTCTGCCTGGATTTTTTGGATTTCTTTCATCAGGTCCTTCTCCTCCTGCTTCAGCAAATCCACTTTTGCCTGAAATTTCAGAATGTAACCAGATACTGTATCAAACTTTACATATTTGAGGAAACACTTTCACACCAGGATTTCACACCTTTTATTTGGTTTGGTTCAATTTCACACTTAACTTTTGAAAGCAGACACAACCACCTGCACAAAATCAGGTGTGCTACATTTTATGGGTTATGTACACTACTTCTAAGTCCAATACAATTGCAATGTAAAATGCAATTATAAAATATCACGAAACTGCTTGTTTACATCATGAAAAACAGAAGATCTTGTATGTGGAGACACAGTTTCTTGTGATTGGTGCTACAGGATGTTCAGAGGTCCCCTGAGGTAATGATGCATCGTGAGGATTGGTAGTGTTGGGTTGTGAAGGGGCCAGGCATATGGGGACATTTTCAGGGTTGTGGGCATGTGCTGTGCCTGTGAGGTCTGCGATTGAGGCATTAATGCTTTGGATAAAATCCCTATCATGTGCAGTAACAGCTGGCTGTTGGCCTGCTGCTGATCTTTCATTGCTCTGAAAGCAATGTTTTTAGCATTAGCACGTTTTCAGGTGAGCCCAAAACAAAGATCTGTTAAAAACCAAAGCCTCTCTGGTGTGAAAGCGCCCTAAATGCCAACTAAACAAGTGATCTTTAAAAAATAAAGTGTCAAGCAGATATAAAAATCTTTGTAAAAAAGGTATCACGCAGCACAAATTAAATTAAAATCTGAGTTAGAGATCAGCTTTAGATTTCTTGACTTTTGGGAAGTTATGTCCAATTCAGGTCTTTATATTCAAATGCAACTAGAAGTGAAGGAAAGTACTGATTTCTGCAAACTGATGCTCAAACAGAGAGAGACTTTACCAGTTGTTTTGCAATCTGATCTTCGTAGGATCGCTCATCTTTTTCTAAATCCTTGTTCAGTTTCACGATGCGTTCCTTGAACTGTTTGGTCAGCTCCCGTCTCTCGTCTCTGCTGGTGGACAGCTCCTTCTGGTCCTCCAGTAGGTCATCATACTGTTTCTGTAAATAGCAGAAAAGCAGTGTTTAAGGGCTCGTCTTATTTAATCTATGATTTTTTTCCCCCCTGTGCTGAGTCACCTTTGGTTTATGAAAGCCTGAAAAAAGCAGTCTAAACCCAAACCTAACCAGTAAGTGAGTAAATAAGCATCAATTAATTTTATAGTGCCTCTCACTGATGAAGATCACAAGCACTTAAAAAAACAAGAAAACACAATAAGACTTTAGCATAAATAAAAAACAGACATATAAAAAATACAATCTAGCTAAAAGCTCTGAATAAACAGCTCCCTTCTAAAGTAACAACTAAAACTATTTGAGATTTCTGAATTTTTCAGTCATACAAGACGGATTTTAAAACATCTTGTTGTAACAATGTTACTGCATTTTATAGCAATAGTTGTATGGGTTGTAGATATATTTTTGCACCTTGTACTTGCTGATTAAAGCCTTTACTCCCTCCAAGGTGTTTTCTGAGGAACCTGGATCCTTCACCAGGGAGAAATCCTGACACAAGAGTGAACAGACACAGAGAAGATGCGCAAAGAAAAACAAACATTTAAAATAAATGTTTAAAAATAATAATATCCCCATGTAAAAGTTGTATTACCCGTTTAAAAAGGGAGAACAAAAGTATTGCAGTGTCTTATAAAACAACATGACGTAGGCCTACTCACCTCGTCTGATGACATAGTGAAAGTAACCTGAAAAGATTATTATTATTATTATATTAAAACAGTAGCTCGTTATCAATCAGCAGAAACATATTAAATATGATACAAGAAAGAAAAAACAACCTGCGTGTCAACAAAGAGAAAACGCAGCTAATGTGAACTTTGTAAAGCTGAAAGCAATAAATCTGCTTTCAGGTCAACATCTCCTCAACTCACTTCCTAACAGTAAAGTTCACGATCTGTCAATCACAAAAGTATCTAGATGGACATTAAAATGTTTATTATTCTCCGTAAGAATCGGTTCGGCGTGAACTTACCTCCTAACGACGGACTCTGCTTTAAGTTGCATTTATTCTTTCGGTTTCTTTTTCCAATCAACAGGAACAGCTGTAGGTGTCACTTTCCTCCACTAGAGGGAAAAGGATCTTGTTTTTCATGCTTTCAATTCTTGTCTCGGATTAAAAAAAAATACGAGGTGGAAAAAGGGGGCAGAAGGAAATTTAAGAACAAATTTGATATTAATATTTCATTGCTCATGTTTACCAGGTGTTACACTGACATGAGTTCCTCCCGTCTAGATGTTCCCACACGAGTTCGGCACCGCGCTCTTTTAAATCTTCCTCAGAACTGTATCTGACACAGCCGTCAGGATAAGTTCCCTCTTTATAAAAGTAGAAAGTAAAACGGAAAAGAATAAAAAGCTAATTATAAATCAAGGTATTAATGTTTGAAAACAACTAAGGAAGTGAGGTGTGTTTAGCAAGGGTGGTAATACAAAAAGCAGTGAACAATCTTGAGACTTTTTGCTCTTTGGTTTCTGCTTCTGCTGACACACACTCGCCCTCTTGTGGCGGTTTCCTGACATTACAACATTATTAGTTTACTGCACGTTCTGTTACACGAATGACCAAAGGATGTAATTAAATAAAATATATTAATTGACTCCAGTGTTATTCCACCATATAATCAATTTAAAGGCCAGCTGAGCTGTTCAAAGTGAGGACAAACGCCAGAAGCAGTGAAACATCTTGTCATTATATGATCTTTGGCTTCTGTATTCGTTGGACATCTGCTGCCCTCTTGTGGTGATTTAGTGACATTACAAGAAACTTCAAACTAAGCTTTTCTTACAATCAGATGTTGCCATCTTGTGGCGAAACAGTGACATTACAACAACCTTTAAAATAGGCTTTTCTGACGTCCAGAGGTTGTCCTCTTGTGGTGAAATAGTGACATTACAACAAACTTCAAAATAGGCTTTTCTTACAATCAGATCATGCCCTCTTGTGGCGAAATAGTGACATTACAACAAAATTCAAAACAAGCTTTTCTTAGGTCCAAATGTTGCCCTCTTGTGGCGAAATAGTGACATTACAACAAACTTCAAAATAGGCTCTTTTTTTTTACAACCACATAATAGTTTTTTCAGTATTTTAACACTGACGACAATATAAGGAAGTTTGTTGTCCTCTTGTGGCAATAAGGTGAAATAACTTCTAGTAATAAAAAAAAAAACTTGAAAAATAAACAGTAAATTAAAAAACACTCATTATTTTTAATTTAAACTGTGTGTTTAAAGTGTGTGAATGTGAGAGTGAATGGGTGAATGACTTATTGAGTTGTACAGCGCTTTGGGGAGTGTAGAACACTCTTGAAAGCGCTCTATAAAAGAAAAAAAAACATTATTCAACCATACTTAGGATATGTTAAAACACTGCAATTGTTAAAGAAACAGTGAAAGTCAAACATCATGTTTATTAGTCAAGGTTTTTCTTAAAACTAGAAGTGCTGTGAATCTCCACAGTTAAAAGAATGGGTCTGTGCAATGGCTGAATCTGCATCCTATGAGAGTATGCTTCATAGACTGAGTGACGAGAAGGGAGGGGGTGTGTCCCAATGGGATAGATTCTGGGACTTTATTAAAGAGGATGGTGGTGACCCTCATTGACACTATGTCATGAAACTGAAGTCTATTGGATGTATGTTCTTCTGTATATATTTATGTGAGTGTGGACAGACTTTGACAATTTAGCTTCTTTGGTGAATATTACCCCCTCATGCTGGCTGTACCTGAAAGGGAAATATGTTGGACCTGTAACCAGATATTGTAATTACCCCCATGTTGTTGTTTTTTTTTGTTTGTTTTTTTTATGCTGATGTGTAAATAGCTAACCATGTACCAGCCTTCAACGTTCCCAAAAAGTTCAATAAAAACTTGAATTTCAAAAAAAAAAAAAAAAAAACTAGAAGTGCTGTAAATAATGTTTGTTGTAATTTCACTTTATGGCCACAAGAGTGAGAGCTGCCTTGTACTGTCGTCAGTGCTAAAGTCACCTACCTCAGTTTGTTCTGCTACTTTATTTAAAATTAGATTTTCTCAAATTTAAAGTTATTTAGTGTGTATTAAATTGAATATAAGGTGGAATAACATTGAAGTGAATTATATTTTATTTAATTAAATTATTTGATAATTTGTGTCATTTGTCCAACAGAATGTCCAGCAAAAAAAATAAAGTTGTAATTTCAGGAAACCGCCACAAGAGGGCGAGTGTTTGTCAGCAGAAGCAGAAACCAAAGACCAAGAAGTCACAAGATAGTTCACTGCTTTGTAATACCATCTTTGCAAAATACACTTCACTTACTATTGAACTTAAATAGCCTATTGCATTCCATTCACCTGAAATTTTTTTTTAAAAGCTGTTTTTCCAAATTAACGAGTTAATAATAATAATAATAGCCTATAGAAACCCTCTGCGTGTTTCTTTGGCAGTCTAAAAGGAAGTCAAACATGTCCTGTTTGTTGAGTTTAACTGACATTTACTTTTTATGGATTGTGGAATAATCTTGTCTATGAACTACGTAGATGGGATTATTATTAGTTGATCAGAGCAGACACCTGAGGGAATTGCACCTGTTCAGACGCAGATCCCCATCAGATCCTCTGAACATGGCTGTTCCTCCAGGATCAACTGACTACGGTAAATATGAGATACTCCAGTTACAAGTTGATGCATTTGAAAGGTATCCAGTCTGGAAGGTTACTAACAATTCATACGGCATTACCTCGTGAATACAGAACAGCTTATTTTTATTTTTGAAAAGTTCTCATTAATTCACAAAGAGCTTTTTAATTTTTTGGGGGGAAATGCAATACGCTTCCATATATTTTAAACTATTTCAAGTATTCTTACAGAGACCCAGTGTCCTTTTTATCATTTATTAGACCTATTATTCAGAACTTGGTTTTGACATATTTTTCCTAATATATGAGCATTGTTTTACCATTTAATCTTAGAAATATTAATTGATCAATGTTGAGGTCTTATGCTACTAATCCAAATAGGTAGATGAAAATACAAAAGCTTGTTTTCAGATTAAAGCAAATAACGAAGGGGAAATTATACAATATGCACCACAGTAACACATTGACTACAGATATCGCAAGAACTTAGAAGTTATTCTTAATTAGAATTTTTTGACTTTCATATCATCTGTGGTAAGATGACCTAACCATTTTCAAACTAAAACTTGTGTGCATGTAAATGTACCTTTCTGCAGCTATCAAATAATGTGGATTTATAATGAGAAAATGTGACTGCACAAGCGGTGGGAAGTGTAATCTCTAATTCCCCAAACTAGTTCTTAAAATATTGGTGGATTCAAATACAAGAAATAGAAAACATAATATGGATAAACTGTTGAGATTTGACAATAATGAAATTTCCTAAAGCAAAGTTCATACATGGCACTCCCCCAAACCAACATGACAATATTAATGAAAAAACAGAGTCGAAATCTTTTTAAACATTTATTTTGTGAAACTGAGTGAAGTTAGAATCGGAGCTTCTGGAAGAACCACTTGTTCTTGCCCGTCTTGTACCTGAAACCAAACAGCAGGTTTTCATTCATCTGCACAGCCAACAGTGTTAGAACTTCACAAGAAAGATAAACAGAACAAGTAGTAAATAAACTTGTCACACCTCATTGACATCTAAATAAATACTAGAAATAATGTTCTAGAAATGAAGTATTTCACTCACCTCTCCTCAAACTTGACCTTTGCCTCCCTCCTGGCTTTGCGTTTGAGAGCAGGATCCCTGAAGACGTCCTTGTTGACAACAGTTTTGTCCAGAGGAATATCCACAGAGTATCTAAGAGTGAAGGAGAAGAATAATTAAAACTTTTAACCTTTTAGGAGAAAATTAAACTGCTTTCTGAAGCTGACATACAAGCTCTTCTACAGAAACTAACAGAGCACAGGCAGGAATAAATACTTAAATCTTATCTATAGGATAAACTGATGGAGACATTTGAGCTCAGCTGCCACTTTAAATGTCAAATTACACCTTTAATCTTTGACAGAATTAGAGATCTAAAGCATTGATTAGCCAGCAGAAAAAATATATGAAATATTAGAATTATTAAGGATCTACCCACATTTCACCAAGGAATCATAATCTCAAACCACTGCTGCTTCTTGTGTAATATGAAATAAACTACATACACTGAATATTTGAGGGTTTTGTAGAAAAGTGGGAAAACCCAGAAAACTCAAACTGTTTATTTTTAGAGACAGTGGGAGACAGAAGAACTCTGACAAAAATAACATCAGTGTTAGACAACGTCTCCCATCCCATGCATGATGCTGTTGGAGAACTGGAGAGCTCCTTCAGTGACAGGCTGCTGCATCCTGATGCAGGAAGGAGCGTTTTCGAAGATCCTTCCTCCCAGCAGCTGTTAGACTGTATAACCATCACTGCTCCCAACAGATTGCTTAAGTGTTTACATCCCTGCTGTATTTGCACCATTTTTTTATGCACAAAAATATCGCACATCCCTCATAATAAGAACCCTATTCAGTTTGACAGTTCTGTGATTTTATCTGAACTTGACTAAAGTGTTTACATCCTGCTATATTTGCACAGTTTCTTATGCACAACCAGTTTTTTATGCACATCCCTCATAACAGTAACCATATTCAGTTTGATAGTTCTGTGACTATCTGGTAATGACTTTTGATGGTTGTACATTGTTTTACTAGTATCTATGCTAGTACTATTACATATTTTTTTGTGCCATGACTTTTTTGCTTTTAGTTTTCTATTTTACATATATCTTTTTGTTCTTGTGTGAACGTTTTTTCTCTACTTGCCTGTAACTTGCTGCCAGTGCACCTGAATTTACCCACTGAGGGACAATAAAGGGCTTTTCTATTCTATTTAAAAACAATGTCAATAATTAATTCTGGGAATGGTTTTTAAAGTTTACGTGTAATGTTCTTGTTCTGATCTAAAACTGCCCTATTGTATCAAGATGTGTGGAATTCTACCTGCTTCAAAGATGGTTTCTACTGCTTTTCAACTACAGATTTGCCTTTAATAGGTGAATACTCATGACCTTTCAATTCAAATAGCTTTCTAAATAGTCGCCAACGTTCTCATTAAACAGATATAAAACATATGTGACACTGACCTGGTGGGCATGAGGTGGTTGTAGTTGAAAACTTTGACAAAGGCCTTGATCTTAGACCTTTTGGCAATCTTCTTCTTGCCCATGGAGGTGGTCACCTTACGGGGGTAGCGGTCGATGCCTGAGACAAGAGCGTGGCTGTATGGACGGTCGGTGGTGCCATCATCAATATTCTGCAAAGAGATCAACAACACTCTTTAATATCCGATTGGCAGAATTTCTTTACTGCTTAATACTTAAACATTCTACTACAAAAAACAGTGTGGGATTAATTTCACCACTCATAACCCTCAGTATGAGCAGAATAATCTTGTGACTGATAGTAATGAGCAAAACGGCTACAAGACAAGTTTTAGCAACAGATATTTCATACAACCTCCACCCCAAAGAATACCTGAACACTGAAATGTTTACTCAGGGAGGATGGCATTTTCTTGATGTTTAGAAAGTTCAGTACAGTAGCAGTATTTTTAATTTAGCATGATTCACATCAGACTTAACACTAGTATTTGATAGTGGGCTTGCATTAGGGAAAGTTGTTTAATTTATGGTAAATGGCATGGTATAGCTCTTTATCAAGTTTCTCAAGTCCAGGAACTCCAATGCACTTTACACTACGATCAGTCATTCACCCACTCATTCACCAACTCGCACACTGATGGCAGCAAGCTACACTGCAGCCTTGGGACAGACAAGCTGCAACAGAACCAATGCCACTGGGTCCTCCACCACCAGCAGGTAAGGGGGGTTGAAGTGTCTTGCCTGGGAACATCGGTCAAGTGACCCAGAAAAAGCTAGGTCAGAATCGACAACCTTCAAAACCACTTATGCCACTGCAGTGACACACGTAGAGTAACATAGTAATGTGCACATTGCTCTGTGGAAACAAACTGCAAAACTAAACAACCATCTTGTGTGAAATTGTAGAGGTTCACTAACAGTTAATACAGCATTCTAACACAACAGGAGTGATGTCACTGGTAGGTAGGTAAACAACTGATAGAACGCCCCTTCAAAATGACTAAAATATCCCTGTGAATCAGGTTTGTTCAGCAATTTTAGGATTAGCCTTCAAGATTAACTAAAACTTGTCAATGATGTGTGTTTATTTCATGTATAAACGTAGAACATCGACAGCTTGAACAAAAATCCATGCCCCTTAACAAGCTGGTTGTTTTTCATCTGCAAAACCTTTTTCTGAGGTGTTGAATGGATTAGAGGTTGTAAATACACTTGATGGCCAAGAAATGTGACATCAGTATTTTTGTCAGATCCTCTTTAGGCTAGACTGTTAATTGCACTCACTGTGACACTGTTGCATTAAGTTTATATAATGACACATTTACTTCCATCCAGATTAACAATTTCCCTCAAGCTCTTACATTTGTTAGACCCCAACATAATTTCTGTAGATTCCATACATCTACAAAAGCATTTGGGATAATTTTACCCCTCTGAAGCAACATCTGTCCTCACAAACCTGTATTCTTTGATTGACAGTTTGGGAAATGAGAATCCTTTCATTAAATTAGCCACTAAATTGTTGCCTTCTGAAACTAATCTGCATTACTGCTCAAACGAAGAGCCCCAATTTATTGCCCTTAGTGAGGATATGTTTTGAACTTTGTTCTGGCATTATTACTTAATATGTGGTCATTTTTCATAGATTCATCACAGTTTAGCAGCAAATAATGTTTTACCTTGACGATGACAGCTTTGCGTCCGGCGTAGCGTCCAGCTAGGACCATCACCACCTTTCCAGGCTTCATAAACTTGCCCATCTCTGTAGAAAGAAAACAATGTTGGTCTCTGTTCCACTATTAATCGCGAAAACGTCACCGTGCAAAAGTAAAACGATTAAATTCAAGCCTGTTCTCAGTTTTTGCCTCACTAAAACGCTCTCATTGGCTGGCTAGTTAGCATCAAGCTAAAGAACAGCGAATTCAACTGTGCCCTAAACATTTATGTCACTATTACGTTCTTTTCGAACGTTTGAGACATGAATGAATTGTGACACAATCAAAACTCACAGACTTGTAAATAAAAACTGAAAAAATGATGCTGGCACGGACGGCTAACAGCTAAACTAAGCGTTTACTTCAAGGAAGCTGCCATGTTGGAAAGAGCTGAGAGGGAGCGAATTAATTCCGCACCAAAGTCCTAATTTACTTGATTTCTCAATAAAAGGTGCACAAAATAAATGCGGTATGGTGATAAAGGGAATGGTTGCTTCACATATGTTGTGATAAAAATAAAAACATAAGTGTATATGAGGCGATGGATGAGGATTACTTGGAAGAAAAATACACTCACTGATGCTGTTCTATGGCCACCGCTAACAGGAAAGGAAGTCCTGAAGGTTTTTGTGACCTTTGACCCGCTAAGAACATACGTCACTTCCGGATACACGTTTGGATATCACATTTAACTGTTTTTATTGCGTATTTCTCTCTTAAAATGTTGATTTACATAAATCACTTAAAATATTTTAAACACAGACATTTTATGGAACATTTGTTGTAATTTAATTTGCTAAAACTGTAAAAGAAAATAATTCTTGCTCTTTTTTGGTCTAGCTGTATTCTGTCTGATGGAATATGCTCTCTATTTCTGAGCTTTTCATAATTTTTAAAAAACATTTATATATATGTATGTAAAGATACGCCTAAAAAAATTGAATATCGTGAAAAAGTTCTAAATTTTTGTCATTCAATTCAGGAAGTGATTCTTTATACATAGAGTAAAATATTTCAATCCTTTATTTCTTGTACTTTTGTTGATCATGGCTTATAGATAATGAAAACCCAGTTTCGCAGAAGATTAGAAAATTACACAAGATAGTTTTTTAAAAGGATATTTTAAACTGAAATGTCAGGCTTCTGAAAAGTATGTTTATTTCTATGCTTGAATCTCTACATCAATGCTTCATGGCATGGAGGAGATCAGCCTGTGGAGCTGGTGAGGTGCCCAGGTTGCTTTGATAGCAGCTTTCAGGTCATCTGCATTGTTGGGACTAGTGTCTCATCTTCTATATATTGATATATGTATCTTTTTTCTGAATAGTGCCTAATGTGTCTGAGAAAACGTCTGTCCTCCATGACAATGCTGCAAATCAGCTTAGTTACAGTAGAAACCCCCCACATCATATTCTGATTTTAATTTACTCTTTATTTAATGTTTCATCTTGGAGATTTAAAAGTTTCAAACACAAACCATCTACGCTGTTTATTTACCATCCTTAATTTATTTATACAACTGCAGCTTTACATTAAATACAATAAAAACCAAAACTAACACAATCCCATATCTCCCCATTTATTCTGTGATTAAAGTGATTTAAATCAAAATAACACATTGCGCAATTTTAAAGATCCCATGTTCAGCTTCCAGATTTAACTGCTACAGTTTACAATACAGCAGCTACTTTAAGTGTTCAAATGTGTTTTATCTTGTTAATAAATAAAATGATGAGCAAAAATGGGGAAAGAATAAACAAAATATAGTATAACATAGAAACACAGAAATGAAATGTGTAAAGGTGCACTACAATTTAAAATAATGGAAAAGGTTTGATGCATACACATAGTCACAGAAACACTGAGGGTTTTCATGTCAAAATCTTTAACAAATCATACAGTAAATATGTGAAATATAATCAATAGTTATACAATCAGTTTTTAAAGATATGGTTTGTGCAGCTTGGCTGTTTCTGGAAGATAAAAGACCATCTGGAATAAAAATACATCTTTTACATCCCACAATCCTGCAAATATGAGATATTCTTCTAGGATAGCAGCTCATACAGGGTCAAAATGCTTACACAAACACGAGAAAAGGAAAAAAAGTCGAGACAGAAGCTTCAATAAATACAACTGAAAGCTGTTACACAACACAGAAAACGTTCCTCAAGTGCACTCAGATGGAAACTGTAAGACACTTTTCAAGTCGACTGTAGGGCTTTTATTTTAGCGTTGCAATCAACCAATTTGCTACAGATGGTTTACCTGCTGAATTTCATGCCCTATGCTCTTTTCATTACAAAAAAGAACCTGTGGA
This sequence comes from Callopanchax toddi, assembly GCA_006937965.1. Lineage (NCBI taxonomy): Eukaryota > Metazoa > Chordata > Actinopteri > Cyprinodontiformes > Nothobranchiidae > Callopanchax > Callopanchax toddi. The sequence goes on along the minus strand of SSNR01000030.1, from coordinate 2,868,962 downwards.
AGTTCCTGCTTACTGTGTGGAAGCCACAGTAGTGGTACAGTCTCTGCCCTTCAATAGGAAGCCACATTACAGAACTCACTACTGCACAAGTTTGCTGCATAGGTCAGGGCACTGTCAGGTAGGATGATACGATATGCTCAGCACAGGTCACACAGATCAAGAAGGCTTACTAAGGGTGAGGTAATCTCAGTCTTAACTCTAAGGCATGTTTACGGTACAAGCAGCTCTGTCTTCTTGACATTTAGGCATCTTAAAGTGGAATATCCAGATTAACACAACATCCATGCATGTACTGTAACATCACAGACTCTCACTTCACTTTAGATGCTTGATGCTTAGATAACTTATAAAATGTAACATTTTTGAAACACATGGTCATGCTTTTGGTCCTGAATACAAGCTAAGAGCAGTGTGGTTAAAAAGCTTAAACATTTAGACTTGATTTTTCTTTTTGTCACTGAGATTTTTACCCCATTAGAAGGCATCTTTAATGTTTTTAAGTTGTCGTACAGCCAGGTCTACCGGGAGGTTAAATCTGAGGTGGCTAATGCGACCCAGGATGCGCAGGGCTCCTTCAAATCCGGTCTGAGCCATGTAGCTCCAGCAGTGGTAGTGTGGGTGGATCAGAGTACCAGATTTACACAGCAGGTTGAGCCATGACACAAGTCTCTGCTCATTCAGAGCCATGCACACCAGAGCTTTGAACTCAGTGTCTGGTCCTCTTTTGTATCTTCCGTGCTCCTTCAGTACTGTGTGAATGGCCCACAGCAGAGACTGCTTCGGGGTGACGGTCACTGGGCCGCTGCCTACATTCAGGCTGAAGGACTGAGAGAGCTGGCGGGCTGGTGACTCCACAAAGGCCTTCCCATTTTTGGAGTGGTAGTACTTTACAAAAAGTTCCCATGGATGCATTGTTTGTGGGGCGGGTCTGTAAGGCAGAAGGCAAGAAATAGGTGCCAGCACCAGACTCATGGTCTGGGAAGGTGAAAAGAGGCCGTGAGCCAACAAGTCCTTCAAAGCAATCGCCAGCTCTTTCCGTACAGCTGTTGTCAGCTCGTCTCGAGCCCCGAGCGTGGATGTGCTGGTGTAGCTGACCACATGTTCAACAGAAGGATGTCTGTGTGAGCCTAACACTCGAACTTTCTCCACAGCTGCCTCCAGACGCTGCAGCAGAGGCCCGTAATCCAGCCCAGCTGAGTCCTGAGACCACATGTTCTGTGGAACGCGGCCGGTGGAGCAACCAAACTGACTCGCAGCAAAGATCTGCAACACGGCAAGGGCCTTCTGGATCAGCTGCAGGCCGGTTTCACGCATCCTCTGGGCCTGCTCCTGATCCGCTGCAGGGTGAGGAGGAGAGCCAGTGGACAAAGTGGGTTAAAAAACACATGCTAGGAACACAAACCTTTACAGAAAAGATTTTGTTCAAGAAAGAAAAACATTGATACAAAAACATTTGTGATAGAGACTTGCCTTTGTTTTTTACTCCTGCAGTTCTGGTTTTGGTCCCTGCTGCTTTTGGCTGCTGACTGGGTCCACCATCTGATAAGAGAGGGTTACCAACCTCATCTGTTGGGGGGGAAAGCACAAGTCTGAGTGATAACAAAATTTATTAAAAAACAAATGTACTGCAATGAAAAATGAAGCATTTGAGTGGCCTGCGTACCCTGAATGAAGTTGATAAACATCTCCAGGTCCCTGATCTGGGTTTTAAGCTGCCCCACCAGCTGTTCCTTGACTCTGGCTGGGTTCACTATCTGAGCGATGGCAGCATCCACTCTCTGCCTCAGGTCCTCCGGTGACATGTTCCCGATGTCCTCATTCAGATTCACATCTAACTTTTTGATCAGTTCATCAATGATGACCTGAAAAATGGGACAAAATCTGAATGTAAAACGTGTTCCTTGTCATTTTCTGGCATTTTAACCTTCACACTGTCTTAGGGGGTCAAACTGACCCCAAATGAATAAAAAACTCCATAGACCCAAAACTAAGTGCGAGGGTTAAAGATGTAAGAGTTTTCTTGCGGTGAGAATCATTAATTTTGCTACTTAAGAAGGAGCAGGGAAAACAAAAATTGATATGTCAAATTTAAGATGAAAATTAAATGAAAATGACTAGTTCTGGAGAACTTTAATTTACTTGTATTTTACTTTAATGCCACATCTCAGTTTGCTTCAATGATTTAATTTAAAAGCTAAACAGTCCAGCTTAGTAAAAACACCCAAGGTAAAAAAGATGGAATTCCCCCTTTATTCCGTCAATCAAAAGATTTATTTTACACACACTGATTTAGCAAACTGTTTCCTGACCCTCAGAGTGAATTCAGTGCGAGAACAACTCAGCGCTGTCTCACAAATTGGCATTTCCAGGAGGCGTTTAACTTGGACTTCCTTAACTACACCTTCAGGTTTGCAAACAGGGAAGTGCCACTTGGTTCTGGGAAGAGCAAACAAAAAGTAACACTAATACATATATCTAAATATGTGCTTAGATAACTTCTCACTAGTTGTGTGGCAGACTGCCCAATGAATATGGAACTTTTAAATGTAATATTGGAAAGAGATTGAACAGTTTTATATTAACACAGTGATGGTTGGGGGATTTTGAGAACATTTGTTTGACTTGTGACACATGATCTTAAGTAGGGAAACAGCATATTTACTGTTAAATATGTATTAATGATCAAAAACACACATTAAGATGCTGATTACAGTCTGTAGCTTTTGTATTATGCATCAATAGGGATTGAAGTACAGCATTTTTGCATTTCTGCTTTCCCACCTTCTGTCTCTCCATGACAACAGACTGCGGCAGAGAGTCATAGCTGCCCTCCTGATAGGCGAAGCGCTCAAGATCATCCAGCTGCGTTTTCAGCTGGAAAATAAGATCCTTTTGCTTTTCCCTTTGGGCCTCTAGGCGCTCCCTCTTCTCCCTATCACTCTGACAGGAAACACAAATACACAAATGTAAATATACTACAACAAAGGACAGGCTGAATTGCTGTAAATTTGTGCAGCTGGATTACATGTATAGTTTAAGACACACCCTTCAAACAGACATAATACTCACCAGATCTCCCTATAAATGAAGCACAAGACAAAGAAAACGCAAAGAATTATAAAAAAATAAGTTATGATGAAATCTCACATAATCCAGAACAACATCAGGAACAAAGTGAGTTGCTTCAACATCACTGTGTGTAAACATAAGCTGTTATTACACAGATAGCAATCTGCTGGAGGCGTTTTTCATCGAGACTCACCCAGACAAGGTAGCATTTTCCACCAGAGATAAGAAAACTTGAGGAATAAAACACAGGTGGGGTGCAGCTGCCCGAAGAGTGACGCAACAAACACACGATCTGATTTAATCAAGCAGCTCATGGCCAGTGAATCACTTCAGTCTGTGTGTGTGTGTGTGTGTGTGTGTGTGTGTGTGTGTGTGTGTGTGTGTGTGTGTGTGTGTGTGTGTGTGTGTGTGTGTGTAGTGAGGTGGACATGTTTTACACACACAAAGAGGTTTAGTAATTTGGTATCTATCTATCCATCTATCTATCTATGGCCAATACTGATTGGAAATTTTACTATTTCCATTTTCAGTTCCTCTCTGCCAGCATAGTTATGCATTCCTTAAATAATCTTTTCTAAATGCTGTTATTAACTAAAAGCACTCAAATGGCAATATGTTGCTGTAATGAACAATTAAATCTTTTTTTCTTTATGAAAACTGCCTTATATTTTTTGACACTGTTGACAGAAAGCTCACCGAGTTCTCCAGCTGTTTGGCATCCTGAGCTCTGCAGCCCAGGACGTGCGGGCAGCCCCTGAAGGCGAAGTCCTCCAGCTCCGCCAGCATCCTCTCCTTCTCTTCGCTCTGTGCGTGAACGATCTGCTTCAGTCGGAACTGAACCTGAGCGAAGTGAGAAGTGAGGGCGAGAAGAGAGGAATTCAACAAGTCCTGCTCCTCTTCGAGCTTCCTCAGCCGAGAGGCCATCTCCTCCTCGGAGGCCGACGATAATCCTCTCTGCCTCGGCTGACCACCGCTCTCATCCTCGGGACTGGCTACGGCGCCCACCGGTGCCCATCGCTCCCCCGCGCCGGCGAACACAGCCTCGCTGTCCGAAGCTGACAGCTCATCTGTGGACATTCTGGACGACGAAGTTTACTTCAGTTCTTTAACAACAGCGTTTCAGATGGTCAATTCTCTAAAAGTGCGCAGAAAACATAAAGGAACATCGCCGAAAAAACAGGTGCATCGCCATCTTGGGAAAGATGATTCATACGTCAAAAGGACGCACGCACCGTTTAACTGACGTAACAGGTAAACACGGGAAGTTTAGCAATTCAACCTTCGAAATAAAAGTTTTACATCAAGCTGAAAGATTTTCCTTTCTGTAGACAAATTTACATCGGCCTTTCGGCAATAAATATACACCAATTTCTGTTTAATAAACTGCACTAATATAGAAGTGAAGTCAACACTTGTTACATGGCTGAATTTTCTTGTTTCTGTTTGGAGAAGAGTGGTAGCATTTTGTACAATTCGTCTCCCCCATTATGAAGGGAATTTATGGAATTGCTCTAATCCATCCAAGAGTGTTAAGATCAAACATGAACTGACTTTTTCTGAATATTTGGAGAAGAAGCAGGGCTTTGCCTTTGAAAGGAGTTATAGCTGGAAGAAGCATGATTGCACGCTTAAATAAATCAGATTATTTTCACAGATACATCATTTGTTTGTTTGATATACATTTCTTAATACTTTTTCTATGACACACGTCTTCTTTAGTTTCACGTTCATTTTTCTCTCAAATAGAATAGATCTCGTTTTGCATTCTTCATACAACTTGTGGAAAAGATAAAAATATTTCTTTTATTTTGAAATACGTAAATGGAAGTTGTGCATTTCCTGTTTTACCTCAGCTTTACAAACCACTGTCAAAAACGTAAGAGAAAAAGATGAATGAATGATGTGCGTAGCCTCATCCTGGTCTGAAAAATTCAGCATCCTCTCATGAAAGTAAATTATTTATTTGGAATCTAAAGTTTTTCACCTTCAACCGTTAGTAAAATGGGGTTTTTAAAAAATCACTTGCAAATAACTTTTTATTTGACAGAGAATATGGTGTGACCAAATCAAGTGGAACAAAACAAAAATCAAATACATGACTTTTAGTTTTAAGTAAATATTACAATAATATATTATTGTAAACACAAGCAGGTTAGTTTGAACACAAGTGTCATTAAAACAGATGTTTGATCAAAACTGTGTTTTTAGTAGCAGATAATTCGTTACAATAAAAAAATTTTTGAACAACTTTAATTTTGTCAGTTCTCGTTTATTGGTTTAATGGAAAACAGAGATCAGTTGTATTTTTGAGAGGGTAAACTGTACTAAACACAAAATACTTTTTATTAGATTAGAAGGAATCAGTTAGATGAACTCAGCTAACAGGAAGATGATTAATAAATATTTATCCATAAGGCATTATTACCTAAATGAAAAAATACGTTTAGTAGTTTTATAAATATGTGTAGTATTGTTTATACTTAAGTTGGAATTTAAGAATAAATTTGCATTGTAAAATGGTCAGATTCTGTAAAATGGCTAATTAATAAAAATCAATAATCTGTAGAAACAGATTATTTAGTGAGCAGATTCACATCATACACTCTGTGCATGGAGTTACATCTTTAGGACCATGTGATTTTGGTGTCTGCAAACTGAAACCTACAAACAGATGTTTTAAATAATTTTACGTTCACCTCTGTTAGTGCATTGCATTACAGAAATAACTGACACTGTGAGGCTTTTACAGAATTAGAGCTCTCTTCTTGTTGGCTAAAAATGAGTCCCAGTTGGGCCAGTTGGTCCCTGTGTTCTGGATGCAGGAGCCTTCTTCTGTGCAGCTGTAGCCGATGGGACAGCAGTGCTTCATGTCGCTGCAGCACACCGCCTGCAGGGAGGACAGAGGGAGTTTTAGTTGTGAAATGTACCTGTTGTGAAAAAAAATAAACCTACATACAATCTGAATTTTTATTTGAAAATCTTTTTTAAGTGACTATAAGAGGCAGTTTTTCTCATGACTTTTTCCTCAGCTGTGCCTCACAGTTAAAATGCAGCATAAAGTAAGAAAGAAGCATCACTGTGTCATACATTAGGAGACGGACAGCAGCCCCAGACAGTGGCAGATGTCCTGCAGCAGGTCTCGCTGTCTTTGCACTTGTAGTGGTCATCGCACAGGATGTCTCTGTGTTCAAACGGAGTGAGCTGGAGGTGGTACTTGAGCAGATAGACTGGTGTCAGTGGGATGGTCTCCAGACGCAGCATGATAACCTTCTGACAGGACCTGGAGGTGATGTCACAGGTGTAACCCTGAGGGCAGCAGTGCTCCATATCAGGGCAGCACACAGCCTGCACACAGTAAGCAACACCTCTTAGTTTACACAAGTAAACATGCACTGATAAGATTTATTTTATGCCAAAGCATACTCCACTGATCTCCTTGAAATAAAAGTACTCACATTTTGCAGCGGGCAGCAGCCCCACTCTCCCGTAGACAGCCTGCAGCAGGAAGTTTGTTTAGGACAGTTATTTGCATTATCACACTGGACTGAACTTGGATCAGTCTGAACGCTAGTGGTGGCTGGAATCTTGGTGTACCACGGGATCACCACTTCGTCTTTGATGCACGAGGTTTCCCTTTCATTGCACTTGTAGTTGTTGGGACAGCAGTGGGTCCCGTCAGCACAGCACACTGCCTGCATGGGGAGAAGTGAGAAAGAAGAAGTATTACTTTCACTTCAGCCTTCAGTTTTCAGTTCTGCTTTAATCTGCAGTAAATGATTCATGCAACAACAAAGTGCTGCATTTAAATTCAACTGTTAAATTTAAACTGAATGATGAGCAGCAACAGTGAACATACAGTAAATGATATGTAACTGGAATTTTAAACACTGTGTGACTTAAACAAGAAGCCCTCCTGTGGAATAAGAATCACTGCTCCTCGGGGATGTTCTGAAGAAGAGCTCACCTTTGGCAGCGGACAGCAGCCCCACTTTTTACAAGAAGCCATGAAGCAGCAGGTGGTGTCCTGAGGACAGCTGGTGTGGTCGTCACACCGAACCCTGTCCTTCCCTTCAGTAATGCCCTCCTCCTCTTCTTCATAATCCTCAATTGAATCTTGTGTTGAAACTTTTTCTTCCAGAACAGCCTGTGTTGTGCTCGTCACCTGGTTTTGGAGTGTAGTTTCCACTGTGGTGGGGACTTCAGTAAATGCAGGTATCTTCCGTATCATGGGTGTTAAATCTGAAGCGTTCACGCAGTGTAAGCTGCTCAGGTCACAGGTGGTCTTAGCAGGGCAGCAGTGCTCGTGGTCGTCACAACAAACTGCCTTTTAATGGAATAAAGGCAAAACTTTCAGTCATTTTTGCATGTACCGACCAAAAGCAAACATGTGTTACCAATCGTGATTCATACAAACTTTAGCCAACTAGAAACTGATGGTAGCTACATCATACAGAGAATGACGTGAAGTCTGTCTTCTGATCTCGGCTTCCGTTTCGCTAAATGTGGCCACTTCTCAGGAGAAGTGATGCATGAAGCTGTTTCTATGTGCAGCTGCACATTTAGCCATTCTAAACATTCAGAAACTCCCAACATCTGTCTAAAAGTTAGAGGCACGTTTTATGATATCAGCAGCAATTTGTTTGGATTATGTTTGATTTTTAAAAGTCACCAGAACAAAGACTTTTAGGAACTGTAGCCTATAAACTGGCTCCAGATCATTGTAATATGTTGGTTTATTTACCTTAGGTAGAGGACAACAGGCCCAGTCTCCAGTTTTAGTTTTACAGCAGGTGTTATCATCAGGACAGGATGCTGTATCATTACAGGGGACTGGGAAAAAAAAAAGATAAATATTTGTATTTATTGTTGTATAACTCCAAGTCAAAGTAACAGACTGATAATATTTGAACCTAAATTTCATTTATGTTTTCTCAATAAAACACTTTAACAGCTGGTTGACATCCTCACCTGTATCTGCTTTAACAATCACTTCCTTCTCCAAAGAAGGAACTGGACTGACTGTGTCTTCAAGGGGGGTTTCAGTTTCATTATTATTAGCTGCCTTGGAAATAACCTTATCACCATCTAGGATGCACATAGATTTAATTAGTATGAGGAAAATAAAATGGAAATTTAATGCAACACAAAGAAACATGTTGACCTTTTTGGCTCTCCCAATCTGCTCTCAGCCGGGCTGAGAACTTGTCCCACATCGGTGACTCCTGGTTTGAGTTAGAAATACACTTCATGTGCTCGATGTCACATGTTGTCCCTTCAGCGCAGCAGTGTAACTTATCTTCACAGCACACAGCCTGCTCAGACAAAAAAAGTCTCGTCAGAAGCACGCAGGATAAGACACAATAAAGAGATGATAAGATAGGACATGCAAACAAATCATTTGACTGTTCTGTCCTTTATTATCTTACTTAGGGTTTGCAGTTTTATTTGCATGAAACAGCTGCCTGTGATTAAAAAAAAAAGGTCACCCATTTTGTACCTCTGGGATTGGACAGCATCCCCATTTGCCCTCTGAAGTTTCACAGCAGGTTGCACCATCTGGACACTCCGAAACGCCGTCATTGCAGAGAACTGTGGTCGCAACTTCTTTCACAGCAAAACAAGTCATACTAAATATGTAAACTCAAATAAAAAGGATAAGGTAGAGTAACATTTAAATCATATAACAGGAATTCAACCTTTTTTGATGCAGGAGCGGCTGTCGATGCTGCACCGGTGACTTTCAGGACAGCAGTGTTTCCCATCGGAGCAGGAAACTCCCTGATGGAGGTCAAAAAATGATTTTAAAGTCATCAAAATAAGGTTTGCTCTAAGTTTTGTAAATTTAAAACCCAACAGATTAGCAGAGGGAAAAACAAACATTTGAATTAATTTCCTTCTTCACAATAACACTAACATTTTACTGCCTAAATAAACTGTAGGTTTGTCTTTACAGACGTTTTTTCATAAATCAGGTGAAACTACATTGATCTCATAAGAGAAGAATTACATTCTGTCAAATGTAACCACTTATCTGTCATCATTTTTATAATTATGAACAGAAGTGTATGAACTAGAACCTGCATTCTTTTTAATTAGGGAATTCAAAACCTGCTCTTCATTTAAACTTAATAGAAATCTAGACTTTTTACTCTGAGATGTGAATAAAAGTATTTTGTGTTTGTTATGGGCAAATATAATAAGATCATTTGTGAAAACGAATAAATATTTCATTTGTACCCACATATCTTAACAAATCCATGAAAATCTCAATTTTGGAGAAGAAAATTGATATTATTCAAGTGGATTGTCAAAATGCACATTGAAACTCAGTATAATGGAGGATTTTTCTCATTTATGAACTGTGAAATTAAATTTAAGAAACCATTTTCATATTATTGTATTGAATCATATTTGAAATAAGTGAGTTAGATGCAAGGAAAATTTTCCAAACCAAAGTTATGGAAGCATTTTGGATTGATGTTAAAGTTGGACTTTATAAACCAAAACAAGAAACAACAAAAACCCCCAGATTTCTGTAATCACACATTTCTTTACTTCCAATGACGCCAACAAATCTTAACTTTTTAAAATAACATCTATGTGAACTCCTGGATTGTTCCAAGTCCTGTCAGTGTCGGTTTGATTACCTTTGCTAAAGGGCAGCAGCCAAATCTTGTCAAAGCCTTCAGGCAGGAAAATTCAGCAGGGCATCGGGACTGATCAGGACAGACGTTATCATCGTCTTCACCCATGTATGACTTGATCATCCTAAAGGACTGAATTAGGGACAAAACTGTAAATATTTTAATAGGGTTTGATGAAACAAGCCAATAGATGTCATTCATACTTTAGAGATCTGTGGCTGATCAGCAGAGGTCCTTTCCTCCCACGGGATGGACACTGTGGCATTCACACAGCTGAAGTTCTCCTGGTCACAGAGTGTTCCTGCTGGACAGCAGTGAATGTGATCCTCACAGCATTCAGCCTGCAGAGATAGGAGTAGTAAAAGAACTTTGACTAGCAAAATTAGAAGGACTATCACTCAGAGTGGATGAGCTTTTATCTGGTTTACAAAGTAGTAAAACAGCATTTAGTATGAATAGTACTACTGATGCATAACTTTAAATTTATAGTACATGAGAAATAGTATCTTCTAGGCTATTTAACTAAGATATGGACAAAAGGAATACGGCAATTAACCTGCTAGGTGCTGGAAAGGTTGGTTTAGTTATTTATGACAAAATGTTTTAATAAAGTTACATAAATAATTGATTCAATCAAATTGCTGGGTAACTCAAGGTAACTTAATACAGCAGAAACTGAATTCCATAAAAAGCTTCAGTAAGCTGGGCTAATGATAAATATCATTTAACCTATTTTTAAATTTCTTTTGGTCAAATTTAGACTTGGCAACATATTTTGAATAAAATAAATTTACCAAGATCTTACTATAAAACTGTTAGGTGGAGAATTTAATTAATTTTATTATTTTGTGTAGCTGTTGCTAATTCTAGTTTAGCAGAGTTTGGCTCTATAGCACATTTGACTTTATTTTATTTCAGTTATAATTCTAAATAAATGTTTCATGTAGGAATATATTTTAGCAAGATGTTGACTAGGCTTGTAATGATTTTTATTTTGGCACTTATTAACTGTGATACACTACATACAGTATTTTATGAGAAGTTAAAGTTTCAAAAATCCAAATTCTAACAAATTATAATGGAACAAATTAAAGGGCATTCATTATTTATAACAAATCACAAAAGCATGTGCTTTATATTTCACATAATTGTGTAGTTATTGAGTTTTGTACCTAAAATTCTGACTCGAGTACCAAAACCAAACAAGTCTTGCCCCAATTTTTGTCACCAGCTTATTGAACGGATTCAAATTCACACCGAAAATCAGACTAAATCTATTGCAACCATTACTGGAGCGGACCAAAATTAGGTCAGAACAGTGTGTTGTCATCTACCTGATCAAACGGACAGCACTCATAGCCATTAAATGGACTGTTGCAGCAGGTTTGGGTTTCTTCACATCTCCCTGCATCTGGACACTCATTAGCATCAACCAGGGTGAGGAGAGCCCAAAATACCACAACCCAACTCTGCATCTGCAGACAGGAAAAAATCACACACAAACAGTTACAAATAGGGACACACACATTATATATGTGTGTGTATATAATCCCACTTGAAAACTGGGCTTTTCTTGATCTTGTGGTTGTTCTTTTACAAAGAACATGAACTATGTGAAACATCAATGCTGTTTATTTATTTCCTGAAGTGGTACTTCCTTTTTTGGTTTACATCTTATTTTATCTAGATTTTTCAAAGACAAAATCACAGTATAAGACCACATATATGAACATGTTCAGTTTTATTTAACTTACAAATTAGTAAATTTAAAAAGTACTATAGATAATTTATACAAAAGAATTTTGAATCATCAAAAATATTAAATAAAAGTGAATGCATTCTGAAAGTTCAACACTGTGTTTACATGTGTAAATCTACAAATTTCTATCACGAAGGGTGTTTCACACACACACACAAAAAACAACTTTAAAGTGCTCTTACCTTTGTTAAAGTCAGAACGGCTATTATGAGTTGGCAGGAGTTGCAACAGTGTGTCTCACCACAAGCAATTCCCTTGAGACCTGCCTCATGCTGAGCACGCCCCAGTCAGAGGGAGGTCATTCTGAATTTCCATATTTATCTTTATATTGTATGCCACTATTGGTCCCAAAATATGAAATAGCATTTAAATGTTTTAAATGTGAATTTAAATGTTAATTTTTATTAAATTTTTTGCAATGTGCACCTGACTTTATTTACTGTAGAACGCAGTGCACTGCAGTGTTAAATCGGCTAGAGGGCGATAAGGCGTCGGATGCAGCACCAGGAGGTGGAGCCAAATGACTAAACGCTGATCTACAAACTGTATGTTCTGGCTTTTGTGTGTACGAATGGACGCATATGTTTGTGACATCAGTGTAAAGCAATTTTGTGTTGCTTGACCCTGAGCAACACGACTCTGATAACGTTTTATATTCGGGCTGCTCGCAATGGGAAGCCTGAATAATTTGAAGGGGCTCCTAACTGGTATGGGTGAAGAAGACACCCATGGTTCCAAAAAAGACCGGCAGCTAAAGTAGAGGTTAGTAACATTAGCTCAATTTTTTTTTAGCTCAATTTTTTAAATGGGGTTGCGTAGCTAACAGCAGCTAACTAGCTACGCAGCTAATGTTTGGAAGCGTGATGCTAACAGTTAAAAATGCTCATTTTAACTAAACTGTAATTTAACAACTTGGTCTTAAAATAAATAGTTCCTGCTCACCTTTGTTTTTATTAGATATATAAATGATTTAGCAAGCGCTATTATGTTATTTTAAGGTCAAAAGAACGGGGTGTACCAACGCTGGATTTCATGCACATTTTGGGCCGCGAGGATCGAACCCATTCCATTATGCAGCTTAATCTAATCTAAACTAAAGTCTGTAAGTGGGTCATCCGTTTTTATCACAGACGTGTCCTGTCAACGTGTCTATTTGCTAGTGAGACGTGACTTCTCCCTGCAGTATTTACGAAGACTTGCGAGAGTTTTGAATCTGAATTTCAAAAACACTTACTGACAACGCAGTTTAGACAAACCTCGAGGCAGCCATGTGGTTGTATTTGCCACACAAAACTGTAATGAACTCCAGGACATGGACAAGCCAGAGGAAAAAAACAAAGGTTAACGAAATCAGTTTGAGATGATTGTCGACTGTAGTGGATTAGTAGGAGGCGAGGCTCTACAGGCTGCATGGTGAGATTGGAGTCATGCGTGTGAAAGATAAGCTATCATTTCAAGAACCTTGTTTTAACTCCACCTAGACGCACTCTGCTCATTTCTAAGACTGTTGACAACACGGTAGTTATTAATTTGTTTTTCCAGTTTTGCCTAGTTTGCCTTGTGGTGACCTAATTTGTCAGCCTGACAAGCCAAAGTCTGCAGAGCAGAACCGACTGCCTATTTCACTTGGCTAATAATTTGTTGGATCTTTGCAGATGGTATTACTTAGCTTTCTGACACAACAGGACACTGACCCAACCACAAAGTTGGTGTTAAGTTGCTAATCTCTTTAGGACTTCATCACTTCTTTTGAATCATTTTACATGACTATGAGACTTGATCTACCGGTCTTTATCTTGGACAGTGTTTATTAACAGGATCAGAAGTCACCTTTACATGCATGATTTTCAGTGTGACCTGCTATGTTTTTTTTTTTTTTTTTTTTTGGTCTGACAGGTGGGCAGGATGGGGGAGAGGACCGTTGGCAGCACTGTGGCTGCAATCTCTCCAGTGCAGCAGATGCTGGCTTCTGGCACTGGAGCCCTCCTCACATCTCTATTTGGTTAGATTATAGAAACCAAGACCAAAGTTTTCATCAGTTTATCTTTCCTGTAGAAGAGTTTTGTACATTTTGTCATTTTACAGTATTTTATTATGCGCCTCTTATGTTGTTATAATCAGATCTGTCTGTTTGTTTACAGTCACACCGCTGGACGTTGTGAAGATAAGGTTGCAGGCTCAGCAGACTCCTTTCCACCAAGGTAAGAATCAGTCTCTGTTTTTTTTATATATTGCTTTTATTTCAATGCTTTGCTCCGAAAACTAAACCAGCCACACTTATTTGCTGTCTTTTTGCCCTGCTTTCTTTCTTTCTTTCTTCTTATTCTTTGCTTTGTTTTGTAGCTTTAGCCAGCGATTCTGCTCCATGGGGTGGTATCAGCCGTGCTTCCAAATGTAAGTATTGACCTGCTGCAGCAACAAATTTGGCACTTTTCTTCCTGTGTGGCCATGTGCTAGATTAACATTTTCTGTTAGTAAAACCAAAATAGCTTCGTCTGCAAACAGATTCACATGATTTAAGGCTCTTTCGAAATTAGTAATCAACCTAAAACAAACGCAGTGTAAACAGAACAAGGATGGCCCTGATGTTATCTTCTGAGTGACATTGCGGTCAGTGCCATTGCTTGTATTATTAATGACCCTCTGTCGAGGCTTATATAAGATGAGCCCACCCACCCAAAAAAGTCAAAAAATAACCCGCTATCAGTCATTGGGGTCATACAGTCTGTGCATTTTGCTGATGTTTGTTTTTCTGCTGATATTCAATACAGGGAAGTGCTTTCTGTATTGCAATGGACTGATGGATCACATCTATGTCTGTCGGAATGGGTCCAGTTGCACTAGTTGGTACAAAACCAACCCAACCCATTTTAGTGGGACTCTTGTAAGTAGCTGCAGATTAATAACTTTTGTTTGTCTCTCTTTAATGCTCAAAATAGGCTAACATATTTAATCTTTTTTGTGTCACAGGATGCGTTTGTGAAAATCACCCGCCATGAAGGACTCCGGTCTCTGTGGAGCGGACTGCCACCAACACTGTGAGTGACACCTAGAAAATATGTACAGAAAAAAATGTGTGAAAGCCTTTTTAATAGTCACCCATTCAGTATGTAGGTTCAGAGGCGGTTTTGAAAACAAAATTCAGTCTACTAGATTTAAAATTTTTAATTTTATTTTTCTCAAAGAATCCTAATTGAGGAAAAGAAACCCAGAAGAGGGATAGGGAAGACAGGTAAAAACTGATTTAAAAAGAGGAAAAAAGTCAGCTGCAGTGCTAACATTAGTATTAACTTGAGCGTTGGAAATGCACAATCGTCTCTTGTGAGGAGGAAAAAATATAATACCTTCCCAAAGTGATTCAAATATTTTCAGTCATGCCTGTAGACATGAATGTAAATAAATGCGGGTAAGAGTGAGCAGGTAGTTCTGATATGACAACATATTTCAGTATTTTCTTTCTATTTTTAGATTTTAAATTACTTTCAGTGGTCATTAGGTAATATAATCATGCTATGATCATGTTTCAAAATGCATTTACTGATGCCCATTTTTGACGTTGCTGCACTACATCAAAGCTTATTGAAAGTGGCCAAACCCTCCTTGGAGTATTCATGTCTTCTTCATTATTAGAAAATCCCTTTGTCATTTTTCTTTACAATTTTTGTTGAAGGTAGAGAATTTGTTGTAACAATGACCCTGGATGTATATATTTTTTTACTGTTAAGTCATACCAATGATGTACCACAAAAAGCAGAAAGAAATGGAAATTTCAATAAAAAGGTTTGGCCACTGATGGATTTTACATTATTAATTGTTAATGTTGTTGAAAGCATTTCTGTTTCTAGTATAGTTGAATGGTGTTGAATAATTACATTTTGATGGACTTTAGGTTTATGGGTGTCCCAGCAAACCATATGATTTCACTTTAGTGACAGTTTGTGGTGTTAAACATTACATTTATTTGGTGCTCTCTCTTCTTTAACCTTTCCTTTTTTTCTCTGTGTGTTTGAAGGGTTATGGCAGTACCAGCTACAGTCATCTACTTCACCTGTTACGACCAGCTGAGGGACTTCTTGTGGTTTGGTCTGGGTTTTCAGGGAAATCACATCCCTCTTCTGGCAGGAGGTCTTGCCAGGTGTAAGTGTATAAAAACCCACGTAAATATCTTAGCAGTTTTATGTTATATTTAATTTTAATGTACATTTTTATTTGCATTCCAGTGGGAGCTGTTACAGTGATCAGCCCTCTGGAACTGGTCAGGACCAAGATGCAGTCCAGAAAGTTATCCTACAAACAGCTGCGGGTGTGTATCCGCTCTGCTGTGGCCCAAGGTGGTCTGCTGTCGCTGTGGAGGGGCTGGGGACCTACTGTTCTCAGAGATGTGCCTTTTTCTGGTAAGATACTCTATTATGTAGGGGTTACAGGGGCAAAAAATCTATCAAAGTCAAATAATAACCTACCTAGACAGTGTTTTGTCATTAGCGAGCTGTTAACTTCTTTGTGTGTTTTGTAGCTCTGTATTGGTTCAACTACGAACTGGTGAAGACCAAGCTATGTGAAGAGTATCATCATCCTCAGGCCAACTTTTCCATCAGCTTTACTGCAGGAGCTGTGTCTGGAGCTGTAAGTATTCAACAATAATGATGAGATGCACCTCAGTTTATTCAGTTAAACATGTTTTTGTTCAATTTTTTGTTTAGCAAAAGTTTAGTTTGTTTTTGTCAGTTTTTGGTAAGATAACCAGTATCTGTCTTGAGAAGATCACACGATAAAGTTGTAAGCTGAGTCTTAATCAAAGCATGTGAACATTTTTGAGTAAGCGGTAAGAGTAAAGCGCAAATTCATTCACATTCATCTGTTTCTATGTGACTGTCAAGCAGTGGAACAAAATTAACACTGAGCTAAGAAGAATATTGATAGGATAACAAATCACTTTTTAAAAATAGTATTGATAATAAATATGTTTCCACCTTTTCCAAACATTTAGATCCTTTTGCAATTTAACTTATTTTTTCTTCAAATGTTTTGCTGCTTTTTTGCAAGAACTAAACATGTATCAAACTGGCTTGTTGACTATATAACTTATCTGATTAACCTCAAGGTAAAGTAAATGAAAGTTCAGTCTAACCCAGGGAACCTTTTTTATTATTCATTGATTGCTGGTAACTGGTGTTATGTAAACGTAACTTTATAACACAAGGATATCTGATATCGAGCTTTACGCAATGGACCTATTGTCATGATATCTTTGACGCAGTTTGACACACATTCAGATGTTAATGTTTCTCTAACAATAAATAAAAAAGACTTACAGAACTAGTTGTACCTTAGGGAAGTTTAATATCAAAGAGTTTGCAGTGGAATTTGTGTGTGTTGTTCAGGAGATGGCTCAATAAATTTAGTCTTACAGAACTAGTTGTACTTTAGGAAAGTTAATACCAAAGAGTTTGCAGTGGAATTTGTGTGTATTGTTCAGGAGATGGCTGACCAAATTTGTCCTGGTGCTTAGATTGCTGCTGTCCTGACGCTGCCATTTGATGTTGTAAAGACTCGGAGGCAGATTCAACTTGGAGAAATAGATACACTGGGAGGTCTGTTTTATACACAATTTATTATGCATTTATGCTGAATCCTACGCTTAAAAAGTTGTCCTAAACAAATGTGTTGTTTCTTTATAGTTTCCCTGAAGAAAACCACTTCCACGTTGCAAATCATGAAGGAAATTTGGGCTGAGTTGGGCTACAAGGGCCTCTTTGCAGGTACACACATTCATTTTATGTTGGTAAAAAATGTGTTTGCTTTACTAAAAAGTTAAAACGTGTGCATATATCTTTTTTTAATCCAGGTTTCATGCCCAGGGTGATCAAGGTTGCCCCAGCTTGTGCTGTTATGATAAGCAGCTACGAGTTTGGGAAGGCTTTCTTTCAAAAAATGAACCTTGATCGACAGCAAATGACAACCTGATTGCTGCCATTGGTGAACTGGTTGGTGTTACCGTGGTGACATGCAGTTGGGATTGAGTGTTTTCAGACAAAAGTTTGAAGAACGAGGTGGCCTGGATTTGTTTTTGTTCCCTCAAGACAAAAGATTAGATTTCCTGTTCTGTTATGGATTCCTTTCCTTGTTTATTGACTTGTGAAAATGATGTGTTCACAAAAAGACTTTAAACACTTATAATATTGGCCATAACAAGGATTTTGAATAAGTCTGGATATTGCAAGACTTTATGCATGTTTCAGTACATTTTTCAGATGAAAAAAATATCCATGCAAGTGAAGAGACTTTCCCTGAATGTGTTGAGAAGTTCAGTCCAACCACAATCATCTGCAATGACGAGCCTGAGACCACCCACCTACTGTGTGCAACAGTTATGCAAGCTCCTGAAGACTTCATCTGTACTGTAACATGAGTCACAAGAAAATACACACATTGCCAGATAAAGCAGATGGTGCATCCAGCCTTTGGCAGTACAGAGTCCAGATAAGCTGCTCCACCCTGCACATGCTTTCACTGCATAACCTGCTGTCCTGCAAAAGTAAAGCATGGCAATTTTCAGCAGTTGTCTGCCATGTAGATGATTAAAAAATGTTTGTATGCTGGATCAATTGAACATTTATAGCATCTTTACATTTGCAACAAAAAAGCTGTGAAATGAAATTGCATCCAGAGCAATAGATTTATGTGTTTGTTGGCTATATGTATGCCTCTGGTTTGTTATAATAGTTCAAGCAATGCCAGAGTTTGACATGCAACATCTGTTTAGAGTTAACCTCACAATGACAAGACGGAAGCAAGTTTTACTGGACTGCACAGTATGTCTTCAAGCATTTAGCATGTAGTGATGTATTTACAAAACCTTTGGTGAAAATGCTGAATTTGCCATGATCTCTCAAAATGTTGCCAAGTGGCATTCTGGTAAATAAATAGTTAAAATATAGCATTAAAGCTAAAGAAAAAACAACACTGGACCATAAAACAAAGAACTTGTCTTCATTTGAAGTATGTAAATGTTTGTTTTATATGATTTAAGTTGTATTAAAATTTTAAAACCTGATTTCTATGCAATGAGTGATTTCTAGAAGTAAGTCTTTTAAATGGCCAATAATGAAAAATGTCTTGTTCAGTGTCAGACATAAGATTGATTTAATTTTGATAAAAAATATCTATTTTAGGCATATAGGAAGTTAAACAGTGCTGTGGAAAAGTATTTGCCCCTTACAGATTTTTTCTGTTTTGGTTTGCCTGTCACACGTGTTTCAGATCGGCAAACAAATGTCAGTATCAGACCAAAAAACAAACAGTAAATGAAAATTGCAGTTTTCATACATCACTGACTGAAATGTTTGCTGATTTGAAACATTTTGTGACAAGTAAACAAAAAATCTGTAATCTTTATTAAATGATGGAAAGCAAAAGCGTTAAATGAGAGTGTGTCTTTCAAGCATTAAAGGATACTCAACGATTAAACATGTTTTAATGAGTGAAAGTTTCGTTTTGAACGATCAGGATTGTTCGTTTTATTACAAGCCTGTGTTTACATTGCAACAGTGACATCTAGTGTCTAATAAGATTATAACACCCAACAATGGGGGGCGGGACTAGTCACACCGGTTCTCGCGATATTTGTTCTACTTTATAAGCGCAGTTGGCCCCTCCGGAAGGCCTCTTTCAATCGGACAGGAGACAAAATGGTGAGATGTGTTCTCCTTGAATTCTGGTTTCTTAGCAAGAATCCATTTATCATCTGACGCATCCATTATGTTTTACGGGTTATAATGAGTCTAGTTGTGTTCTAATATGTATTTAATTAGATCTACACAAACATTTTAAAGACTTTAAGTTAGAAATTGTGATTTCTGGGATGCATGCTTAGCCACACCGGCGACTTAGGTTCAAAATGGCTGCTTAAACTAGGCCAAAACTTGGGTTATATTTTAAACAATATCATCAATACATACAGAGTCTCAGTGCATTGTGTGACTTTTAATTGAATGTCGGAAAGTTGATTATTTTGAAGCTTCTAGTAGGTTTACTGGTAGGCGCGATTAAGATTACGCTGCACAGCTAACGTCATGGTGGTGATCGCCGGTCTACCTCAATTCCCGATTTATTACCAATTTTTAGAAATGCTTAGTTTATGTTGGAAATTTTTACCTTAAATATTGTAGCTAACAATTTGTCATTTCTCAGTCTCACCGTAAGTTTTCTGCTCCGCGACACGGCTCTCTTGGCTTCCTGCCCCGCAAGAGGAGCCGTCGTCACCGGGGTAAGGCCAAGAGCTTCCCCAAGGATGACCCCAGCAAGCCCGTACACTTGACCGCATTCTTGGGCTACAAGGCCGGCATGACTCACATCGTCCGTGAGGTTGACAGACCCGGCTCAAGTAAGTACAACAACTTAAATTATAAAATGATAAAATGTAAGAAATTAAGATTTATGGCACAGTAGGTGTTTCAACAAAATAAGTGATCTATTCAATTATTGGAATCATCCTGCTCCCTGAGTATTTGGGAAAATATATAATAATGTAAATAATAATTATGTAATGCAAACTGAAGTGTTTTCTGCCTGTGATGAGACACTCGACGGGCGGACAAAATGGAGTTTATACTCCTTGCTGAATGTCGAGTACTGAGCGCAGACTAAACTGTTATTAGGGAAGTACTTTTAATATGCTGTAAGGAGCTGTGTATGATTTATTTTTTTTCTTCCTGCAGAGGTGAACAAGAAGGAAGTTGTTGAGGCTGTGACCATTGTTGAGACTCCTCCTATGATTGTGGTTGGCGTGGTGGGCTACGTCAACACCCCCCGTGGCCTGCGTTCCATCAAGACCATCTTCGCTGAGCACATCAGTGATGAGTGCAAGCGTCGGTTCTACAAGAACTGGTGAGTTGCAACACGAAATTGAAATGTGTTTTCTGTACTTGGAAGCACATTAGTTCCCAGTGAAAATGATTCAGAATCACATTTCCGCTGAGTGAGTCTAATGTTACGGTGGCCCCCTGTGGCAGCTCCGCTCAGGTGCCATGTGCCCTGATGAGCTCCGGGCTCCTCTGGCCAGTGGAAAGAGCTTCTTAGAAACTGTGTCATGAGCCGAAATCCTTTTGGCTGACGAAGCCCCCCCTCTTTCATGATGGGAGGGCTAGCAGCCATGCACAGTGTTCTTCCGCTGGCCCTTTAGGGTCATGAGGGACCTGTGCCAACTGTAATGCTTACTGCTCTCAGGTACAAGTCCAAGAAGAAGGCTTTCACCAAATACTGCAAGAAATGGCAGGATGATGATGGCAAGAAGCAGCTGGAGAAGGACTTTGCTTCTATGAAGAAGTACTGCCAGGTCATCAGAGTCATTACCCACACACAGGTTAGTAAATCCGACTCTGGTTAGAATTTATCCTCCTGTACTGTCGGTGATGAGATCACGGAACTAGCGTCAGGCATGGCGCCTGATTGTTATGACGACATCTTCCATGCTGCCTTCCTTCTGAGACCCCATGGCTAAAATAAACTGTAAAATCTTTTTTTTTTTTTTTGTAGCCTCATCAGACTTTGTGTGTTCTGTGCAGATGCGTCTGTTGCCTCTGAGACAAAAGAAGTCTCACCTGATGGAGGTACAACTTAATGGAGGCACGATCTCTGATAAGGTGGACTGGGCCCGTGAGAAGCTTGAGCAAGCCATCCCCGTCAACACGGTTTTCACCCAGGATGAGATGATTGATGTCATCGGTGTTACAAAGGGTCACGGATACAAGGGTAAGGAAATTCTTTATTTGACACATTAGGCAGGTTATGATAATGCCCAGTTTTTACATGTCAATTTTATTTAATCTTTTTAGGTGTTACCAGCCGTTGGCACACAAAGAAGCTTCCCCGCAAAACCCATCGTGGTCTGCGTAAGGTGGCCTGTATTGGTGCCTGGCATCCGGCCCGTGTGGCCTTCTCTGTGGCTCGTGCTGGTCAGAAGGGTTACCATCACCGTACAGAGATCAACAAAAAGATCTACAAGGTTGGCCAGGGCTACCACACCAAGGATGGAAAAGTGGTTAGGAACAACGCCTCCACAGAGTATGATCTGACCAACAAAAGCATCAACCCCCTGGTAAGGAACCCAGCTTCAGATGTAAAACTTACAAACCCCAAACAGAATGTCTGATCACTTTATCTTTAAATGACAGGGTGGATTTGTTCACTACGGAGAGGTGACAAATGACTTTGTCATGGTGAAGGGCTGTGTTGTGGGAACCAAGAAGAGGGTGCTGACTCTGCGAAAGGTGAGGCAGAAAAGTTGCATTATTTTCAAAGTCAAACAATGTATCGTGGAGCTTAAATTGTCAAAGACTTGAACTTAAACTTTTTTTTTTTTTTTTCCTCCAGTCTCTGCTGGTGCAGACTAGCCGTCGTGCTCTGGAGAAGATCGACCTCAAGTTTATCGACACCACCTCCAAATTCGGTCATGGTCGCTTCCAGACGGTGGAGGAGAAGAAGGCCTTCATGGTAAGATTCTGTTTAACACTCAAAGCTTACAATATTATGATTGTGCTCATCGCAAAATGAGTTCACATTTAGAAACTTGAACTTGCAGATTTTTAATTTGAACTTTCTGCTGTTTTTAAGATTTTTAAAAGTAAAATGGGGAATGTTTTGGTGAAGTTCTAAAAATAAATTGAGGTCTTGCATGATGACCTTTTGAGTTCAACAGTGCAGTTATATAGTGTAGAAATTCCCAGATTTTCAGGTGACCATCTCAAGGCACTGTTCGTAACCTGGTTCAGTTGTCAGTATGAACTCTGGGTTCCATTCCAGTGCCATAGTGAACCTCAGTGAGGCAGGGGAGCAGTGCCTCTTTGTGCTGGCTCCCTGTTCACTCTCTGGGAACACATCAGCTGCTCTGAGCAAACTGCTCACAATCAGGTATTGACATTTGGCTGATGGTCTTGTGTTTTTGTTCCACAGGGACCACTCAAGAAAGACCGCATTTCCAAAGAAGAGACTGTTTAAAGTCTTCGATATTGGACAATGTCTCTGCTCTGTTGACTGTCACCATCACTGTTTAATAGAGTTGTTTAATAAAACAAACAAAACTTACTTGTTTTGGTGTTTTGTGAAAGTTGAACCCCCCCCCCTTTTTTTTTTTTCATGCTTTAGTTAAAACCTGTGACCTTCAAATAATTTGATTTAAAAACAAACTGGAATGATTTGAGCTTTTCGCAACATAAAAGGTGCAAATAATTTGCACATAAAAGCTAAATTTGACAAATTGGGATGTCTGTGGTTGACCACATGGATAATTTCCACTGAGCTTAAGTGCCTCCTGTCTTGTTTACTGCAGCTGAAAAGGTTGCTGTCAGCGGTGATGAAAGCAGCCACCTATGCAGAACTGATGGACACCCAAGTTTAGCAAACATTGCATGTTTTCTCTGGCTATACGTGTCCTTGAGCTGTAAGGTTTGCATTTGGCTGACAGTGAAGCTCTTGCAGTCATAGGATTGTAATTAAGCCCCAACATCATCTATTCTGAGTCATCACTGCCAAAACTAAAACCTCCCCTTCAGCAGGTAATGAGGAAGACCCTGAGAGGGCTCAACAGGCCAGTTAGGTTCCCTCAAAGTGCCCCACTGAGACTTGTCTGCATAATATTCAGCATTTTAAGCAGAAATGAGGATTTACTGTATGGGTTTTCAAGGTCCCATTTCACCTGGAGCTGAAGGATGATTGTTCTAATCTCTTTAGAGCAGCATTTCAATATTTGACGTTTTCTCCACCATAGCAGTTCTACAGCAGAGGGGGAAAGTCCCATGAAGGACGCTGGGGATAAAAGGGAGCCTTGTGAATGTGTATAAGCAGCATGTTGGAGGACGGTCATGGAGATGGCCCTGCTGTTACATAACCACCTCCAGAGACTGACCTCTGCCCTGCTGCAGCTTTACATAACACCCCCACTGCCCTGCTGAATGCGGTGGATAGCTCTCCAGTTGGGCCAATAGTTGCTCCCTCAGTTTAATTTGGGTAAGGCTCTGTGTCCTGGCAGGTGCTCAGTTTGACCCTGTCCATCTGCTCCAACAGCACTTTCCACTCCGTTAGTTCAGTCCATCATCTCAGGAGAACTCTCATCAGGACCAGATTAATGATGCAGGAATAGCTTAAGACTTTGGAGATGACACAAAGATGGAACTCAAAGTAATGTGTTTTATTGTTTCTTTTGCAACAATTTTGCTCAATAAGAAAAATTTAAAATATCTCATTTGATGTCATTTTCAAGCCAAAGGCAGAGCTTGTTTTAATGAGTCAACAGGTAACTCATAGTTTACTAACAAGAGTTACCTGTAGTGATACTGTGATGTATATGGTATATGTATATATATATATGTATGGCCTCATACTTGTAGTTTTTAGTAATGTGTTGGATTTCATGTCACTTAGGGAAAGTTTGAGTATTTTTTAACATACTCAGCTCATTGTCATTTTGTGGATATTTTAAAGCTGCTTTGTGCTGCTTGTGTTTTGCATCACTTTCAGCTCATTGTGTCTCAGGGAGCATTTTCCACATCTGGGTAGTCTTTGTATGGTAGGTTTGCATCTCTGTGCATTAATTTTTAGTTTTTTGAAGGTTGATTTACTTTTCTTTGTAACAAAATCAATATATTTTTGATCATTTCTGTCATTTTTGTGTAATAATTGGTCGTATTTTGTTCTTTCAGTGAATCACAGTGAATCACTATTCTTTTTTCTGTTTGGTATGTTGTTTCTTTTGATTTTTTTGAAGCAATTTTGTGTCTTGATACTTTTATGATTTGCTCCTTGTAGTGGTTTCATGCCTTTTTATGATCTTTACAAGTGTGCATCAGTCTTTAGATCCTCTGTGTCGCCAGCAGTTGGAGGAAGTGTCTGGTAATTTATGGCTGTGAGGTGTGTATCATCCTTTTATTTTCTAAGATAAATGTCAGTCAGACATCATGCCAACTGTTTCCTCACGCTTTTATCTTTTACTGGCTTCTTTTGTCCATCATTTTCAATAAACTATTCTGAGATCCAGTGAAGAGTGAGGCCTTTAATCTTTGTGAATCCCCATCAAACAAGTCCACGTTTATGTATTTGTGTTTATTTGTGTGTACCTTCATACAGTGGAACCTCCAGTCCAGTGCTGTGGGAGCAGCTGTTGTTAGTGGGACAGCCGCCAGGTAACCAGGGTGCATGCTGGGACAGCAGAAATCAGAGCCAAGCATTTGATTCATGTGAATCTGAGAGAGAGTGTGGGTCTGTGTTGCATCGTCGTCCGGCTGGCACCGAGTCAGCAGCGGGCCATCCTGCAGGGTGAGGGAAGTGGCTGGGTGGTGTGATGGTGTGGAGTCTGACAGGAGGACAGACTCTCAAAGGAGACAAACACACAATCAGGACCATTATTACACACGACGCAGGCCACAGGCGACAACTGGTCTGACGGTGAGAAGCTCTCCGCTTGGCAACTATCAGCAGCTTATAAAATATCTGCATTGCAAAGCTCAAATGAATCAACTATCAAAACCTGTCAGATCTGTTACCCAATAATTAACTTACATGTAAAAATGCAATTTCTGCCAAAATAAATGCAGAAATGAGAATTTTGTTTGCATTTTTGCCTTAGCTGATTGCAGGAAATTTTCCTATTTTATAAATGTGAAAAAATATTTAGCTTATTTTTATGATACTTATATAAATCACAGTATTTAGAGGTGTCACAGTGGGATTTGGAGACATAATGTGAAATTAGATGGAGTCCTGTTGAGTTTGCCTTTGAATGTTTCACACTTGTGGTCAGACTAAACATAGAGATCCTCCATTATTTTGTATTTCTGTTAATAGAAAGAAAGTTAATCTTTCTGCCTGCTAATGCATGTTCTAAATACGAGGTTTTCTGTTCATTATCTTTTATTTTTAAGTGAAAAACTGCACATCAGGTGCACAAACCAAAGGCATCAGAGGTTCTCTTCAGTTTGATTCTCTGCAGACGACACTGAATCTGAGTGCTTCTCGTGGGCCTTTCAGACTGCAGCTCCTGCACCTCTGCACCGTGGCATCAGTATTCCAGGCCCGTTCATGGACACAGCGTTCCCTGAGCTGATGGAGGCAGCAGCAGCAGCATCCCTTCACTGCTTCTCCCATCAGACCACCAGAGGGCGGAGCACTGCGCTCCATTTGCTTTATGCATCTGAGGGCGCTTCATGTGCTGTAGCCTACTTTGATTCCTTCTCTTTATCTCTCATTTTTAATAACTTCTCTATTCTGAGCTGGCTTTAAAAGCTTCAGTAACACAGTGATGCTGACTCTGTGGTCTGTACAATCTTTTGTTCAGAGTCAGACAATGATGCTGCTTATGTCAGCAATAGGAATAATCTAAACACATATTTTCTGACTATATTTGTTCTAATAATGATTTGTAAGCTTCAGGACTGTGTTCGCAGCTCAACTTATCAAAATCCTCAAATTACCCGGGGTTAGTGCAGTCAGGAACTGTTCTCTAGTCAGCACAAACAGCAGGCACACACAAACTTGCTCATGCAGATTCAATGCTTGCATGCTCACACATGCAAAAAAAAAAAACCTCTAAAATTATTTGCACTTTTTGTTTCCAGAGCAGTTAACCTCAGCGAGTGACTGCAGGAAGTTGCAGACTTTTCCCAGCCACTTTGGGATGGTGCAGCTCCCATAGGCACCTCTGTGCCAGAACGTTGTCCTGTAAGGTCACAGAGAGGTCATTATACAGTTTGATGTGAGGTTATGCAACCTTGCAGTCTGCCTGCTTGCCACTAAAAAAGCCACTCTAATGTTGGCTCTTAATATTTTCAGCCAAGGTTGCAGAGGAGGCATCATCTCCTCACTTTGCCTCCTGATGATTGTCCCTCCATGTATCTGACCACACAGCTCTGCAGAGACACTTTGATCACCACAGCAGGAACAGCAGCACAATGGAGGGTAAGGAGAGAAAAAAGCAGGGGTTAAATGCTGAAGAGAGGAGAGCTGGTCATGCACGCTAATTAGAGCTCTAAACCTAACAGATGAGCAAATTTCATAAGTCTGCATTTTGTTTGCAGAAATTGAAATAAACTGACACATTTTGGACTTAAATTGAGGTCAAATCCTTTATTTGCTAACTTCAACTCAAAGTGAGTCAAGACTGGAATCCTTGCAAAGTGATGGTTAAACATTTGAGTTAGGTTTATCTAATCTACTTTTTGAAATATTAAACTTAAAGCATCCTAAAATGGACAAAAATCTCATTTAGTCTTAATCTGACTTTGTGAGCTCTTCAGTGAATTCAGTGCAAAAATCTGGAAACTGCAGCCAACATCTATCAGCAAAATAAACATCTGGAAGAGTTTTATACTATAGAGTTCACCAGATAGAAAGCAGGCTGCACCAGGAAATGATGCAAAATATGAAACAGTCATCAAATGTAATCTGATTTGTTTTTATCAGATTCAAATGAGTTTTTTTGCTCACAAGCTTGAAAATTCCTACACGTAAAAGTGCAGTCCAATAGCTTTTAAGAAGCTGTCAGAAAAACAGTTATATATTTAGAGGATTTAGTTTTCTCTGACAAAAAAAAAAAATCTATTTTCAAAATTTATGTTGTAATAAAATTGAGTGTGCACATAAATATTGTGTGTTTTATCACTGAGAGTGTTCTATTCCAAAATTCAACTCTTTCCCCTCCTGCTCTAAAACTGGGATTATAAATCTGTTCGTAGCCTCCGCAGGTACACAGGTGAGCTTTTGTTTCACTGACATTTACAGCTCTCAGTCTGCATACTGTCTGGTAGGTCAGCCTTCCTACAAAATGTGGAACATGACAAGAAAAAACTCCAAGAAGAACGTAAAAACTGGGGAGGATATTCTCCAGAGAAAAGGAAAGACAGAAAAAGAAATCGTATTCAGTTCAAAAACATGAAAAAAGTGACATTTAGACAGCTGCTCTGAGGTCAGGCGCTGTTTCGTGAGAAATCTAAAAACACACACCACCTCTTCCTGTTCCATTCCTGCAAAATTGTTTCTTATAAATTCCCCCAAAAT
Organism: Callopanchax toddi; assembly: GCA_006937965.1. NCBI lineage: Eukaryota > Metazoa > Chordata > Actinopteri > Cyprinodontiformes > Nothobranchiidae > Callopanchax > Callopanchax toddi. The sequence continues at coordinate 2,841,446 of SSNR01000030.1, read as the reverse complement.
GCATATTTTATTTTAAATGCCTGGATTTGATGCAGTTTTCAGCTGTTTTTAAGCTGAAACACATTCAGAAAACCCTCCTGAAAAAACGAGTCCTTTTTGTCTTACTTTGTGTATCATTTTCAGCAGCATACACTATGCACACATACACACTCGGAGCAGGATGTTCGGCCCTGAAAGCAATCCTTTTAGTGTGGTGGAGTAGAAAGGTGTTGGGTGTTCTCTTCACAGTAAAACCTCCAGTAGCAAAAGAAAAAAAAGAATCCTGGCAGTATTATTGCAAACCCGTGTTTCTTTCTTGGGAATTAAATGTCCAAGATAGATATCACAACTGTTTGCGTCTGACAAGCTGCCTTGTCTGAGGCTTTTCACAGAGAAACAAAGTACGCTCGCTAATGTGTAAAAGCTGTTTTTGTGCAGCAGGAGTCAAAGCTTTTACATAAATCCCCCCTTTTATTTGAGTAGCTTTCTGTTAAATAAAAAGAAAGATATTCTCATTCTGCACATGCAGTAAACTCAGATATTTGATGGCCAAAACTGATATTTTTGGATTACAGCTCCCAGTGGTCGATTAGAGCGTGTTATCATCATTTTACAACAGAAGGCTGAGGCCATGATTTCAGCAGCGCACACAAGGTTTCATATCTGTCGGCTCAGCTTTTATCTTTATGAGTGTTTGAGGGCCGAGGCCAACATTTTTAGAGTTAACTCTCCTTTTTCACATTTCTGACAGTATCCTTTAACTCTGTGCCCTTTACAAAAAAAAAAAGTCAAAAGCTTTCACAGTGCAATGGAACTGATTGACGGTTAAATGCCAAAATTTCACAATCTAATAAGACAGATATTTCACAATTTTTAGATTTCCAATGAGATATGGAGTGGTCGGTCTTGTACCACAAAACCCCCAAAACATTTAAAATAGATGCAAAAGAAATGTAAAGGGAAATAAACAAGCACAAAGAAACTGAGATTAATTTAAAGATGAATAAAAGAGCTCCAAATAGGAAAGAAAAATAAGAAATAAACACATAAAAAGACTCATGGGGAACAAATAGAACATGTTAAACAACCAGAAAGAGATGTAAGGTCAAATAATTTCAAAATTACCACAAAGCAATTAAATGTTCCAAAACTATTTAACACAGTGACACAAATAAAAATTAAATACTGATCTGTTCTGCATGATCATTCTGTTTGTTGAACAGTTTGGTTTGTCTCAGAACTTTTTATTTAAATGATAAAAATCAGTCAGTGATCACTGTGGGTGACGATCTTCAGAAATCAAATAAAAATGAAAAATAGTACCACCATCTAGTGGGATATTTTCATTATATTATTTATATTACTTAATAATCAAACCCTGTATATATAGTCCCCAGTTTCTAGGTCTTAAATCCTATTTTTGTGTAAGCTGTTGCTGATCTTGTCATCCCTCATAGGCCCCTCATATAAGCTTAGATTTGAAAACATAGGCAATAGGCAGACTTGACACCAAAAACCTGACACATAATTAGGTGTTGTTGGGTAAAGTGTGTTAGAGACAAGCAGAGAAACGTGGTGATTTGTTCCCCCTAGGGTTCGTATTTTATTCATCAGGACTTGATGCATCCAAGTATAGGATCATTCGGTTTTGGCACCTTTAAAGATTTCATTTTCAATCAGAACAACACATTAAAAATCAAAACAAACAAAAGAAATGGCTAAGGCTGTGTGAGTTTTAAAAACAAATTAAAATACATACAGACATGTTTTTATATATTTATCAAGAAATCAAACCAGACGGTTTAAAAAAGCAGTTTTGTTCCATGTAATTGGTTTGGTTTGTCTCACAAATGTAATGAGAACAAATGAGCTAAAAAAAGTAAAGAGAAAAACAAAAACACATGAAAACATTAATACTTTAAACTCTAGCGCCTTTTTTCCCCTTATAGCTATTAACCTTTAAAACTTAAGTTTCTCAAGAGCAGATCTGCTGTCATTTTTATAGCATGCATTAAATTTCTGAAACTGAATCACTTAGATTTTCTTGTTCTATTTTATATTTATCTTGTTTTTATTTTTGTGTCTGGCATCCTCTTCTTTTTCTTCCACTCTGCTTCTTTCTTTTTGTTTTGCAGAAGTCATGTTTAGAGTCTTTGCCGGTTGAGATTTGACTCCTTTGCTTGGCTCTTTCTGTTGAGGGGTTCTACAACTCCACCCCCCCCCAAAAAAAGAAAGAGAACAGAGACTGAGAAAAAGACGAGAAGGTTCTGTTGAAAGAATAAATATTACTCTACTGTTCTGCCTCTGGCGGCATCAGACGCTATACTGCTGCTACCTGAAGAACCTTCTCTAGTTCTTGACCTTCTAATAAAGAGATACGAAAAGTCTTTTCTCATGTTTTCAGCAGCACTTGGTAGAGTTGTTTTAAACTTTTTTTTTTGTTTTAGTAAAGTCTGTTATTTCTTGATTATTAACGTAATAATTTATTTATAAAAGTAATACATATATATATATATAGTACCTTTGTTAGAGATTACAGATTGGGGTACTTCTTACTGAATCCCAAGCTGTAACAATTCACAGTTTTAATGCAAAAAAAAAAACAAAAAAAAAACCAACAAATGACTCAATAAATAAAAGGTGTTTATCTGAGCGGTGGGCTGGCTAAAGGGGAGCTTGACCTGTTGCTCCAACCAAACTTGTGGGGCAAACTGTCAAACCATAGGGCAATGAAATCATGGAACTGATTCTGAGTCTCATAAATGCCCACCCCTTCCACCCCTCTTTCAGAGCCCTGAACCTCATAAACAAATCCTGTCCCAAAAAATGACAGATCTCACTCTTTCTGGAGAACCTGAACCATCAGGAACACAGCAGATTTGTTGAAACTCTCTCACCAATGGTTATGGAAAAGTCATGCAGCTGAACAAATAAATAAATGTCTATAAACATGGAAATCCAACTTCTCCAGGGGCGTACTCCACCCACAGGGGTTCCTGGGTCTCCTGATCTCTAGTGGGCTTACAGGCCTGTGTCAGCTTTCTCATACAGGCGTGGTACGGCGGTTTGCTGTGTTGGTGTGGCTCGAGTCTTTCAGGTCTTTCTGGATGCAGTTGTGGACTTGAAGGAAGTTGTGGTCCCTCTCAGAGTTGTAGGTGGCGGTGGGCGTACCAGAGGACTTGAGGGTGTCCCGGGGGAGCGTGTACATGGAGATCTCTGTAGATGGCAGTGCACTAAAGCCCTTGAGGCCCACCGGTGAGGTGTCGCGGGAATGTGATGGGTCTGTGGATCGGGAGGAGGAGCGCGAACGGCGCCTGTAGCGATAGCGGTAGCTAGGGATCCGCGTTATGGCCGAGGCTTGGAGGTAGTCGGCTGCACGTGCACCTATTCGCAGCTGTCGATGGCGGTCGATGAACATGTGCACGGCCAAGACGCCCACCATCTCAGCCATGATGAAAGATAGGGCACCAAAATAGAAGGACCAGCCATATGAATAGCTGTTCTTCTTTGAGTCGCTTTTTGAAGGGTCCCCCGCGTTGGCTGATATGTACACGATGATCCCGATAATGTTGCTCAGACCTGATGGGTTGGAGAATGCAGGGTGGACAGCGTACAAGAGGAAAGAGGTATTGGGTAATGATCCGTGGGGAGAAGGAGAAAAAAGACAAAAAGAGAAGATACAACATGTCAGTTGAAGTGAACTCACTGCAGTAATCAGCAATCAAGTATATTTTGAACTACTGTATAGTTGGTACTAAATGTACTAATCTTTCAACTCTCCAAACAAAATGACACTAGACTTCTAATCTTTGGCCTTGCATCAAAAAAATGGGGTGACTGCATGCTTTGGACATTTGGGACAGGGCGTAACGTAGTCCACAGTGGAGCGGAGTTCTGTGTTTGAGCTTGTTGTCCACTTATAGCATAAATGCTTTGACTTGTTTAGTCACAGACAATGACATTTTTGACATAGAATGTATTGAAAGATGGATTATAGGGAAACTGTGTCATGGACAACATATTTTTAGAGATTAATCCCAATGGGTGACTTTTAGCCTAGCAACAGCATCAAGAGAAAGATGACAACAGAAGAATGTCTCATATCTGCAGAGACAACCAACATGGCATTTTAGCATTTTCAAATGATCTGGTGCAACAATTTTAATTGCAGATGAATGTTGAAATGCAGATCAAAAATTAAGGTTTTGGATAATTGTTTCAATCCTGTCAAGTTAATCTTAATCAATATAAACCACAACAGGTGCAGTAATCAAAAGTAGTAGGATTCCAGCCTGTCCTTTTTGACTAGGAAGATAGAAATGACAGAACGGTCTATCACCTTGTTTTAATTCATTGGTATTTGACTCACCTGCAGACACAAAAAAGATCCCTGCACTGAGGATGATGTTGTGGCGTGACTTGTAGAACTCACTGGCAGCTATACACAAGCCTCCCATGAAAAGTAGGATGACGCTGAGGATGGGGAAGATGCTGGAGGCTCGCACGGCACCTGGAAGTCAATAGAGGACATAAGTGATGCAAAGACAGGACGGAAACAAATGACAGCAGTATAAAATGTGACTTGGTGTTCACACAGAAAAGGGACAACAAATAAAAAGAGAGAGAGGCGATCAAAAACACAAAAGTACATTTGGATCTGTTTCGGCATCTGGTCCTTGCAGGTGAGCAAATCCTAATCAACACCCCATCAGGCTTGTGAAAGACTCCATCAACACTGTCTGGTGAGTGTGTATCCCCACAGTGAGGCTGTTACCCAGCCTTAACGTAATCACCCGTTTTCTTCATCCTGAACACCTCTTCGCCTACCACCGAGGTAACTGGTTGCTTTGTGTATACCTTTGTGTGATAAACAGTCAACCAAAGTGCTTCAAGACTCTGGCGTGTTTATCAGCCAGACTGCAGTGCAGTGGAATGCTGCCAGTGTCCTTGAAACAAAACAACACAGTCACAGCCAATTATCAAGAAGCAGTAACTGGAAGTGGGGTATGATGTTACTTTAGAGGTCAATCCAGGGTCAGAAGATGGCTGCACTGCATCCTGAGGTGTCAGGTACAATCAGTGTCATGATCAAGCTTGAGGAGCCGACCATCGTTTGAGTCATGCAGGAAAAACTATGAGAAAGTGTCCCACAGAGTCACCTCCTGCCATCCGCTCGACTCTTTCCTGTTTAACATGCACACTTAAACTTTCATCAGGCTAGTTAAATTTTCACCACTTCACCTCATCTCCCCAAGAGCTTGCTGCCTCAGCACTTTTCTCAGTTTCTCCCCAAAGTGCTGACACCGGGCTGGGTGGCTCACTGCTGAACTTGGCTCCCTGCACCTCCATAGGGATCAGCTGGGGGTCCCTGCAGCCCATCTGCCTGCCTACCTGCTGACATTCATCACTGCCCCCCCCCCCCCCCCCCCCCCCCCCCCCCCCCCCCCCTTTTGCTCTATATCCTGGAATTCTTTATTCCAAGAACCTTAAGGCTTTGTGGTCGAATTAGCGGCTCGGTGGGAAAGTCACCCTGAGCCCACAGGTGAGCTGACAGGCAGCTGTTAACTGGAAAGCCACAGCTGACTGGATGCGTACTTCGTATTGACCATCAGCAAAATAAGTGACCATTGATACTCTAATGCTTATTTGACTGTGTTTGTTTACACATCAATATAATTTACCAAAGAAGTTCTGGTTCCCAGGTTTAGTCATCACAATCTACTATGTTAGTTGCTTAAAATTTTTTAGCAAACAATATATTTTTAGCAACTAGACTTACTGAATAGATAAGACCAACAATACCCTTATATTTACTGAAACCTTTTGTTTTTCTGCAATAATAACATCAGTCTGAGAACAACCACTAAGTAAATATTTCCACCACTTTTGATACTTTAGGGATTCATATAAAAGTACCATCTTAATTACTGTGATTATTTTTCTTTGGCTCTATTAATAGATCGACTAAAGCCATAAACTTCAGCCTCGGATAAAGAGGAGAGAGACAAAAATACAATAGACTGCAGATAATCTTCCTGCTCAGACTTTGATAATCAATGTTTGTTTTGATTCTTTTTCATACTCAACAAAAATAATCTAAAACTCAAACTGAGTTCAGTGCAGAACAGCAGGAGCACCAGAATGGGCTAAACCACTCAGTCATTCAAAAATAAAGAAAAAGTTTATGAATTTTGGATAAGACTTCTTTTTTGTGACTCTGGCAACCAAGGCATTGAATATAGCAATACAGTCATATCAATTAATACAATTTGACCTATATATATAGGGTTACATCATGCACATAACTTTGTTTCCCATGATGCAATGTGATTTCTGATGTTTTGTGCAGGTGGAGTTGAAAAATGACCACATAATATCAACTCACATCCCGCTGGCAGCACACAGGAGAAGAGCAGTGAGTTCACAGGGTTTACTTGTGTGTTCTGATTTCATGATTGTGAAAATTGCATGTTATTCTGTTTTGGGATGTGATTCAAATTGCTTTGTAAACAGTTTCATTCAATGCGAGTTTGGCATCAAAATGTTAACATCTTTTGCTGTGATTGTCTAGAAAACTGAAATGATGCATGACCCACAGATGATGGTAATGATTTTTGTGACCTCTGACCTTTCATTTGTGCACAGGAACACATTAAAATTTAATGGGATTGTTTGTGATTATAGGAGAATCTTGACAATCAATCATTTCTGAAAATAATACCTTCATGTGACTTATTTAAATACTATGTCCTGCAAGTTTTTACTCTTAAAAAAGAACTTTGATGAACAAATTAGCATCAGGTCCAAATTTATCATAATGCATTTTTAGATAAAAGCAATTTTTTATTCTTTATTAAGTAGTTCTGACACATAAGATCAAAACAATAAAAAAGTTTAATCGCTTTTAAAATTGACAAAGGAATTTGCAGATTGGCTTTCATTGTACTATATCAATGTATAATTCTCTGTCATCTTTTAAGAGATTCATGCATCATTTATGAGAACATTTATGAATGTGTTTTTGAGCAGACACGGTAATATCTCATTTGCTCTTCTGCCTGTATTCATTATGTCATTTTTCAACGTTATGATGTGCTTATGGTGTTCTTTAACCTTGCCTGAAATGGCCATGGCCGCAGAACTTTAATATGTACGACGAAGAAGACTTTAATGGCACTATTCTCCACCTCACGTTTTCTCTTTCACCTGTCTGTCTCTGTCTGCTGCACACAATCATCTCTATGTCTGTATCACCCTGCAAATGTCCTCCAACTTCTTTCCACCTTCATCTCTTACTTAATTTGTACTCACTTAAAGCACAACACAGTTTGAAAGATAAAATTTCATCTTGCCCTCCCTCTCCTTGTCTCCTTGCTTGTCCAGAGGGGATTGCTGGGTTTAGAGTAGCTAGCGATGGCGGGTTGATTAAATATTAAGTTGTCCTAAGAGTTGACCTCGCTCCTGTGTCCTGCTTCAAACCCTTTCAGTCTCCCACACCTCTGCCTCCATCCTCATATGCTGTTAACTCAGAAGGTATTGACATGGCCATTCACGGCACATTACGTGGGAGAGGGCACGGGGGCTTTTTCATCCATCAGCTTCATTTGCCAAGACAAAAGAGGGATAAATGGCCAGCCAAATTTATTGATTGTTGACAGTGGGGGGTTTAATGGTGTGAGATCCCAAGGTGACTCAAAAGTTAAAGAGAAAAACTTCATTTGTAGACAAACTGAGAAAAAAGTATGTGATTTTCTTCTACTCCTTGCTGTTTTTCTGAGTTCAGTTCAGCCTGAGTTGGCTTATTCAGTTAGAACTCAGTTTATGTGTACTGAACATTTTTAAACATTTTTCTTCTACTTTATTAATGTCATAGTTAATATAAAAACAGTTAAGCACTTTAAAGTAAGTACCCCATAAGCTAGCTGGAAATCTAAATGGCGAAAATAGAATTTTATTGTCTGTCAGATCGACCTATAGTTGATTAGAAGTTCTAACACATTAGTGCCACACTACATACAATTATATTAGAAAGTTACAGTTAGTGTGATTTGACTACCTGCCCTGCTAGTTTGTGGTAGCGCTAACAACGCTAACATGCCTTAGTGATGTTAAGAACCAACATTCACACAAAAGTTTTTAATAGTTAAAGAAAAAATGCTTTGTCACATCATATATGACGTTTTCTGCATTGCAACATTTTTGCTAAAGCTGCTCTCTTTGCTTAATATTTTACTTCCCTATGCTTTTTTTGGTTTTGTTCTAGAGTATGCCACTGAGGGGAAAAATGGAAGAAGTGTTCAGAATAAAATCCAAATGTCAAGAAAAAGTCTAAATTCTATTTTCGGAAAGAAGTTGTAAATAGGCTATTTCAAGAATTGGCCAAGGAAGGGAACTCCATTGTGCACCTGAACCCATTGGTATTTGTTCTGTTTTTATTGTTTTTGTGACTAAATGTGGTGGGTGTGTTCCTAAAGTAAACTATAAAATATACATTTCTTGAATGTTTCATCCTGCATGCAATCCTCAAAATAAATAACCTACATTTGATTTAAATCTGGGAATAGTCGACTTTGAATTTGTTGATCGTTTTGCACTTGATATCCTATAAAAACTTTCTGTAGCAGATGTTTCCTGAAACATTTTTGCCTAAAGTTTGAAATAATCTGAAAAATCCTGAAAACGATAGAAGCAAAGTGATGCTTTAGCTTCTCAAGTCAAGAAGAACCAAACTCATTATCACTGCTTTGAGCATCAGCTGCCCTGAAGTGCTTCTCCAATTCAAACCATTATCTGCATTACCATCCAGTGCACTGAAAAGTGCACTGACCTTCAGAGTGACCTCCCAGCATGCAATGTGGCCTCTCTGGAATCAGGCTGCAGCTTGCTGCCAACATGCCCCTGGGTTTGGCTGGCCAAAGTCTACCTCAAAAAGAAAGACATAAATTCCTGCAGATCTTTATGACAGGATGCATTCTGTTTTAGTGCATAGTTTTGAGTATTTCAGTGCTTGGTTATCAATTGATGAAGCTCAGATAGCTGCATCTCAAAGCATCTTTTATTTTTTCTGCCTGCAGAGGGGGCAAAAGATGGGAACCATTGGAGGGAGACATGACAATAGTCATCCCCTAAGGCAGTGAGGCAAACTATTTACAATCAATTCTTCCTCACACTGTTCTCAAGGTTACACATCTTCACGTTTCATCTTTTAAGGATTGGCCTTGTCAGAGTTTTGGATCCTGCCTGGAGGGATGTTTAAGAACAGCAGCATCCCTGGGGAAAAGCAGGCAGAGAGACTGACAAGCTGACAAAAATCAGGGACTACAGTGATACCTGTTGTGGTTGGGTGAACACAAAAATGGACATGACAGTAATGCACTGTTCTTAAACTATATTAGGTAAACTTTGTTTTTTTCTCAACATCAGACACAATTTCTTAGCAGGTTTTGTTAGGATCATGTTTTTTTTTTTAACTCGATGACTGGTTGCACCCTGAGGATGTTTGGTTCTGATTTTGAAATGTTCTTTTGTCGTCTTTGTGACAGTTGTGAAAAGAGTAATTTGTTAAACAAAACTGAACTTTTTTCTATTTATTCATAATAACTTTTGAAATGAAATAAAATGGAATTGTGTCACAAGTAAACAAAGCAACTACCCCACACAAAATACAAGACAAACCACTGCTTCAGTCTAACAAATCATACCAGTTGAACTCCAAAGTACAACTTAGCAAAGAAAAACAACAAAACAAAAAGCCAAACTGATCCTTTTCTGCCCATTAAAGAGTTGGAGAAATCAAATGCTTCTTTGTTTTGCTCTAATTTTTGTTATCAATTTATTAATATTTGTTGATTACTTCTAAATAAATAGGCTGCATGGTGGCGCAGTTGGTTAGCACTGTTGCCTCGCAGCAAGGAGGTCGTGGGTTCGCGTCCCGGCTCTGCGGCCTCTCTGCGTGGAGTTTGCATGTTCTCCCCGTGCATGCGTGGGTTTCCTCCGGGTACTCCGGTTTCCTCCCACAGTCCAAGGACATGACTGTCAGGCTAATTGGGCTGGTAAATTGTCCTTAGGTGTGAGTGGGTGTGTGGTTGTTTGTCTCGTTCGTCTCTGTGTGGCCCTGCGATGGACTGGCGACCCGTCCAGGGTGTCCCCCGCCTCTCGCCCCTTGACCGCTGGAGATAGGCACCAGCTGCCCCGCGACCCTCTGTGGAGGAATAAGCGGCTACAGAAAATGGATGGATGGATGGATGGATACTTCTAAATACTGCTGTAAAATCTGACTAAACTCTTGATTTTTTGACAGATCTCTATTTTTGGCTTATGTAGCATAATATAACCTGTTTTTATTGTTATAATACGGACACACTTCTGCAAGGTTATTAGCTTAGTTTTGTCGGTTTTATGCCCAGCAATGCAAAGCTACCTTCACTAACCTAATTGTTATGCAGGATATCTTAGGTTCTTTTGATTCAAAGGGAAGACCTACGTACGTTGTATTTGGAAGTTATAACCCAGAAGCAGACTTAGACTACAGTTATTTTATTTAAGAAACAGATTGAACGAACAGACAGATATGAGGTAGATGGTGCATCTTAAGAGATTCTTCTGATGTTATTAAGCTGAGAGTTAATGACGAGAGCCCGTGAGATATTAAATATCTCTAGGGAGTCTGAGCTAGTTATGAGGGGAGCTGAGACTAAGTTGACAGGAGTGTTATTTATCAAGAGCCTCAGTTTACCAGATCGGAGTTGATACCTCGCTGAAACCGCTCCAAGATCGCCTCGGCGTGGTAGGTGGAGGTTCGTCGGTGAGATCGTTGGTCTGACGAACCTCGGTTCAGTCCCCGGTGAACGCGAAGTTCCCCAAGGCACGGAGGCGTCTGAATGAGTCGGCGTCAGCGGCTCCATGATCGGCTGGTAGCGGAGGCAACGGGGTTTTTCCCCATGGCTGGCGGAACAGAAGCTGACGGATGGTGTCGAGCTTCTAGCCAGAGAAAATTGTCCTCGACTGTTTGGGGCTAGTACCCAAGACGTGCAGTCGGCATCAAGCGTACCGTGTAGCGGAGGAACGGTCGCTGTCGTCTCGTTGCTGGCTGAACGAGAACCCGGTAGCTTCCAGGCAGGAAGTCTGACCGTGGAAACTTTTGGACGCGTGGCCCAATGGGAAGGAGTTACCAAGTCACGTGGTTCTCGTCATTAAGGAACCCAGGCAAACTAGATGGATTATTAATATGCTTTAACCTTTTAGCAAAAGTAGGAACATAAAATAATACTGATGCAACATCAACATTCATTAATACTGGAAGAAAATGAATTAATCATATTAAGACATTTCTGGACAGTGGATTAAAGGTAGTGTCTTTTTAGAATGAGACATCAAAGAGTCTTTGAGTTTAATTATTAACTAAAGAACGTCTGAGTCTTCCGACACGACCGGGTCCTGGAAGGAATGTTGATTCAGGTTACAACATAATAAAAGAGTCATTTTAATCCAAGTTATTGGGAAAAAGATGAGTTATTGTATTGATGATCCAGAGGTCAGAAATCAGAGATAGTAACGCCTTTGCCGGCGCTACACTTATTTTGTTCACTTTTTAACTTTAGAACTTTGAAAATAGAAGAATTAAACCCCCATTGCAGGAGAAAACAGAGTTATAAATATTTATAACAATAAATGCATATTGTTGTTATAATGTTGCATCAATCTAAGGAAAGTTTACTGTAACAAGAAAGCAATTTTCCTTCATATAAACAATAGAAACTCCTGCTTGCTGTGTGTTTGTGGACTGAATGACACTAACATCATGTCACCCTGTGATGCTCATAAACTGTATATTTAATAAGTGTACAGAGAAAGTGATTTTGTCCTGATGTTTTGACAGAAGGTGGCTGCAGTCGTGGGACACTGCAGTAAAATATGTGTTAAAATGTCACTTTGTCACACAAAAATAGTATTCAGTTCAAATGAACACTTTGACCTCTGTCCTGATAGATAATGGCACACGCGACCTTCTCGGTGTCTTGTGTTTCTGGAAGCTTCAGCCCACAAAAAGCCTGCTCTCCTGAGACCTGTGATTAGCAACGAGGTCACCGTTTTGATTTGGGTCGAGGTTGGGTTGACACTGAACAATGATTCTTCACTTTCCTGCCCTTCAACATGCACACTCATGTGATACTGTTGTTTTTCTCTTTATTTTGACATCATGTGCTGTTTTCTCTTTCTTGTTCTGCCGAGCCTCTTGGACCAGAACATGAGCGATGGTTCGCCCTGCTCGTCGCTGCCTTCCTGCTAGCCTAAACGTGCCAGCCAGCTCACAGACGCACAGGGTGGGGACAGATACTGAGCGTACCATATTGATTGGCACGGCAGCAGCTCAGGCTGGTGTCCGAACACCAACACTCCTCAGCACTCGCTGACAAACAACTTAATGAGACACAACATCCATGCCGACTCATGGCTCGGTTTCAGTGGGCTTCACACATTCAACTTTTGTCCAAATGGTAAAGAAATCTAAACATTTGGAGGCATCTGAACAGATTTATTAAGTCAGAATATGTGTAAACATGTCTTATTTTTCCACCTATCTTTGAGGCTTTTTACCCTGACAACATTTCTGAGAAAGAACACTAATTATTTTACTTGTAGGCCAATTTTGGATCAAATTGGCTGCAAAACAGATCAGTTTGTACTGAAGTTTGAGATGAATCTGTAATTTTTCAGAATTAGCTTCAGAATTAAAGGCTGCTTTAGCAAAGAAACCAAGATTCACATTTTATTATGAAGGAATATTTACACATTTCTTATATTTTATGAGTTTCCTGCTTTTTAAGGTCCAATGCAACATTTTATGCTTTTTCAGAAATTGCGAGGAAAACTGATACAGAGTGCTTCACTTCAAAGTCGAGTTTATATTTAAAAAAAGTTTTTTTTACATTTAAAATGTGCACATAATAAAAAACTAAACTGAAAGAAGAAATTATAACTTAACTAAAACTGAAGTTTTATATAATTTAATGCACATCCACTGCACATGTAAACATGCAGGAAGTCCTGTCATCCTTTCCTTCACTTCATCCCTTCATTCTGACAGGGTTGAGGGTAAATTAGCATTGGCTCTTAATCAGCCTCCCCCAGCCCTGAATGTGCTGATGTGCAGGACAGGGTCATGCTAATCAGGTGCCTCAACTTGCAGGCTCATTGATTTAATACTACAAACACGTATTAATCCCCTCCACACCTCCTCCTCCTCCTCCTCCTCCTCAGTTTGAAGCCCTCTTCCTGACCAACGAGCTTGTTACCCCTCTCACCCCTACTCATCATCACGATTTCAAATAAAACACAAGCAGAAAAAACAAGATTGAAAACTGAAATAACCTGCATGTTAGACTTGGAGACAAAATTCAAACTTTGCAGAAATTCTTGGATTGTCTCAGGGGCATCTCCAAAAAGGTTTTCAATGGGAGAAGAGTTGCTGGACCTTGCTGTCGTGTTTTGAAATAGTCTAAAATGAAAGCACGGCAAGTTTTCTTTCAAATTAGTCGCAGAGCATCTGGAACTCATCTTAAACCTGTTTTAATTTAGTCTTCATAAAAACACACACTTCAGTTTGAATGGAGTATGTAAGTAAGTAAGTAAGTAAGTAAAGTTTATTTATATAGCACCTTTCACAGAAAAAATCACAAAGTGCTTCACAGAAAACAGAATCAAACATGATAAAACAAATAAAATCAATAAAACAAACAAAATATCATTACAAATCAAAATCATTAAACAACAACAAGAGAACACAAAAGAGTTATTTAAAAGCAGTTTTGAATAATTGGGTCTTCAACTGCTTTTTAAAGGAGTCCAGACTGTCTATACAGCGTAAAACTAAAGGAAGGTCATTCCAAAGTCGCGGTGCAACAGACTGGAAGAAGCATGTGGAGTATGTGTGTTAAGTGTTTAAGATATTGAGAATTTTTTTGTCCTATAGTGCTGTATTTAGTACAATAATGTACAATCCAGTCATTTTTGCTCCCCTTCTCATTGGCTGATTTTAACTATAGAGTACGTGTTGAAAAGTGTATATTTTCACTGTAATTGTCACCTTAGCTGCAAAGTGACCCCTTTTAAAAATGATTTCAAAATAAAATTCATGTTCATACAGCAGGATATTAATATTTTTTGTTTTTCATGGTGATTTGCTCTAACGTTTCACAGCAGATATTTTCACAGCATGTAGGGTATGTGACATTTTATGACTTAAAAATTAAAAAATGAGCAGCTGGTGTTAAAAATCATGTATGATAATAAGCGCTGCTCTTCCTATTTTTGCACCTGTTGCTGCTGCAGATGCCCACACATCAGCGAGCTGAATGGACTGTGTGGGTTGTGGTAGACTGGTGGCTGAACAAAATCAAATGACATTTTATTAACAACTTTCCTAAGGCAAAAAGTGCACGTGGTTTCTGCACAGGGTTCCAACTAGTGTACTGCAGACCCTGAAAGCCTGCAGGGCCTCAGCATGGTCAAAAAGTCAGTGCATTTTACTTTATGCAGCTGGGGGAATTCTCAGTCCATATGGAATACCAATGGGATTGGCACATACTGGGAAAAAAATCCCATTGGCATTTTGCATTCTAAGAACCTACAACAACAAATGAGAAAGAAATTGGAAGGAAATGAATAATGCATATGCAGTGCTGTGCAAACATTGTAGGCATGCATGGAAAGAACACTACAAAGAAAGTGGATATGCATCAACATTCCACCATATTCCTTGAATATCTAAGTAATTCTGAAATGTAGAAATGGATTTTTTAAATTTAGTATCTACAATTTCCAACATTTTTCTTATTTTCTAATCCAGCTGTGTGTCCCTGCAGTATAAAACACCCCCTCATAATAAAGAAGCACTTTTGAATCAGATGAACATGAAAGGAGTCTCTGTTTCTTTAAAACATTTTCTTTAAAAGCACTGGGATTGGTCTGAACGTCACAGAGAACTAAAAGTTGTTCTGATTCCTGATGAATCTCAGAAGCATTTCACACTGCAGGCTGATTAACAAACAAGTCAACCTGCATCATACAATCATTCTAATAATCTTCATAAAAGCTGGAGTAAATACAGAAACAAAACATTTTCTCTGAAATATATCAATCTGCAACTTTAAAAGGACATTTTTATTATCCAAATTGTACAGAACTTATTCTATGAGCATACTGGTTGTTGCTGTTGGACATGCTAATGCATTTAACTGGATTTTTCTGTGATTTCACAAATTATATCAGGACCCCCCCCCCCATATCTGTGTTTTACAAGCCGTGTAGCCTCCTCAAAAATGATTGAATGGGGCACCTGCTGTAATAAACAAAAAGTTGGTTTCATCTTTTCTGTGTAAATTACATCATATCAGCCTTATCTTACTCTGCAACCAGAGACCCTTTAGACTGCTCTGGTAGGTTTTTTTAGTAGTCCCCTGCCTCTGCCCCACAAGCCCTCTCCCCAGACCCATTGATTTTATTGGGCGACACCAAAGCCAGCTCAGGCCAGCGTCCAGTCTGCAGCGAGGCCCCAGGGTGACACTGTATCAGCCTGGCCTTATTGATGTCAGCGAACACTCTCAAAGCAAGTCATGCAAACAGCATGAAATGGAGCCGGTTTGGGTAAGAAAGACTCGTAAAAGTTAAGAAGATTATCAGCTGAGGGGAAACAACGAGGAACATTTGAGATTTGCATCATTTAAAGATAAAGCAAAGGCCCAAACTCAACTTTACTGAGATGTTTTGCACGAGGGCTGCTGTGAACAGACTGAGGAAACTTGCTGCTGTGTCATAAATCAATACTTTTTTCTGACTGATACATTAATGTGTAGAAATAAGACAAAATGTCATTTAAAGCCAGTTTAATCCTCTAGAAACACAATGTTTATCAGGCAACTCAGGAAGAATTACACATCTTATGAGTTATAAACTTATTAAGGATTGTCCCGATGATCTGGGTCTCAATCACTGCATTTTTTATTGATTGCTACCAGATTGGCATAACATCACTCAGCTGCTGATCTCTGTTGACCAACTGTCTATGGTTTTGCATCAGACAACCAACCAACCAACTCTTTGATTGGTCAGATGAAAGAACTGCTTTTGTCATAAACTGGGTGTGTGGCCAAGGAGCCCAACAATCAATAAAAAATGTTGTAAGCTGTTATGGTAACAGCTGTTTTTTTACACATCCACTGACAATAATAAAAATTAGGATTTATGACAAACATTTTTTCACATTCACATTTGAAAAAGGAATATTCTTCTATTGTAATAAATAAATCCATTAGAAAACCACATATTGATGTATAAAGTTAAATGACCCAATTTATGTTGAAAACGCAAAAAATCATTGTGTTGACTATGAGCTAAATCAACATTACTTAAATCAAGAGTATGCTTTAAATTCAGTCTATGGTTTGTAACTGGGACACAGTGGGGGGACTGAGGGATTACAGCGGGCTGATGGTTGAGAACAAAGTGGCTTTTGATGTGGAGCAAGCTAATATGCAGCATGATAGAAAATGTCGATGCAGTGTTGCCAGAGTTAGAGAAAATGCAAACCTGACAAAAGTCTAATTCAACACATGAACGTTTATCAGCAGCACCAAAATCTGACCTTCAGACAGCTGACAAATAAACTTCATCAAATTATTATAATTAATGGATAACAGCACTTTGATTCACAATAACTTAGTTAAAACAGATTATTTGGCTTAAACAAATGTCATATTTATAATTTTATGTAAATCACTAATTCAAATTTAACATTTTCCAATTCTTAGTTAGATAATAAAACCTTAATGGGCATGCTATGGTTTATGCTATGTTCTTACCATTGAATGTACAAACAGAATTAAAAGCTAAAACAGAAAACAGCCTTGTTGCACATTGCATTTTTACAGTCTCTAACCATAAACTGTGACCGTTTTGGAGATGTTGGCTAAATGTTTCTGTTGCATGTTTTCTGAATATTGGTCTGTGACTAACCAGTGAGTAGACACGGAAATCAGACCCACTTCGCCTCACATGGCCTCCTCGTCTCTGTTACATAGTGAAGTCATGTCTTTCAGCTTTAGCTGCTTGCGTAACTGGGCGTTTTTCTTCCCCTCGTTCTTCTCTCTCAGCTGCTTAGCACCCAGTAGAGCAGTGGATGATGGAAGCTCCAACACGACATGATCTAAAAACCCACTGGCGCTTCAGTGTGCCTCAGCTGGCTTATATAACCCAGCGTGGATGTGCAAACTGCCTCGCTGTTGGGAGAGCTGAGTACACAGAGCAGCTACTGATATGTGTTTGTATGTATTTGTCAGTGTGAGGATGTTTGTGTGTCAGAGAAGGGTTGCATGTTTGTGAGGTTTTCTGCTCGGCAACCACGTCATCAAGCATGTCTCCCTTCCTCGCTACGCTACGCTACTTCTGATGACATCACCGGTGTGTCCCCTCGATTTTGGACCCACACGCTCTTCAGTGACGTCACTTATGTTAGGCCTTCACCTGAAGTGACACTTTCATGTTACATAACTCCCTCTCGCCTGCATGTTATAGCAGATTTTCTTTGTCTCTGTTCACCCAGAGGCAGAGTGTTAACTCCTCATTATGGAAACACCAGGTGTGTCCATAAAAAAGAAACGTGCAATTGTTAAAGAAGATGCTGCATCTCCTCATGACCTCATTGTGCACCCAAAGGAAAGAAAAAACGTTTAAGTGCAATGCTGTGAATCATCACGGCTGAGATGACTGTAACTGATGTACAACTACTGACATGCAATACTACGAGTGTGAGGGTGAAAAGATGAAGAGAAAGACAGCGATCAGGAGAGGCCTGACCTATATAAGAACCAGGCTGAAATATTTATGGATGTGAGTGTCCTAATTGGCAAGCCACTGAGGACTGTGGCCTTCTCCAAACACAGCATGAGAGGAGGTTAACATACACTTAAAACACACACATCCAGATGAGCAGCGGTGGTGGTCTGAGAAAGACCAGAGCACTGCCTCTATGCTCCCTTCCTTGAACGACGCCTGTTATGAGTCTGATCTGCCTTTGTCACGGCTCCCGCATAGTTAGAACCATTACTAGAGCTGTTATCATAAACCTTCTCCGTTGCACAGACGGACTGGAGCAACCGCTTAGAGCAGTGAGTCAAACACAGTCTAATTGGCTGGGCTTAATCTCCAGCACTGACATGCACAGCTCAGCTCTCGGAGAGGCCTTGACCGCTGTCCCCTGGAGTCAGTGAGGAGCGGTCTGGCACTTTCTGATCACTGAAATCTGCAATAGGGTGAGGCAGAAAGACATAAACCAAGAAAAGCAACGTGTTTTATGATATAATGGGCCTAAATCAGGCATCAAACATGGTTCGTAAGTGGGATATTCACAATGTTCCAAACTTATTTCTCAGTTCATGCTCCAAACGACAGTGGTCCTAGTTGAGAGTCCTGATATTTTCCCAAAATGTTCTGATCTGAGGCTGACAAGAAAGAGCTGCAATGAGCAGCCGCAGCCAACAGTTTCCCTTCTCTAGAGTCTAGAGGGCATTTACCAGGAGATGCAGAACCAGAGTAAATAACCTAATGATAGACCACAACCATGCAGCCCATGAACCCTTCACCTGCTTTCCTTCAGGCAGAAGGTTGAGCAGCCTCAAAGCCCAATCACCTTTGGTGTGATCATTGACTGGAAGCTAAATCTAGATAACAAGCTCCAACAGCCCTCAATAAATGACTCAAATCCAAAGATTTATGCAGCCCAAAAGTTTTAAAACATTCCTGATAGTTCACTGAACAATAAAAAAAAAAAAAAAAATGCAGAAAACTGACATTCTGAATAGAAATGACTCTGGCACTCATCTGACCATGTGAAATCAGAGTTTCCTGTAAAAATTCTCACACCACTCATCGCTAACTTAAAACATGACCTTTTGTTTCAGGTACGAGCTGACAATTAAAAACTTAAGCAAACCTGTTTAATGGTTTAATAAGAATATAACCATAAAACGATTTATAATTCAGGGAAACACCTAAATGATTATTTAAACCTTAACAGATCATCCTAGAATAAAAACCCCATCACAAAAGAAAACTTTTCTAAAGATTAAACCAAGTTAGAACACAGTTAGACGTTCACAGATCAAACGTGTTCTAGATCTAGAATGTGCTTATAATTGGTTACAACAGGAGATCAGAGATGTAACCATGGAAACAATTTCAACTTGCTTTACTTGCTACACTCTGACAGTAACCATGGAAACGGCCATCTCCAGCAGCATCAGTGACCACAACAATATGAACAATTCAGTGGTGTGTCCAATTAAAAAGTAAAAAAACGTCCCCCCTCCCAAAAAAACAAAAACAAAACATGATCATACACATCAGCAGGAGAATGGATCAAACCGTAGTACCAGTACATCACAAGCTCGGAGTCATTGTTGTGATTTTAGGATTAGTAAGCAAATGAGTTCGACAAGCATCTCTGTCTTGCTTACACAAAGGAAAAGGGAGCAGAAATCAATGGACTGTGTTTACAGGGTACACAGCTGACTGTAACACTGCACGTTATGTTACACACAGCCAAGCAGTAAAAACAGATGAGCTGCTTGGCAAGGCTCAGTCTGTCCAGCCTCGTGCTAAAAGCAGGCAGACACAGCACCGGCTCGCAGGCCAAGAGCAGCAGCTCCTGGCAACACGCGCCTGTCTGAGCCAAAAGTGGGACAAACATCGAGAAGGAAATCATGAAGGAGAATAGTCTATACTCACGTAAGAAGTACTCAGATGGGTCTGCTTCGTAATCTGTTTCCTCAGGAAAGTGGTCTATCTGTTTACACATCCCTTTGAAGTTTCCTGGAGGGACAAACAGAGCGAGAATTCAGGAGAGTTCAATAAACACAAGGGAAACAGTTTACCTAAATCTGAGCTATGGTGGACGAAGTGCCGTTACAACAGCTCACTCTCAGACTGCAGGCTTCAGTGTTGTGCACAAATGATATCAACTGAATCATGAATGGAATTTAAATTCTCTTATTTTATTGGTTCTTTTCTGTCTGAATGCATTTGTCTCTTTGTTTTTGAGAGTTAATTCATTTCCCTTCCTGCAGATGGATTTATTTTGATAGATAAAAAAACCTGTCAGATAGAGCAACACATAAACTCGTTATATACCTTTTAGTAACACATGAAATAGTTTGCAGTTCATTTATTGGCCAGCACAGACCATCCTAATCAGACGCTCTGTGTTCTGGAAGACGACCTGCAGCAGTTGGCAGCTTGTAAACAGGAGCGGAGCAGCTGGCGCGACCTGGAGCCGATCCAGCTGCTGTGCAAGGGGAGTCTCATCTTTTAACGCTCATTCATTTACCTGACACCTCTCAGTCCAGAAACCATCCTGAAAGCAGCATCCATCTCCCCTCCTTCCCCCATCTCCTCTGTCTGCTCTCCTCTGTGAGGAGTTTTGACACTGATGAGGTCACTCAAGGTGGTGCTGATAGGGGAGGTGCCCATAAGGCGCCCATTACGGCGACCTCAGAAGCGGCACCATTTGATTGGACCACATTAGTTTTTCATTAACTTTTTAAAAATCTCCTTTCCCTTCAGCGTACCTCTAATTAGGAGAACAGGTGTTGGTGGCTGTGGCGCCAGGTGTTGCAGTAGAGGTTTTGGCAGCGAGGCATGATGGGAACAGCGGGGTGCACTTATTACTTTCTTTGTAAAAGATCAACATGCAGCATAGGGGGTGGAGGGTGGGGTTGTCCAGACGACTCAGAGCGACAGCTGGAATAAACAGACCTCTAACAGAGTAGAGGATCTGCAGTTTGACTGATGCTGATGCTGGTCTTTAAATTTGGAATAGATAACAGGTTGGATTGTTCTTTGAGCTGTAACTTTAAAAGATGCAGCAAAAGACGTCATTCTTACAGTTTATTACACTAAAAGTCTGAAGATCAAACATTTTCACTCTGGTGTTCAGCCTTGATTATAATAATATAGACTGTATGGGATGAATTTTATATTTCAGAGGTTTTGTAACACTGTTCATATGTATGTTGAGCTGACTTGAAGTAAAAATAAAGATTTTTTTTCTGAAAAAGGGATTTTTTTCAAGCATCTGTAACCCCCCCTCCTCCCCCCCCCCCCCCCCCCCCCCCCCCACACACACACACACACACACACACACCCTCAACAACAAAAAGAGTCCTTTCATAGTGGAGCTGCTGTCACAATTCAAAGAATCTACACTAAACCCACCTGCAGGCAAGATTAGTGGAGGTAAGTGAAATTAACGACAGATAATTAAATGAATTAATCCTGTGCATTTTTCTATAAAACAGAACGTTCAGACAGAAGCTGGTAAATCAACAGCTAGTGTGAACGAGGTCACAAGTTTGAACATCTCCAATATTGAAAATTACAATAATATTTTAGGATTTACTCCACCATTCACTTCACATTTACACACTTAATCTGGCAGAAATGTTTTGATATTTCTGCAGGAAGTGCCTCCAGGCTGCACCAGACACACCTCTATCTATTTTTACTGATAGGCTATGAATAATAGAAAGTAGGGTTTCCATTTTTTTTTGTCAGAAATTAGTTTTAGTTATTGTTTAAAATTTTTTTTTAATTAAAGGTTTTTTATTTTAGTTGCATTTACTCTTATTTTGGTAAAAAGTGTTGTGATTGATTGGCCAACACAGCCAAAAATGATAAAATGATAAAACTCTGATGTTTTTCTGCACACTTACTGAATTTCAGCAAAGGGAAAATAATATAGAACGAACGTGGGAACCGTTGCACATACATACCGTCTAATCCCTCCTAGACCCAATCCAATGTACTATACCACTCATTTTTTTCCTGCTGACTCAGCTTTGGCACATAATCAAAAAAACATTGATTTCCATCAACAGGTTTTATGGCAATTAGAACGGCCGTGAGGGAGAGATAAAAGGCGCATTTCAGGGAGAAAGCCAATGTAATGTTAAGGAGAGATAACTTTAGGAAGTTCGGGTTACTGAGAGGTTTTGAAGGACAGGGTGAAGAAGGATGGAGGGAGAGATGAAGTACATCAAGTTTAAGTGTTAAAGTGATTGCTGAGCCATGAAAAAGTCCTTCAGAGCAGCTCAGGTTTTGAACTCTGTGTTTTGATATAAGTCCTCTGTTTGTGACAAACTGCAGACTGGAGTTGAGTGTTGTTAGCGAATTGTTAAAAACCAGCTTTTAAAACAGTGAAACGCTGCATACTGTAGGTGTAACCCCGCCACCTCCTGCAGCTTCCTCCCCCATCTGCTGCTGGAAATAACAATATGTTCCTCTCCAACTTCTACGCTTAAGTAAGCTCTAAATAAGCTCACGGATATAAGGAGAATTGGGGAGTGTGCACACTTTTGTCTCCTCTCGGAGCGTACTTCACTGAAAGATGACTTGTGTTTACATACGACTACATTACACACTCCCAGTGGGGCTGTCTGGGCAAACTAGCAGCAGCAGCAACCCACAGAGCACCGCGTGTGTGTCTCAACAATGTTATCAAGTGGGTGTAGGATTTGGTTTGCAGCTGGGCAGCTCATGTAGTTGTGTGATGTGTAATATCGGCTGTGCAGAGCGTCCTGCTGGGTAGGGACCACTCCAATTCTATGCTAAAAGATGTATGTTTCACTTTTTTGTAATGCTTGTAAACTCAGCAGGCTGGTAAATGTTTTATGAAGGTATTTTTATTTTATAAACCTACATGAATGTCAATGTAGGGGCATGGCATGGAGAAATCTGTTGGGGCAATTAAAAGCTCCGGCACAGAAACAGATGAAGAGAGGTGGTACCGTTCAGTGGGTCAAAGCACTCATCACTGGGACAAAAACTCCTGTAGCAGAACTTTTAGTTTAAAACAACACAAATACCAAATGCCTCTACAACATAAAGATGTGCCACTTAACTTCATCTTAGAATAGGATGTGTCAGTTTTGGACTTCTATTCCAACATAGAACAGAATCTCAGTAATTAAACAGCAAATTAATTTTTTTTCTGTGGCTGTACGACTGATTGATTTCAGCACCAAATATTACTAATTATGTTGAGTGGAAGGAAGAAATAATTGTGTAAATGATGTGTTAACTGCAAAAAACAGCAAATATTTTAGTCTTAGGATGAACTCTGTCTTTTAAAAATAAGTCAAGCTGTTTTAAAGCACTTTTGTAAAACTCAAATCACCGTGTGAAGAAACGTTTCATTGCCATGCTGAACTCCAGATGAGATCCACAGCCCACTCAGACCATCTGATTTCACATTGGTTGAAATGAAAGGAGGAAGCAGGTTATCTGAGACCGGCTGCTGGCTCAGAGCCACAGTCGAACCCCTCAGATTCCTATGGAGTCTGATTATGTGTTTGAGAGTAGTTTTATCTAGACTTACTAATTCAACCCACCCACCATGGGCCATTGTGCCCCCCTGTAGTTAGAATGAGCTATTGGCCAGCCCGGTGCCCCCTGCATCACCCCCTGTCCTCTGCAGCCATAAAGCACTTCATTACCACAGGGCCTGGAGAGATAGAGGAGCACTCAAGAGTGGAGTGCAGCAAAGAGGAGGCTTGTTGTGGCAAAGAGAAGGAGGGTGAGTGTGGGGGGTGAAGATTTATAGTCGCACAACACAGCAAGGCTTTGGGCCTGGTCCTGAGGGACCGGGGTTTATCCGGTCAGCTCATTTTCAAGCCCCTTTGGCACAAACACAAAACCATGAGGTTCGACTGCTCATGGTCTGGTGACGTCAACGTGATGCACTTTACTCATGTTCTTGAAATAAGGAAGCTTTCCTCAATCATGCATTCCTCAAGGAGGTAGAGTTTTGGACCAGCTCCAGGCGAAGCTGAAGTCAGCCTATGTGGAAGTGTTCCAAGGTTTAGGTGTTGACTGGGTAAAAGAGGTCTGCAACGCAGCTGAGAAGGTTTTTCTGATGCTGTCGATGCTACAGGCACGACGCCCTGCTGCTGGTTAATACATGAGAGCAGGAAAAGTAAACCTTGTTTGTCTCTGGTGCTGTCTTCCTCTGGGGAAGAAAGGAAATTTAAAGTGCCCATGACATCGGTTTCCATGTTTTCTGACTTATCTGTCATGTTGCAACGTTGAGTTCTCACCTTAAACCTGCCAGAAAGAGCAAAAAACAGCGTCCATCTGTCTCCTAGTACAGCCAGTGAGAAGCTCTTCCAGATTTCAGACCCAGGTTTCAAACAGTTTTTTTCACTCCGGCCCGCTATGAGGTCATAGTGATCCGGACTTGCTTATATGGTCAATTCTCCTCCCACATGCACGTTCACGATAACTGGAGTGAGGCAGTGCCGCCGCCATTGCCCATAGACCGTGTAGTGTTTAGTTTCAGTTTCGTTTCTCTTTCACGTGACAACACTGCCCCCTGCTGCAGCAGAAGTGCCAGGCTGCCAAATAAGGAGAAACCCAGCAGAACCGGAAGGCTGCGCTTTCTTCTGATCTCTGAGTTGCTCGTTAGGAAATGATTACAGCATATTTTGAGTTATAATGGTGCAACGCTAATCTAGAGGCATCAAAGATTACACCTGTCTAATATAAAGTGATTTAAATATGGAGTCACAGGCACTTTAAAGAAGCATTTCAGGCTTTTGCTTTGCTGAATAATTTCTGCAGCTTTTACAGCTGTAACACTTTGTTTTTATTGGCTGTCAGTTAATTCCGGTAACTCTCAAAAACAATATGTAAAAGCACTAGTTTGCTATATTTTCTTAGCTATAAATTGAGGTCTGCTTTTTCATCTTTGTGGTCACTTACAGTATGATGCCGCCGTCACATGCAGCTCCTCATGCTGGCACAACAACCAACTTTCTAACACTAACATTGTTTTAATACTAGCTATCATTAGACCACCCATTTGTTCAGGTAAGAAACAAACAAACACAAAAAAGTATTTTTTTTCCCTAGGATGCCAGAGGAGGGAGACATCCGGGTCAGGCCTGCCCACACATGACACCTTCTGAGAGTGATCAAATGGGTTTACAGCTGCCACAGCTCTGCAGACAGAGACAAAGGTTTGATGAGACACAAACACGTAGGAGGTGCATGGTGGAAAGGGGAGGGTGAAGCAGAGGGAGGCTGCAGTGGGTCAGAAGGACTTGACTGAGTGGGAGGTGCCGTTTAAAAGAGATAGAGTTTGAAAGAGTTAGAGAGATGGAGATTGGAGCCCACTTCTGATTCGTCAGTGGGCAGCATTCTCAAAAACTTTTCCAGGCAGCCACTGAGTGCGTCAGCATCCAGAAACCCCCTCTATCTGCCCCCATGTCCTTCTCCTCCTCCTCCTCCCACCTCCATCCTCAGTCCCAACAGTGGCCGTTGCCATGTGGACATCAGAGCTGTTCACTTTGGTTGCCATGGATATAGCTATCTGGGCCTCTACAAGGAGGAACATCACATGGATGAAGCTGGTGATGTGTCTTTAACCCCTGAACACAGCAGCTTCAGTGACAAAGCATGTATGACAAACAGAAACCTGCAAAAGCATTCAGGTATGCTTGTATCTGTCTAGATCCGTGGAGAAAAATACACTCCAAGCATGCATGTGTGGTTAAACCACAGAAACAAATACAAACGTTCTCTTCCAGACTGCAGTTTCAATATTGCAGCATTCTGTCCTACATGCATGCACAGGTATGTGCATATAAATAAATCCCCTGTGGGAGAAAAGATAATGGCTTCTTGTATGTTATACGCCGACAACCTCTGCCTTCTTCTGAACAGCCACCCCAGAGGAGGTGACAAGAGGTCTAATCGCCTTATTTATCTTCATAATCACACTGTATTCATCCTTATAATCACTATATTCATCTTAGTAATGATCCTGCAAAGGCTGGGAGGCCCTTATGTACTGTTTCTCGCATCTTTCACACACGCACGCACAAACAAACACACATCACAAATGCTGTGGTGCACTTTTTTGCTCCAGGTCAGCATTACAGCAAAAATGTTGTGTAAACAGAGAAAAAAATACCAATTGAGGAGTGTTAAAGTTAACCAGTCTGACATATTTCAAAGTGGATTGAACATGTGAACAGGGTGCTGTTAAAATACATCCTTTTTAAGACCAGAAACCTCTCATTTTTGCAACTTCATTAAAGCTGCATTTGTGACTAAGGGTTTAAAAAAATGCCTTCAAAAATTATATTAAAGCAGCAAAAAGAAAATCAGGGAGCAAATGAATGCATAAAGTTGTTAGGTTGGTGCAGCTGAAACAGGTGATGTAAGAGACAGTCTGACAGAGGCAGAGAGGAGCCGTCTGATTTCGACTCGTGGGAAGATGATTGACAGATGTTACTGTTGTTTGACCTCTAATGATTCATCTCCTCACTGTCCAGGATGTCCTCTCTTTCTGATCTCCACATCTGCATCTGCTGCAACAATGTGTGTGAGTGTGGGTTTACTCCTGAACTGATGTGAAAAGACAAAAGGAGATGTAAGACAATACAAAGGGGAAGCAAACCCCAAAGGAGGCCAAACCGTATCCATCATATTTCCTCCTCCACTGTGGTTTTCTCACACTTCTCCTCAAATTACTTCTTATTTGTACTCTCTTGTTTCCTGTAGGTTTATTCTACTAGAGGAACTTAATATGTAATCACACAGTTTGCTTCTTTTTCCACTCTGGTTTCATGTTTCTGAACTAGTTTTTAGCAACAGATGGGACTAAATTCACAGTTTGTTTGTGACACACTTAAACACAGACCATGGAATTCTAAAGGAAAATTTCTCACATTTTCCAAAAATAATTGTTTTTATTGTCCAAATGAGATGAGAAAGACAGGTAATGATGATTTTATAGAGCAACCAGCGAAGATTGCTTGTGGAAAATTTGTGATTTTATGTTTTTTGTAAAGGGCTGCATGTTGGTAGCACTTTAGCCTTGCAGCAACAAGGTCACAGGTTCAACAACTGCAGCCTTTCTGCACAGATCTTGCATGTTCCAGTCATACATGGGTACTCCTGTTTCCACAAAGACCAAAAACATGCATGTTAGGTCAAATTGTGACTAAACTGTCCCTTGTTGTAAGTGAGTGTGTGTGTGAATTGCTGCATGTCTCGTTTGTCTCTGTCTCTGTGAAGAACAACCTGTTCCGGTTATCCCCCACCTCTCGCTTGGTGACTGTTGGAGACGGTCACCAGCTCCACCTTACAGCATGAAACGATTAAAAAGATGAATAAATGACTGTTGCTAAATACTTAATGTATATAAATCTTTATGTTTTCCTGCCAAAAGATCACTATTTATCACAAAGCATTTCAATGTGGAAAAAACTCACAGTAAGCATCAGCCTGTACGCTCTAAAAACCTAAACAAAACACAAATAAACAAAGATAAGTAAAAAAATAACTAAATAAAATTTCATACAATTGTTCCAATTTGTTCAGAAAGCACAGACATTTAAAACAGGTTAGTGAAAAAAAGTTTTTCTTCGCCAGAAAATTTTGTAAAGTTCATGTTATCTTTCATTTATTGGCTAGTTATAGAACATTTTTTAAATGATCAATTTTATTTTATAATGTCATATAACAGTACAGCTATAATAAAAATGGATACATATGACACTTGCCACCTGCAGTACCTACTTCATCCACCAGAGGGCAGAAGACATGTAGAATTAGATTCAGCAGGTTTTTGAGGAAAGTGCTAATCCTGTTAAACAGGTAGAGGATGTAGAATATTGGAAATAGACATAAATATGATACAGTTGGCATTAAAGAGGTAGGATAAGTTATTAAAATAAAAATTATTTCCTGTCTCATGACTGAACTGGTATCACATGTTAACACAAAAACGTACAGGTATTTGTTTTTTACATTTGTATACCTTACTTTATCCAAATCACTGCAACCATGAGTCAGAAC
The DNA here is from genome assembly GCA_006937965.1 of Callopanchax toddi. Lineage (NCBI taxonomy): Eukaryota > Metazoa > Chordata > Actinopteri > Cyprinodontiformes > Nothobranchiidae > Callopanchax > Callopanchax toddi. Next base: position 2,813,552 of record SSNR01000030.1, on the reverse strand, counting down.
TTTAGTCTCACAAGTCCAGATTTTATGAATCCTCAATGTCACAAAATAAATACCCAAGTTGGAGAAATTTTAGAGCAGACCTCAGGTTTAAGCAGAGACAAGCTGAGAAATCATTTCCTGAGGTGAACCTGGCGTGGGAGGGATTTATCCTCAGGTTCATCTAAGAGTCTCAAGCTAGAAGTGTGAAAACACCAGGTCATGTGGGGTCCTGGAGCAGAGCAGGAACCGTAAAAAGGGAAGGATGAGATTTCACAGATCCAGGAACAGAAGAACCAGTGAGTCACTGGTGTTGCAGCAGAGTGCGTCATGGCCTTCTGGTCAGATAGGGTGAAAGCTGTCCAGTTTTCACAAGAGTCCCTCAGCATTCAAGAGGCATCCCCAGACTGAAACAACCCCACAATTATAACAGCAACACTTTACCCACACTCACACCTACAAACATATAATCAGCTCCACATGAGGTTTGCATTTAGAAACCCTTAAGAAACATGAAAAGCCTCAATTAAAACAGTTCAGTTCAACCAATAAGAGCAACTTCAACAACAGCTGTTTTCTGCTTAATCATGTCAGTGTTTATATGAGGAAAAAACATATAGAAGCAGAAGAAAAATACATTCCCAGGTAACAATGCCTTAACAGAAGATTGGTGTAGTTTTGGTGCAGGTGAAGTCAAAGAAAGTGGGTAAAGTTAAGAGTTAAGGAAAACAAGCAAACATGCAGAGCAGTAGACATTAGCATGCATTTCTCATTCAGTGCAAATCTGCATAATCTGGTGTCAAATTTTGAAAATTCAGTGTCATTTAGGATGTTCTGTCTGAACTGGCCTGCACTGACTCACTCATGGCTGCATGTCAAGCAGATTTCACCAAATATAATGGAATCAACAAGGTTTTGAAATTAATGCTTTGGTTGTTTGTGGTGACGTCAAAGCTGCTGGACATCATCACGTCACTATGAATAACAAAACTAAATCCAGATTGAAATCATCCATCCATCCATCCATTTTCTGTAGCTGCTTGGTCCTCCACAGAGGGTCGCGGGGCAGCTGGTGCCTAACTCCAGTGGTCAGGGGGCGAGAGGTGGGGGACACCCTGGACGGGTTGCCAGTCCATTGCAGGGCCACACAGAGACGAATGAGACAAACAACCACACACCCACTCACACCTAAGGACAATTTACCAGCCCAATTAGCCTGACAGTCATGTCTTTGGACTGTGGGAGGAAACCGGAGTACCCGGAGGAAACCCACGCACGCATGGGGAGAACATGCAAACTCCACGCAGAGAGGCCGCAGAGCCGGGACGCGAACCCATGACCTCCTTGCTGTGAGGCAACAGTGCTAACCAACTGCGCCACCATGCAGCCGCAGATTGAAATCATGTTCAAACATATTAATGAGGAAGTTTTCTTTCAGTGACTAAAAATATTTCTTGCAGGCTGCAGACATTTTAAAAGGAAATTACATTTTATGCCCCCCTTTTCACATTTTGAGCAAGTTTGGTTTAAATACCTGAACATTTTTCATCGTTTGGCAGCAGTGTGTCTCCTAATTTGACTAGCCATGAGTATTATTCTCACACAGCTCCAGTGTTTTTGTTGAAGCAGCAGAGGCTGCAAACTCGGGTCTGGAGAGGGGAGGGGAGGGGCCGTGTCACTCAGCCTGTGTGTGTGTGTGTGTGTGTGGAGCAGAGTGGGGCTGGAAGAAATGGAGCGACTCATTTATAGGGACATGTTATTGTAAAAGTACCAAAATTTAGCACAGAAAAATTAATTTTTTTGGTACCACTACCTACTGAATGCTTTCGGTCGGCACCAAAGAAGTACCGAGTTTTGGTACCTAGCCCTAGTCTTGAATAGAAAATGACACATTTTTGCACAGTAAATTTGAGAAACGAGACATTTATTAAAAAAAAAACATGTTTTTTATGCAGTGTATCACAAGTTGCTGTAAACTGTTGAACTATAGGTTGATTTTTTTAATCCAACAAACACAAATTCAGTATATAAATTGCTTAACCCTTTGATTTGCAGGTCAATCAGCAGTGAGTCTCTTATTGAAGAACTGAAACCACAACAACAAAAACCTACTAAACAAAAAAAAATCTCCTAAAATATACGGGAATGTTTGAATAAAAATTTAAACAATATTAATTATCTTATTATCATATTAATATTATTATTTTTACATAATTGCCTTATATTTTACCCCCTTTGTCCCAAATGAATGTAAAATGCAAAAAAGAAAACCTTTAATTGCTTTTTTCTTGAACAGTTGAAGTGCAATTATTTCAAACTGAGAAAAACATTTCCAGATGAAACAATTCTCTTGACACAGTGTTAAGATTTAAAGTATTCCAACTAGCGTGAGTTGTTGATCAACTTTAGAGAAAAGTGCACAATAGTGTTTATTCAGGCAGGACGCAGAGCTGTGAGAAAAGAGCTAAACTAACCATCAGGTGTAGTGGTCACGCCGCTGTCGGACCTAAAACGTCTTCTCTGCAGGACTGATCTGAGTCCTGCCTGCAGCACAGCACTGCACCACAGCAAACTGCCGCCTAATCCTCCAGAACTGAATTAATGGACTGACACAAGCTTAACAGCCTCATCCAGTCGGGTCCACCACAACATGCCAACAGGCTGAAAAACACTATTAACTTCACAAAACATATCTTAAGTCATATCATTTCTTCTTCTCCAGCCCAAACAAACCATGTAAAGAGAACCCGTTCTACAGCAGATTGTGATATTAAAATGTTGCTTTACACTCATGTTCATTTTATGACACAGTATGCATAAAAACGCTGGTGCAAAGATTAGTAGCAAGCATATTTCAAACTTTAACTCCCCATTTTTTATGAAAGTTGGCTGATCAAATAGCCTTCAAGTTATTGTCAAATTCACACAGAAACAAGAATGATGTAACACTCTTGGTGTGGGTGAAACTTTCTCTTTGCACATTAAACAGCTGTGCAGGAGAACAAAGCATCCTTTAAATTCTCACACATCCACAATCTAACAAACTTCTCACTCAATTCATCTGTTTAATTAACTGTCAGCAGCTTTGATGTCGCCACAGAACAGATTGTTGACCTCCACAAACAGATGATTATGATGTAGCTGATGCTCTTTAGATGTGAGGAAATCTTAAATGATTTGACCCCGCTGCCGACCTTTAGCTGTGATTTACATCCCACATCCTGAAAGTGAGCTCACGGTATCAGCTGCTCGCTGAGCACTGCAGGAAAAACATGTCCTCTATAAAACATCTGTCCATTGATCTTACAGATGTTCTACTTTCTTTTTAATCAACTGAATTCTTGACCTCTAATAACGACAGCAAGAGCACCGTGAGTGTAAATGGTGGGGGTTAGTTTTATGGGTGCCTATAAAGGAGCATAAATCAAAGACAGTCGATGCAGCTGTTTCACTGGATTATAATGATTGATATGAGCTGTGATACACACACAAATGCACATGCATGCACGCACACATGCACGCATGCACACACAATGGTCGAATTGCATAGGAGATGGTACAAAACAAAAAAATTAACAAACTGATTCTGTTACACAAACGGATCACCTGCGTGGAAGCATGTGCATGACACTAGTCATAGTTTGTCGCCGCTTTTTGTGGACAGAATTAAAGCTGAACAACACTCCTCTTCAGTAATTTAAAAGCCCGAAAATTTCACGCAGCAACCAAAAAAGCTTAGAAACATCACCTCTACGAGCTGAGAGGAGCTGTAAACACTCTGCAGCCGGTTCAAGCATCATTCCATCCATTTAGTTTGATTATCAGAGCCATAATCAGATTCACTGAGAGGAAGAGTGAGAGGTACTTTTTACAGTTGGCTGCATTTAAAGTGATTATGACTCACGCTATGTTCATATGTCACTGTTTCTTTGCACCGAAAACAGGATGTTTTGTGTTCCATCTCCAGCTAATAACACACAGGCCAAGAAGCCATCATGATCTGAAAATAAGGCACACTTACACCGCGTCCTCGCAGAAATACAGTCGCTGGCTGCCAACTGCTTGTGACATGGATGGAGAGATAAATCATAGAAGTGTGATCAGTGGACTTGTGTGAGAATTTTTAAAGATCAAGAATGAGATCTGACTGTTTATAGAGCAGATAAATCAGTAGGGAACAGTAGAAGTGAGAATGAACAGCATCATTCCTCGTCTCTCATCTGACAAACTAAGATGATGTTCCACATTTTGACGGTCCTAATTTTTCCAAATTCAACAGTTTGTGACAGACGTTTGGCTGAGCTGAAAGGGAAGACTTTCATCAGAGAAGCTGTGTTTGATGTATGTTAAATTTTTCACATGTTGTCAACTGCAGGGTAATCTGTCACTGTCTTTGCTGCTGAATTATACTCAATGGGGGCGTTTGGTTATCGCACAAAAAGGAGTGTGGTCTTTTCTCAGAAGAAGGAAGTAATGGCGTCTTCCTCATGTTTGATTTACCTTTTCAAATTCAACTGTTCTCAATTTCTTGCATTTTTTCCCATTGGACTGATCTTTTTATTCCCTGTCTTCTGCAGAATGCGTTTAAAAGATGTATTTTGTGGGTCTAATTGACACATTATGCATTGTTTTATCCTATTAAAATCAACAAAAATATAATTTAAGAATAAATAAATAATTTTAAAAGCATTTGTATTCAGTTTAAATAACCCCATCAGTGTGTTTATGCATCTAAAACTGCAGACCTAAGCGGGAACTCTTAGGTAAAGAATTGAGAAAAGATAAAATCTCAGCAGATATGTTGCATAATTTGCAAAAAAAAAAAAAAAAAGCCAAACCAACAGAAGAAATTTCTAGTAAAAGTGAGGTGAGGTAAACGGTGTTTAGTGATGGATATAACAGCAGGAGTCTGTGCAGCAGCAGGGGGTCACTAAACACCTCGCTCTCCTCACACATCTTTTGCTGCCTTGATTATCTCTCCAGTAAAAACATGACTCAGTTTACAAATTCACATGATTCCCATGGCTTCGGACAGGCTGATCGATATTTGTGATCATGAATCCCTCTCACTGTGAGCCAGAAAGTCTGATGTCATCTGGCTGCTGGGGTGGAGGGGTGGAAGGTGGGTGGGGGGGCTCCATCGACAGCCACTCTGACTTTGATGATTCTTCCAAAGGATATCTGAGCTTCTCCGCTGAAGCCAAGCTCCATTTTAAAAGCTGAGATAACGGTTAGGAATCAGAAAATGCATACTCACACTGTCAAAGTCACCTTCCCCATCTCTGCCAATTACAGTAAGTTCTCTGAGGTGCAATACCGAAGCTCAGCCCGACATCACACATCAGCATGAGAGACAAATTTCTGCACTGCAAGACAGCTGTTTTCTGCCTGGGATAACAAATTGAATTGTCTGACAATATATCTGCGTACTAAAATGCAGACTTGTTCACTTTTATTATAAGAAGTCTCAACCCTCATTTTAAAATCTATCAAACACTGCCGCGAAATGGAAATGCTTTAGAAAAACAACAATGAGAAATGAATTCTGAGCAGCCACCAGGCACAGAGGTTGAGAGAGTCGATTTCAGAAAGATCTGAAACATCTATGATTTGATTTGTGCAGGAGATACTGACTGAATGTTTCATAATTTGCCTTTCCTGTTTTATCTTAACACACCAAAGCTGCAGGGTCATAAAAGTTGCACATACTGATGATTGTGTTGAAGTAGCTGTTTCTTCTTTGTGGTAGTTGAATAAAGCAGGTGCAATGTTCAGTTCATCACCTGAAGCTGTTCCAAATATGAGCCTGAAATAATTATTAGTGTTAAATTTGGCATTTTTCATTTATTCTTTATTTGTAGAGGAAAAAGTGACAAGTACCGTACACTAAAACATTTATAGCCGCAGCTAATTTGCAATGCGCAACCCCATCACTGTCAAAACTACACCTTTTTTAAATGTGAAATTGGTATTGGAGCACATTTTATTTAAATTTATGTGAAAAACTTTAAGATCTTGAGGATTTAACTTCAGAAATACATGAATATTAAAATAATAGAAGGTTTTATGTTGTTCTGCAAACAATTTGATGCTTTAGGAATGTGTCAATGATAAAAAAAATTAAAAAAACAAATCCAATTGTTCAATATTAAAACCAAAATATCTCTTTAACAGACTTCGTCATGTTGATATATGAAAATGTCCTGACAGCCCTGCCTCCTCTCTTGCACACAAACGTGGGTTTTTAAAAGCATCAAACTATATGAGAATAATATTTAAATGAGCAGCAGCAAGTTAATAACTGTATAAATCAACATTAATCATCAAAATAATCAGAGGTATGTTTTTGTTTTTCTTTAGTTTTTAGTCACATTTTCCCATTCATTTACATGGAAGTTGCAGGACTTAAAACGTGGACTGCAGCAACAACTTACAGTTAACATTGATGGTATTATTATATGTTACTGGTGCTGATCTGAGCCATCAGCTGTATAGAAATCGGACTGGAACCTGAAAGCTGAAGCTGGACTGACTGGTCCTAGAACATTCTTTAAGCCCCACCCACTCCCTTAAACTAAACGGAATGCATAGCAAAAATACACCAATGATCCTTTTCCCAGCAGTTGACATTTATTAATTCTCATAGTCTACCCCTTTTTAAAACCCAATATGTATGAGTTACCATATACATCATGCCACGTTTATGATTTGAACCAGAAAGCCTGCCCCTAGTGGTTTTAGAGATTCTTACATGAACTCTGTGGGTGTCATTCACATCTTTTATTTAAATCCCCATGAATGGAACTTGACATCTCTGTTTTGATTGTCTTAAAGTCTCTTTTCTGCCTCCCCCCCCCCCCCCCCCCCCCCCCCCCCCCCCACACGTGCGTGCACATGCACAATCTCGTGGCAGAATGATTAATTTGTGGCTATTGATTTCTGTGAGGGAGATGGAGATCGAGAGGGTCAGAGAAGCAAGGGGGTGAGATGGGGAAACTTGGAGAGGCAAGCGATGTGTATGTGTCTTGGTTGGGGGGGGGCACATCGGGTATTCAGTGTAGTGCCTCTCTGCAGTTCTTTTCTTCTAATCTTTAATGTAGGGGAAAAAAGCCACTGGTTGCAGTCTAGATGCGTCAAACCACCTCCTCTCAGTCCCTCTCCCCCGCTCGGTGGCGATTGGCAATTCACTGAGTGTCCACATGTCATCTCTTGCCCTGCTGCAGCGGCAAGCAGCGTGGCATGCTGGGAGGAGGAAGTGGAGGAGAAGCAGGGGCAGCAGCAAGGGAGGGCAAGGGAAGATGGAAGGAAGAGAGTGTTCATCCATTCCCCTGTTTCATTACATCTATGTAAATGCTGCTGTATGTGTGATCTTATGAAGCAATGTCATACCTCACCTCCCTCCTCCTTTTGTCCTCCTACAGTCTGATATTAGACAAACACTGTCTTGCACACAGCTCTTGCAGCCACCGATTCTTCACTGCCTTTGTTGATGCCTCCTCCCATCCCTCCCTGTGCTTTTCAGTTAAATCCCCACACAGCTGCTGCCAGAAAAATGTAATATTGTGGCCTCCAAAAAGCCATGGAAGGGGGTCGAGTTAGAGAAGATGACAGGCTGTCTGATCGGCACTTAATTCTGTTGGGTAATCATTTTAATTAAGCCTGCATGCGGTTAGCGTTTGCACTGACGAGCCCGTCTCTGCGTACTACAAGCACATTTCTGACAGATGACGTTTGGAGAGGAGTGTGACCTACATTTGCTATTTGAGAAACACACGCACACTGCACGTTTGACTCCATACAGTTAATTAGAAAGATGAAATATGTACAACCATCCACAAATGTCCATTTTGTCAAATGACAATTCAAGGTCACGCAGACAACAATCGAGACAGGAGATGAAATTAAAGCAGAAGACACAACAGTGTGGGTGCAGAAACCGTGGTAAATATTTGCTTTAATTTAAAAACTTTGATAGCCCTACAAATTATATTATAGCCCAGGACAATGATAAATTGCACTAATATTAGGGAATGAGGTGGAAAATTCACTAAAAGAACCAAGAGATCAAGTGTTTCATCAAGCCTGCGCTGTAATATATGATGAAATGAGAAGTGCAAATCGATGAATGGTGGGTGTTGTAAGACCAGTGAAATTAGAAAACGGACTTTTCTGAGCAAAAAAAAAAAAAACAAGAAAGAGAAGAAGATTGTGTCATAGCTGTACTTAAAAAAGTTTAGAAAAACAGCTTAACAACTTCTTGGGAGAATTTAGAAAATAATGTTTCTCTGACCAATAAAGAATCAAAACTAGTCACTGAATACGTAGCACAGAGTACAGAGCATTCTAATCCAATCAGAGAGCTGCTTTGAGTCTTGCAGTAAGAATTTCTCTCATGGTTGTGACCTTGCAAGTCTTATAAAAAAAAGCTGCCTTGCAAGATAATCTATTTCCACAGTCATCAGAGCAGCGTGAGATCTAAATAAAGGCCTTAAATCTGTAGACGTGGATGAAATAAATGTAGAAGCGTGTCAAAGATTTGGATTCTTGAAGCCTGCCTAGATGCTTCGTCTAACATGCCCAGAACCAAAGAACTTGAGCTTTACTGGATGCTCTGTTCACTTTATTTGACTTTTCAGACGTGTGGCCTTCAGTCCTTCGACTTCGTGGCCCAGCTGCCCCAGAGCAAGTGCTAAGAAGAACACTGTGTGTAAATAAAAGATTAATTTTCACAACTTGCCCATGCTGTCATCCAAAGAACAGCTCAGGCTCTCGTGGTGGTGATGTAACACCATGACACACACACACAAAACAAGGCTGCTTGCATGGACACACAACTGTTAGCCCCCTTGTTTAAATAATACAGGAAACATAAGGAAAGTTAGAGACACGTATGTGTTGTGTCCAGGTGAACGAGTGTTTTGCATGTGACTTTTTCTCACCCTGCGCTGCCTGCGTTCATGCTGCTAAGATCATGAGAGACACCCTGTCCTGGAAAGCGATCTGAGGGAGCACCGAGAAGCCACGCTGCTTTTCATTAAAAATTCATCTCATTTCTTACTGCTCTCAGAGATAGACATGAAGGTGAGCGCTCTCTCTCTCTCTCTCTCTCTCTCTCACACACATGCCTGCACACACAGTCACAGAAACAAGGCAGAGGAGAGGGGGAGGAGAGGAGCAGCATGCTTCACTGGAAATTACATCATCCTCCTCAGTGGACTTAGCAACACCTTATCCTCGCCCACATCAGGATGTAGCGATGATAACAGTCGCGGCTTCATTTTGACTAAGACCCTGATTTGCTTGGATCTGCAGATTAGTAAGACGATATCTTTATTTATTTTTTTATTTATTTTATCGCGACCAAAATCAGCAGCAGCGTCAGCATTTTGGCAGAAGCTTTGTCTAAGAGTCGCAGTACGTACAGTCACAGACGTGAATAATCGTGTGTCAGCCGTCCCCAGACAACAGGTTTGCATCATTTCCTGTAGGAAGCCTATTAAACCATCATCCTTCAGGTGAAACGCCCAAGTCAATCCATCAGGTTTCTTCAGCCAGACAAGTGAGTGGTAGATCACGTTCAACATCCACCCAATCTGCACCAAAACACACCAAACCATCAGGACAGAGGTGACCTATAGGCTCATCCCTGCAACTCAACAACCTTTAGCCTCTTTCTCCTTCGTATCCTCGTGTGTTTTGGACTGAAGCAGATTTCAGCAGCCTCATTGACAGATACAGCCTCATTACAACTGTTTGTTTTCCCAACAGCACCATTTGCTGTGACAGTGGGGTCTGCCAGCCCCATCGACTGCAGTAAATACTCACTCTGGAGTGCAGTAAACATGGCCATCTGAGCAGCGTCGCTCCACAAGGCGGCTCTGCCGTCCTCCGAGGCACAAAGGCCAGAGTGGCACATCGCGAGATTCACTTCAACACGACCATCAAAGAGCACGAAGACAAAAACCCTTCTGCTCATGAGTTGCTGATCATTTAAACAATGTGCTTTTTCTGGTTTTTGTCTGACATAAATAGGTGAAAGGTTAAAGGTATTCTAACTTTACGCTTTGTGCTCATGTTTGGATTTTAATGAAACTTTCAGAAAGAAATCACTGAATGCTCATCGTCAACTAATTTAGAAAGTCAACCTGATTCAAGATGGCCACCACAGCTAAAAGTAGTAGCTGAGAGTCATTCACAAAATATATCCTGAATGCAAACAAGTTGTAAAAGATCCCATATAATGTGAGATTCTGCATAACAAAAAAAAAAAAACAACAAAAAAAAGAAGAAAGAAAAGATTTGACTATAACTGACTCCATCATAAAGAAACATAATGTGATTGTAGTTTAAAACTCTGAATTAAAGATGACTTTTGAAAGAAATACAAGCTTGAATTCATTATTTGTTGAGAGGTGAACAAGAGTGTCTCTGTTTTAGTTATATTTCTCACAGTGTTTACTGATGCATCAGCTGTCACCATTTTTTTTTAAAAAGCACCTTTTTTATGTGTTTCATGGTGATGTCATCAAGTTCAAGAAGGAACAACTTAACAGCAAGTGTTATTTGACAGATTTTTTGATAACATCATCTTATGTACACAAAATGTTTTAAACAAAAAGTAACTTTTTCATTGAAACCTTTTAAGTTTTTACTTATGTGGAATTATATAAACTGTTTACGAGAGCTAATCACTAAGATCATAAATTATCTACAGATCATCTGCGTCTTTATTCGCTCTAATTCTGATGAGTTTGACAGCTTTAAGCACCTCTTAAGCTTTAATGACTTATCTACAAAATCTCATAAGAAAGTCACAGAAACAATAAATTGAACAAAATGTTTTTTTTAACTAAAAACATAGTTTACAGTCAAAAATCTTCTTTTCTTGTCTAAATTACAGAATCAGAATCCCAGAACTGCTTTTTTAAACAAATAATCAATAATCAAAAAGTTTCTAATTCTTTTAGCCTCATAAATAATATTATTTTTTTATTGTTGACTGAGATCTTCACTGAGGCCCCAAATGAAAGGAACCTGTTAGTGTGTCTGTCCTGTAATGAAGCCTCATAAACTGTCAACAAAACAAAACAAGTCTATCCTAGTGGTTCACCTCTGTCAGATATTACAAAACTCTCCGGCTTCCTGCCATTCCTGAACAGAATACAAATCTCAAAGAAAGTCAAATGTCAAAAAGTCTTGTATTTGCATTTCAAATGCAGCAACGCTTTCGCAGGCCATCTGGATCAGATCACCTTCGTCCTATCTCATTAAAGCATCTCAGTGGAGATACATCATGTTATCTGCTACCATCCTCCTCCTCCTTTGCCCCTTGCTCACTCCTCCATCTGTCACTCTGATTCTGTCCTGCTGGGTTTACCTCCAGCTGTCCTCCTCTGTCCTCCACCTGGCCCTGGGCGTTGACCCAGGAACCTCCAATCCACACTTGCCTCGTTACAGACCCGAGACACACAGTGTGGAGCTGTTTTTGGCCTCCACGGCAGAGCTGACATCAAACTCTCCTACTGGGTGCTAAGAGGGCTTCGCAGAGGTGGGAACGTCTCTGTCTCCTATCTGCAGCTATGCTTTGTTTGCTCATCAAAACTAAGTTTAATTTCACCTCTTCAGTTAATACTCTTAAGTAAAAAGAAAAACATTATACAAGTTCACAGAATTTCTGCAAGTCTTTATTACCACAGAATTCAATGTTATGTTATGTGTCTTAATTGGTAAAGGAAAACTACATGATGGATTATTGACGCAGACGCCAGTCAAATGACGGACTCTTTAAACACTCTGAAGGTACAGCTGAGCATTAATGCTGCATCCTTACTGCCCTCATGCTGAACATCCATTACACAGTTATTACTATTTATTATTAAAGTTAAAAGCCTTGTAATAATATCAGCAGACAATCGTACAGGAAGCCGCCTGCAGAGAAGCCACCAAGCAGACTCAGAATCTGCCGTGTGCCGTTGTTCATGTCTGAGATGATGCAGTGTGTTTAAGGTGCGCTCTGACAAAAAGCAAATACGCTGTAATAGATTGCAAATGAACTGCGCCACAGACACCACCAATTAATCAAAAAGCAGATTGCTACGCTTTCTCTGTGCCGCTGCAGAAAGGAAAAAAGAAAAAAGTGAATAGCACCTCCTTAAAATGAATGGATTGTATCTGCAGTTAATTATAATTTACTACAGGGTCTCTTTGGGATGTTTCCACAGCTGAAGGATACGGCTGGCGAGGTAGAACGAACAGCGTTGGGTTTAGAGATTGTCCTGCTGGTAATTACACTTTCATTGTGGGAGGATCGATTCTATGCAATCAGAGAGCAATCACACTCAAAATCAGCTGGTTATTTGAGTCACTTTAGCATGGATCTTTTACATTTTCAGTGAAATGTGTTTGATAAACAAGTGGTGGTGGCATCTGGAGGGAACTGGGAAATGCATCCGATTCTCTAGTTCTGTAGTTTTTGTAAAGAAAATTCATAAATACTATAAATACATAAATACTAAGAAACCCTTTAAAATTCCTAAAATTCACATATTTTTCTTTAATTCTGTTTCTTTCTTTTTATCATTTTGTGAACATGATTAATTAAAACATAAAAAAACTCCATACAAATAAAAAATAAAATTACATTTACATATTAAACTTGCCAGAATTAAATTAATATTTATGAAAAGCAATGCACAATAAGCATTCTGCTCAGTAATTGGTTAGTTTAAATGCAGTGGCAGCTCTGATTGGTTACATGTCTTGAACAGCAGCTTCAATAAAAAGATTCATTTTTTTTATCAGCATCTGTTTTTCAGTGTGTTTACTTTCCAATTCGACAATCTCAATGAACATTTTTATTTTTCTCACTGAGAGATCAATGACTCAGGTTTATACACACATTAACTGCGACCCAATGAGACCCCTGGAACGATTTTCTCTGCGTGTGTCCATTTAGCGTCAGATTTCAGAGCAGGTAAACAAAGCCTTTTTGTCTGATTATCCAAGCAAAATATTATAAATCAGGGTATTTTAGGCAAACCGGAGTCAAAACCTGGAGCAGTATTTTTTATGCTGTGTTAACTAAATGTTTTCAAAGCGACTGCTAACTCTAGCTTCTCATTTGCTAAGTGTTTTCAGTGCCATTCACTAAATCTCTACAAGAACATGATGAAACACAGTTAGTTACTTATAAGGAAACACACACAAGCTCATCCAGTTTTCAAGTAATGTTTTCCTCTGTCAGTCACACTTGCATTTGTCCATATTACCCAATCCTAGCATATCAAATCACGTTTTGGGAATTAAACTACAGTAGATGCATCAATTTATTGGCTATTTTTACTAAATAATTTAATACATTACATGAAGTATTGTTTTTTTTCAGGCTTCTGCTGTAAAAAAAATATCAGCAAAGTTAGAAAATGTAGTCATGTTTGCGTATGAAGAATGGATCTCCTGTAGGGCAGACTCTTCTTCTGCTACCATTTCTGGTGTTTATCATTAATGTTTTACCTACTGATTAAGGAGAACTGCTGTAGTGTTGGTAAAAAACAACCATAAACACTCTGAAAGTGAGCTTCACTCTGATTACGTGGGTCAGCTAATATTCCAGGACAAGACGTTAACATATAGAAAATTAATGTCGCTGCTCAAAGTTGAATTTCTGAGTTTCTCGTGCATCTTTAATGAATTAATTCATTGGCACTGGATCAAGATCTGTGTCCGGAGACCAGAGATGCTCAACCCAACAGGCTCCTGCATGTTTCTGAGCTGCATTTTGTCCTGCTTTTATTCAAAGTTGAGTCAGGGTATCATCAGTCCTTCGATCATGCTCTGGTGAGTTGCTGTGCCACACTGTGAGCTTACACAAACACTGGTCCAGGGTGCGTTTCCTATTGATTTGTTCTCTAGTCACGTAGGATAAAGATAGGCCCCACCCAACAGGACCAGCTGCAGCTAAAAATAACAAGTGAATCAACACATATAAATCTGATCTGTTGAATGTGATGAACAGGTGGTGCCAAAGTTCATGTATGATGATGTTTTTTATATCAATATTTCCTCATGTTTTATCTTCGTTTTCTTTCGTCTCCACTTTTAAAGTGAGGCAGGATGCACGTCGGGACATGGAGTCCTCCATGCAAAGCAGACGGCAGCATTCACGAAAGAGCTCCACCAAAATTTACAGACCCCCCTCCCCATCGATCAAAGCCATGAGAGACATTAATCATACACTAAACCAATTACCATGCCATCACACTCCTCTGCTGTCCATTCAATCTCAGAGAGTCTGTCAGGAGAGCCAGACACACTTCACGAAGCTACATAGACGGGAATACTAATACACAAAGGAGGACTCATAATGATTTCTGCTGCGTACTTTAAATCGCCATTGTTATTTCAAGTTTGAAGTGTGAGTGTTCGAGTGCATGTAAAATAATTGACGTCTTGTATTAAAAATGATGCTCTGCTACCGTAATGTCCTTCCAAACTTTCAGATGAACAAATAACTTTTGCAAACAATCAATCATGTGACTTGTGTCCAGAATAAAATGAATCCATTATTAATTTGATGTAAGAACAAAAGATAAATAGAGTGATGAAAAGTACAGGGACTTCCAAAAGTAGGTGGAAGAATCAGAACTTTTTCCAGGGTTTAAGGCAATAGTTTTACTTTTCACGTCATTTTGAGTAAATTATGAGGATGTTTTATGGGAATTGGATAAAAGTTTTAGGCCAAGATTTGGCCTAAATGTAATCAATGATCTCCACGCCGAAACCAGAGTCTGTTTGCTGTAGGAATGATAACAAACAGCAGCTTCACCAGAAACACAACCACAGGCTCGACTCCTGCACTAATCTTCACTGTCTCTGTCCTCTGCTTAATAATGTAATGGGTGGTCTGTAATTTGGCCTTAGTGGGCAATGGAGAGGGCAAAGTGGAGAGCAATAAACCAGTCAGGTTCAACAGCGACTGTGTGCATTCTCAGCGGAGCTTCGGTGGAGGCAGGCGAGGGCAAAATGAATCCCATCCATCGCCGGCTGCAGGGCAGAGTGACAGTGCAGTCACTTTACACCGGCTGTTATCAGATGAAGGAAGACGCAGCAGAGAGGAGTGATACAGACACAGGAGACGAGGCTCAGTTTCACCTCCAACAAGTGGCCTTAAATTTCTCGTTTTTGCCTCAACTCATATTTGTGTTCTGGACCAACTGGATGTTTGGTGAATCGGTGTCATAATGCAGTGTAATGCCACTTTAGGGCCGGAACATTAGCCTGGGTGGGCAAGCTCCAGCTGGGTAATCCTTATCTGATTGGACTATGGGATTAATCCTGCTCTTCGCTGCCGCTCTGCTATCTGCTTTTATCTCATCCTGCCTCTCTGCACACAACATACTCCCACGTGTACTTTCTGATGCATGAATGAACATTACATTGTTACTCCCACATGCTTATACATAAAGTCATGAGGCAGGATGTGTGGACTGTCATATGCACTGATTGACAGGAGATGTGGGAGGCCATAATGAAGTCATAGACATTTTATTCAACAGAAGTTCTCGTTTCCTACAGATGATACTGACTTGGTATATAGAAAAATGCAGGAAAAACTACAATTTATAAAACAAATGAGTCAAATGATGTGTTTATGACACTAAACAGACAAGCATTCGTCATCCGCTTCGTGCTTTGAGTTGCTAAAATATCGTCTTTTTTTAGAGAAAGATGGAAAAGAATGACACATACTGCTAATCTGAGATGCTTAAGAGCTTTCAAAGAGTGTTTGTCCTTAGATTTGTATCCTAAACGCAACATTTAGGCTGAAAAATAGTCGGTGGTGGCAAAATGTGCGGCAGATTGCAGCTGTAAATTATTGCAAATTATCCACAAGACGGTCGTTGTTTTGCCAGATTTTGTTGATTTGTACACAGTAAACACAATAAGCCTTTGTGGATAGGGTTGCCTCATTAAAAATTAACAAAAGATAAAACATCAGACACAGTGGTGGCCCTCCTTCATCATGAAGTCCACCATTTTTCTCCAACACCTCCTTGCTTGCTGTGGAGCCTGCGGGCGGGGCTGTAATGAAGATGAATGCCTCAGCTTAGCAGCGCGGCACACCTGGCACAGCGGCGGGCAGGGAGGGGGGGGGGGCGGTGGCTTTTACAGGCATCTAAGATAGGACGGTGAAGCAACAGCCTCTGGGGGCCAATTCATCAGAAACACACATGTTTACCGTGCACCTCCTGCTCACGTATCTCCACCTGAATCACTCTCTATTAGCACAGTCCCAGAACTTCTCATGCATTTTCTGAGCTGCAGGTGATCAGCGTGCATTCAAAAACGACCAAAACAAACTGATTACCTATCCAGCTGAATGCTTTCTAAACTTCTGCTCCATAAAATATTAAAACACGTAAGAAATAATAATATTTTTATGAGAGTTGATGCTGAAAATCTGATCAAGCAAACCACTACTTGCCATATTTTTTCTAAAGAAATAGCTTTTATTTATGAAAAAGGCCCTAAAAGTGTCCTCTGTAGCCACATTCAGTTCAATCAGCAGCTTTAAACTCCAGCATCAAAGTGAAACAAAGAATGCGAGGGCCTGATCGGCTATAAAACACTGTTTACTGCTGCGATAAGAACCAAACAACTGGTTCAACCATCTGCATGGCCCAGTCGCTGCCTGATTACCAGTAAAACCTAATTTAAGAAGAGCCGGAGGAGAGATGAATACTAGTCATCCTGGCACAATAAATAGAGCCGAGCTGCAAACTGAAGCCTAATTACCATCTGAAATGTTTAACTTGATATGGCTCTATGAGCTCAAACAAGTTTCCAGCGAGCGTTCTGCTTATCTCTCCTCTCTCCAGCTGCTTCCGCTCTATACTCTTTTTTTTTTATTATTTAAAATGTTCAAACTAGCTCTAATCAGATGTACTTGCTTTTTAAGACCCAATTTCCTGCACAGGAAGTCATTTGAATTAGAATTTAAATGAATCTGACCCCGGTAAGTAAATGCAGCGCCCTCATTTTTTTCCTGCTCCTTTGCCTTCTCCAGTCTGAGGATCATTCATGAATCACAAGCGGCAAATCTGGGTTTATTTCCTGTCATTTCGCTTTAAAGGAAAAGATTTATTGTGCTGAGACAAAAGCAACACAGACACACACACACACACACACACAGAGCTGAAAGTGTGAAGTGTTTTGATGTCATCTCGACTCTGTCCTGTTTTGTTTGCTAATTAAATAACGACTTGGCTCGGATAAAGGCCGGTCACTGTCACGATTACACTCCAGCTGTGATTAATCCTGCATGAACCACTGTAATAACACCATCGTTTCTTATCAGAGCAGCGACTCTGCACACACACACACACACACACACACATCTGGAGCTCATCAGGTGAAACCACAGTTTTCTGTTATTGACGCCTGAGCAGCTTCTCAGGTACAGCTGAGGTGCAAACATCAAGTCATAGACTTGGAGCTGATGAAGCTCCTGTTTAGCAGGTGTTGATGTGATTTGTGGTTTGGAATTAAAGTATTTAATCTTCTGTGTGGACGTCTCTTCAAGAAAATGTTTGAAAACTGAGATTCTTTAGGAGTTTTACAAGTTGTTTCTCTTCACCTACACACACGGATCACAGCTCGTCTTCATATTTAGCCCGCTAACAGTTATCCGCGTGCGTTCATGTAACTTCCTGCCAACAATCCCAAAACATTGCATCATTTTGGCACCTTATAAATCATTTTATATCAGACGCTGATTGTGATGATGTAAACTAATGACTATCTTCATCAGCTTCCTGCTCACTAGAGAGAACTATTGATTATCTATAGGTAATTGGGACTGATTGAAAGCATTTAAAGTCTGCTCTGTCCTATTGTTTCCCCTCATCCTGTAACAACACAGCAATAAATTGTTTGTAAGAAAACACAAAAGGTAATTTGCTTGGTTGTAAATGAGTATTTATCAGTTGTTAGAAGAGTTGACATAATTAATTGAAGAGTTGACGTCCTGTTTTTTAAACCCATCCATCCACTCCCTCCTTCTCCACACCTGAGAAACCCCAAATCACCCAAACTCTGTGACCTTTAAGTTTAATCTACAGTCAAATTTAAAGGGATACCTTAGATCTTTTGAATTGGGATTATGATCAATTACCCGTCATGGATAGATCTTTAAGCAACCTCAGTTTGGAGAAACAGAGCTTAGCTTTGATCAAACAAAAAAAGCTGACAACCAGTCACAATAGGGCCAGTTACAAAGTTTATGTAATGCAAATAACTTGTCATACATTTCGAATTTGAAAGTTATTCTTGTAAAAATGTAAAAAAAACTATATATAAAATTCCAAACAGAAAGAAATTGGACTTTCTCTAATCAACTTCTACAGAACTCAACCTAAATAATCACATAATCTGAAGTTTACGGTGGTGGAAATTTGTCTAAAGTAACATTCATGTGAGTTCTTTTTAATATTAGAGTGTTTTAGGATAGCAGAAACACTTTTTAACTTTCCCCATTCGGACTTAGCTGACATGTTTGGTCAGAACTAATCTCTGCTTCTCCAAACTGAGGTTGTTCAGTCATCTGCAAGATGTATGAAATAATAGATCACTTTCTTCTAAAAAAAACACACTTGAAAGAACCTGAATCCATTATAAACTAAAAGTTAGACTTCACTTGAGGGAAACTGATTCAAACCCGTGTCCAAAATAGATTATTGATAATAACATGGATTTACGAGCTTTAGTTCTGCATGAGTTTATATTTTTTCTGAACTACAGAATGTTCATGTTTGTCACATTTTCATCGCAGCCCAGAACAGATCCTTTCACAACCAAATCCAGCCTTTTATCCCATCCGTTGCTGTATTTTATCCACATTTTAACAACAGTCATCAGAATTGTTGGCAAATAGCCGCAACAACTCCGTTCATCCTGTTGTGGTGATTTGCTTCACTGACTCTTGTCCATGTGTGTTTGTGAGACGCAGAGGTGTTTTGGGATTTTAGGAACAAATGCAATTTGTGCTTGATTACATGGAAATGCTAACATTTCTGTGTGCCTTTTTTTTTGTCTAGTTTTTTATTTTCCAAAAAGGGAATGTGAGTCCTCCTGGGTATTGTAGAGCTACAACTTTAAGTGTCTTTGCTACTCAGATTCACTCGAAACTGTTTATAAAAATCAGGCATCTCTAAACAAAGTCCATCACCTTCATAAATAAACCAATCAGATTATCAAAGTCCAACAAGCAGAGCCAATCGGTGGACAGCAGTCGCACGTTTTGGAAGTTTTTAATAAGATTCTGTTTTGCATTGGCAAAAAAACTGCTTGGAATCTGGCGAGATGGAGTTGTGCGATTGTGACTTTGCCAAATTCACAAGAATCCAGTTTCCTTTCCAGGATTAAGTTCTTCAGTGTTATTAATCCTACCGAGCTGCTTGTGACTAAACCAGGGATCAGCAACCATTACAGTCAAAAGAGCCATTTTATCCCAATCCTAGGAAATAACATTTGAAAACTAAAAGGAGCGATCATAACTCATAGTTTTACACGTGTTAAAAATGATTATGTTGGGTTGTGAAAAGAAAGAATTCAATAAACAGTCAAAAGAAAAACCTTGAAATGTGAAAAACACTGAAAGGACACATTTGAGTTTAGACTCATCGAGTTCTTCCCATATTTTTGAAAAGTTAAGTAAATAAACTGAAGACTTGTTTTGTCCTGATAAAGAATGAATATAAATTGTCCACTGTTGTGGAAATTCATGCAAATATTACATAACATAATGAAAAACTGCAATACTCTTTAAATATAAATGTAATTTTCCCCATATTATTTTTCATCAACGTTCCAAAGAGCCACTGCAGTAGAGCAACATTCAGCCCCGGAGCCACAGGTTGCAGATCCCTGCTTTAAACTGGACGTAGTTTCTTAAAATGAATCCAGTTTTCACTCCTTTATCACTTTTTTTTGTCTCTACTCATCGTCGAGGGAAATGTCTGCCCTCCTGCGTTCATCCGCTCGTCTCTGGTGTTTGGTGCTGAGCTGAGCTGAGAGTGTAGAACAGTTTTTTAACAGCTTATTTGCTGAAAACAGTTCAGCTGTGACTGGACCTCACAGCTAAACAATGAGCTGAAACTTGTTAAAAAGCATGTGAAGGTGACAAGTGTCTGTAAATTCTACCCATAACTCTTTCGCACTCTAATAACGGTTTAAGTGATGTATTAAAACACAGCTTTGAGAAGAGAAAGATTTGCTGCTTATTACAGGAGCCTCAGCAAAATATAACCAGAAGCTGTTCAGGATCTAAAAAGGAGAGACTTGTTTTTCTTTGCGCCCTCACAAGGTTACAGCGCCTCCTTTATAGTCAGTGCCCAAAACTTCCATCGGGTCTCTGACAGGAAGCACAACTCCTCCGTGTGACAGGGCAGACTCTGGAGGTCGTCTGGAAACCTGGAGGTGAGGCTGTTTGGCATCTCAGAGAGTACGGGGTCAAAGGTCACATGACAGGCAGCGCTACTGTCATCAGGGTTGACAGGCAGGTCAGGCTCACCGACAGACACGGCTACACCTCCATGACTCGACTCACACCATTCAAACCGCAAGACAACTCTCACATTACCTCTAAAGGTGCAGAACACCTTCAAACTGAGAAATGATTTATTATTATTATATTATTTAATATATGACTAAATAAACTCTGGAAGACTTTTATTTGTGAGATCAGAAACCGGCTTCACCTGAGGATAGATACCCCATATCACATCTGATTCAGTTGGAGAGTTTAGGTCTATAAAATGTTTTTTTTTTTTTGTTGCCTTCTTAGAGTTTTATATCTCAGTGTTAAAAATATTTTCATTGAGAAACAGGTTTTTATGAGCTTCCTGCAAGTTTAGAAGTTTTCCGTCCTTGAGGAGTTTAAATTTATTCATGCAAACTCAGAGTGTTGATCTAGAAAAATGTAAAACTACAGTGGCATCTTCCTGCTGCATCCTGTGTCATATTGGCCAAAACAGAATCAGTTATTAAATGCATTAGAGTTTTGAGTTTAGGATCACTCAAACTAACTTACTTTTATCACACTGCTCACATCTTTGAACTAGAAATACACATTTTGGTTGAAGAATGAAGACTTTTCTCCTCATCTAGAAATGGAACACTTCTGAGAGACCCTTCAAACTGACTTCAGGAGCAATAATTAGAGAAATCCCCCCCCCCCCCCCCCCC